>CM051458.1:40661830-40792880 GCA_028274465.1 Plantago ovata
GCTGAAGAAGAAATATCAAATGTATGGAAAAAGCTAATCAGACAGGAGCAAAGAAGGAAGCGAAAGCGAGCAAATCAGGTCAATAACGAAATGAGGAGGCGGACAAGAACGCGCCGCCCCCAAGTCAGGACCAGAGAAGATAGTCACGACAAAGAAGTTCCAGCAAAGACGCAGGGGCTCCGGAAGGGGCTGAAACGACGCAACCGCCAGGGCCTGCTGGATGAACGACCACAATCCAGCAATGCGAACAAGCAGGGCGATGAACCAATCTCAGCAGAGACAACAAAGCCCAGTAGTACTGAACAAGTACATACTGAAAGTCCACATGCTATAGCAAACATATCCTGATCCAACAAGCAGGAAACCGTTAATAAATGGATTAGAGACATCCCTCTACGGATATGATTGGTGATATTAATAAACCCAAGTGACTAGATCCAAAGCACTACTCATGGACTTGCTGAAGAAGCAACTGTCGTAGAAGTAAATCATTGTTCTCTTGCTTTGTTTCAGAAATTGAACCTAAAACCATAGAAGAAGCTTTAAAAGCATTCTGAATGGATAAAGCAATGCAAGAAGAACTGGATCAATTCGAAAGGAAACAAAGTCTGGAAACTTGTACCACTTGCTGAAGGCAAAAGAAAGCTATTGGTACAAACAAAGCTGAAGTCTGGTGAAGTAACAAGAAATAAAGCACGTTTAGTTGCTCAAGGTTACTGTCAGACTGAAGGATTGGACTATGATGAGTCTTATGCACCAGTTGCAAGATTGGATGCAATTAGGCTTTTCTTGGCCTTTGCTGCTCACAATGACTTCATTGTTTACCAAATGGATGTTAAAAGTGCATTCTTGAATGGTGAACTTGCTGAAGAAGTCTACTTAGAACAACCCCCTGGCTTTGAACTTCCCTCAGAAATCAAGATGGTATACAAGCTTCAGAAAGCTGTATATGGTCTAAAGCAAGCACCAAGAGCATGGTATGATACCTTGGCTAAGTTCTTGCTGGAAAATGGTTCAAGAAAGGTGAAGTTGACAAAACTTATTTACCATGAACCATGATGGTAAAATACTCTTAGTTCAAATTTATGTGGATGACATAATTTTTGGATCTAAGGACAAGCAACTTTGTGATGATTTTGCCAAACTCATGACAAACAAGTTTGAAATGAGTATGATGGGAAAATTGAATTATTTCCTAGGATTGCAAGTCAAGCAACTCAAAGATGGAATATTCATAAATCAAGCAAAGTATGCGAAAGAATGCTCATAAAGTTAGGATCAAGGAAGAGAAACCTGAAAAGATCCCTATGAGTGTTGGTACCAATTGGGCTTATACTAAAGAAGATAAAAGTGTTGAAGAACACAAGTATAGGAAGCTCATTGGTTCCTTGTTGTATTTAACAGCAAGTAGACCTGACATCAGTATGTTGTTTGTGTGTGTGCAAGATTCCAATCTGATCCAAGAGAATCACACTACAAAAGGCAATCAAGATACTGAAATATGTCAAAGGTACAGTCAATGTTGGATTATGGTATCCTAAAGATTCTGGACTAGAATTGGTTGGTTATTCTGATGCTGATCATGGAGGATCAACTCTTGATAGAAAAAGTACATCTGGAACTTGTCAGTTTTTGGGTACTAGATTAATATCATGGTTCAGCAAGAAGCAAACCTGTGTTGCCAATTCATCCACTGAATCTGAATACATTGCAGCTGGTTGTTGCACAGCTCAAATCCTATGGATTCAACAACAATTAAGAGATTATGGTATTTCTGCAAAGAAAACACCAATCTTTTGTGATAATACAAGTGCTATTGCCATCACGCAAAATCCTAAGTTTCACTCTAGGACTAAGCACATTGATATTAGACATCATTTCATTAGAGATCATGTGGAAAAAGGAGACATTGAGGTTGTGAAAGTAGGTACTGATGATCAACTTGCTGACATCTTTACCAAGCCCCTACCAGATAATAGGTTCGCAATGCTAAGGTATAACCTTGGATTGATTGAACTACCTCAATAAAGGATACATTTGGCAGAATGCTGAAACAGGTATTCAGCAAGCCAAAGTATTCTTACTTAAAAGCTCCGTCCACTAGTTTCTTCTAAGAAATGATAGGTCACTACATGATTGCTGAAACAGACATTCGGCAAGTAATTCCTTCAAAACGGGTATTTGTTAGGAAACTTGATCACTTGCTGAGACAGGCACTCAGTAAGAGAAAAACCTTAAGGATTGCTGAAACGGGCATTCAGACAATCAAAGATACTGAAACAGGTATTCAAGTTTCAAGGGAATATTCTGAGACGGGAACTCAGAAAAAGAGCAAACTCATTTCTCAGATTTTACCAAAGGATATATCAAGTACAAAAGAATTTACTGATACGGGAAATCAGAAATATCTTTTAAACTTAAGAAAATATGAGATATCTAAGTAAGGGGGAACTTTCAGCAAGTATCTAGGCTATTTATGCAAACTCGCTGAAAAGATTCTTGTCTATTTCAGCAAGCAATCTAATCCCATAAAACTCGGTAAAATCAATTTGTGACGTTAATCGGGCACAGATAAACTCGTAATAATCATGACATGAAATACAATCGTGGCCATTGATTAAAAAGAGTTATTGATCTAACGGTTAATAAAACAAAGAGAGAGAGTGCTCTGACGGTTTTAGTTAGTGGGCCACTACGCATTCAATGCAAAGGCTCCACTAACGCCTTTGTTTCTCTGTTTTACCCTTGCTGAGAGCTCAAATCGATTGAGTTTCTCACACATCAGAGACACTATATAAAGAAGGAGTAAGAGAAATGATAAAATTCTTTAACTCACATTTCCTTTCTCTCCAAATTTTAGTCTGAATCTACTGTACCTCCGGTCAAAAAGCAAACTATCTTTTTTTCGTACACATTCTCTTTTCTATAAAAGAAATGGCACCAAAGAGACAGCCCTCCAAGACCTCCAAGTCGTCTCAGGTTGACAGTGCTGTAAAACGCACTGCTCCGGTGACTACTCCGGTATCAAACACAACGAAAGTTGTGTTGAAAAACGATAGAATCTCTGAAAAACCTATGCCTCCTTCATATCTTGACACTGCAAAGTGTGCAAAGTGTGAGATGATGATGCAATGGGGTGGATTTGCAAAAGAGAAGTATATTCGATACTTCTATGAACAAGAACTCGATGATGAAAATGAAGAGGCGCTTGAATTTATCAAGCAGCAAGGCCTCATGAATTTTATAACTGCTCACACTAAGCAAGTGAGTATGTTGGACACAATGGAGTTCTACAATAATGCAGATATCCAGTCCCTAACTGATAGTAAAGGAGTCACTGAAAAAGTGATCTTTACTACAGTTTAGAACACGCAAATCATCCTGAAATGGACTGATTTAGCGGAAATCTTTCAGATTCCAACCACTGGAACTGAAGATGATGTCACTGCCACTGACGAAGAAATTGAAGCTTTCTACAGTGACGTCAGAAATGAGAAAATGAAGAAAGGAGAGATTGCTCCCGTGACTTGGACAAAGCACGTTAAGAGGAAGCATCTCTGCCATTCACTTGGTCTAGTAGCTCTACTACTGATTAAAGTTTTGGACTCCCAAGTTGGAGGAATAGACCAAGTAGGCCTGAGAAGGTGGCCGCTGCTGATGCATATCCATGAAAACAAAACGGAACTTAACTGGGCTAAATACATTTTCAACAGGCTTGTTGATTGTGTCACTAAGTTCAAGGTAAAGGTGGAAGACAACAAGGTCTCACCTTCCTTTCCAGTTATGTATGGAATAAAGATATGCTATATCCTTGAACATTTCAGGATTCAGCTGAGAAACCCATTGCCAATCAAGAAATCTGTATGCAATGTGGGAAGATCCTTCTACAAGCAGAATGTACCTAAGATTGCTGGCAAGAAACTTGAAAAATCTAAGAAGACAACAGCTGCAGATGTTGTCAGCACAAGTCAGCAAGAAAGGTATACAACAGCTGCAGATGTCACCACTCAGCGACTTAGAGATGAAACTACTGTAGATGGTGGTGGCAAAGATGAAACTGCTTTAGATGGTGATCATGCTGACACCACTATTCCCGTTGCTGAAAATGCAACTACTGACGCCTCTGGGAAACTCAAAAAATCTAACAAGAAAACGAGGAAAGCTGATGATGACACTCAGACTGCAGCGTCATCAGCAAACCCTGTCCCCAAGAGGAAAAGGACAAGTAACACAAGGAAGAAAACACTGTCTCGCAAGTCAGTACCTATTGTCCATGACCTCTCAGACAATTCCCAGACAATTGCTGAAACGCAAGTTCCAGTAGATGTTGACAAGGTAGTTACTAAAGCCTATGTCAGCAACATTGAAGTGTTTGCGGAAGCCTTCAATGATCGACTCAATGTTGATCCTTCTACTGAGAACATACCACAATGTAGTGGAAATGAAATTCCTGCCCAAGTCCCAGATATCTACATTGTAGATAATCTAGATGATCAAACTCTGGAACGAGCAAGTGATATTGCTGCTGATCTGAGAACTGCGGCACTTGCTGATGCTGCTGAAAAGATGGTTGCTGAACAAGCAACTCATCAAGTTGAAACCACGGTTGCTGAAGAACCAGTTGCTGAGACAACAATGGTTCAAGTTCCAGAAGTTGCTGAAGAAACACAAGAAGCACTATTCAACGACGCATCTCGTGATGCTGAGAATACTGACCCAAGTTCACCAAAGACCTCAATTGACAAAGTCCAGCTTGTACTGGAAGCTATAAGCCAACAAATGGAATTGGAGATTGAAGAATCATCCAACAAATCCATTGATGTCTTTATGACAAGCAGTGAGCTTAAAGGTCAAGATGCTTCTGCTCAACTTGTCATTTCAGAGACAAGGGAGATTGCTGAAACCGCGCAGCTTTCTCAAACAGAGCAAGCCAAGAAGTCTGCTGAAGAAACAGTCCCAGAAAATGAAGAAACTGTTAATGCTGAAAGGACTGAGCCACAACCTGTCCTTCTTCAGCAGGTAAATAACTCAACCATCAGTAAAACTTCACTTTCTGAAACTTATTCTTTTTCTAATATTATGATATCTCTATAGACTTCTCAAGATGCAAGTCAGATGGTTGCTGAAGCCTCTGCACCAGAATCAACAGTCCCTGCTCAGCAGGTAGTTAACGTTTTTGGTAATAAAACTAAGTTTGACAGCTTAGTACTTGTGTCTAACTCATATTTATTTCAGATGAACAAATGGAGGATGCTACTCAAGCTCCTCAAGGAATGGAAATTGTACAACATGAGCTTGCTGAATCTCAGCAGGTAATTCATGTTTCAGCTTTGAACTCTAAAGCAATTATCCAAACCTATCCTGATCTAAATATTGTTCTTTTTCAGGCTCTAAAGGAGACCACTGAAGTGGTGCACATCAATGAGGATCCACAAGTAAGTTCTGAGGAACTGTACTTGAACTTCAAAAGAACAACCTTGTCCAGAGTTGCTAAGTCTGTCAGCAACTGGCAAAGGTACAGAAGAATGGATTTTTCTGATCTCCATCTTCATCTTTCAAACGAGAAAAAGAGATCTTCTATGCTGAAGCTCGAGACGTTTGTCCACTCCATACTTCCTAAAGACATGTCATATTCTCAGCTAATGAGCTCAAATCTGATTGCTCAAATCAGAGAGAATATGAAGGCAAAATTCAAGAGTGCCTCTCCAGCTGAACAAGCTGTGATGCTCAAGGGTTCATTTGTACCCGTGGTGGCTGATCCCCACAAAATCAATGAGGAAGAGGAAGTATCTAGTGTTGCTCTATACAAACATCTTGAGCTAGTCATTCTGACTGATGATGATGAAGAGGAAGAAGATGAAAACATTCCGACTGATCCCAGTGATGATGAAGGGAAAGATTCAAAGGACAAAAAGGATGACGATGATGACAATCAAGGTCCAAGTCCTGATGCTGGTGGACTAAAAATGACAGTTGCTGAAACTGAACCACAAGACAATCAGCAAGCTGAACAACCACAACCTCAGCATGAATCTCAACCTGCTCCTGCTGATGCTGAAAATCAAGCACCTATACAAGGTGCTGATACTGAAGAAGAATATGCCAGAAAGTGAGCTGCCTTGAAACATGGCAAAAGCCAACTTTCTGATGCCAAGGTCACTGCTGCAAACCTTGATGATGAAGATGAATTGGTTGAAGATTACCAACGCGCTCTACAAAACAGTCTCATGATCCATGCAAGACATACGCAGGATCTAGAAATTGGTCAATCTTCAGGAGTAAGACCGCAGGAAGTCCCCTCCCTTCCATTTACTACTGGCGAAACTCCAGTAATCGAGTCTCAAACGTTGCCCTCAGCAACTACTCAATTAAAATTAACTACTGGCGAAACTCCAGTAATTGAGTCTCAAACGTTGCCCTCAGCAACTACTCAATTAAAACTAACTACTGGTGAAACTCCAGTTGTTGAGTCTGAAGCGTTGCCATCAGCAACCACTCAACCAAAAGGAAATGAAGCTGCTGACTTAGGTTCCAAGGTTGCTGACCTTGATGAATCTGAGGATGACGATGATTATCAGCAAATGAGGATGAACAATCCAAGAGAGATCCCAAAGTGGTTCAAATCCCTCCTCCTGATTATATAAATGATATAGACGATGATCTGAGAGGAGAATTGCTGATGAAGGATGATCAGTTTGCTTCAGAACTGAAAGTTCATTCCTTGACCTCAAACCTAGTGCTGTTCCCACGAGTTGAGGAGTTTACTCCTAGAATTCTGGCACTGAAGAAAGTCCATGATGCCTGCAAAGCAGAAGATTAGGCATTGCTTGCTGAGAGCCCGCTTGACATTGGGAAAATATTGGCTACGGTGCTGAGACGCACTACTACTCTTACAATAGCTCAGAAAGACATCAGTCTTTATCACAAGAGCTATGAAGAAGATGTAAGTCAAGCACTCAAGCTAGCAAAGACCGCTTTAGTAAAGTCTCAGACTTTCATGGATGATAAGGCCGCAACAGAGAAAAGACATGAAGAGAACATGGTGAGTATTCAAAAAGAGTTGTCAAAGATGACTTCTGATCAACAACAAATCATCATGAAATACAACAGCTTAAGTACTCTTGCTGAAAACTGCAATGAGTTCTATTCTCTGCACATCACTCCGATGTTGCAATCCATGTCTAAGGGGGAAAAGAGAAATACAAGAAAAAGAACCCAAACCCCTCCTACTGTTGATGAGCCACTGCCCATAGAACCTCTTGCTGAAAGAGAGCAAAGTTCTAAAAGGCGAGCAGAATCTGAGTTAAATTCAGCAAGTCCCAAAAGAGAAAAACTGCTGCTGAAACTCAAGATTTTTGCCATACTGAAAGTCATCAAGATCTGAATGAAGATGATGATGATGATGATGACAATCAGACAATAGCTCAAGCCATAAGAGCTAGACCAATTACAGCCTTAACTCCGTCTGGCCAATAAAAGCATTTCTCTTCTGACTCAAGATCTTCAGCAAGAGATCAAGACAATGCAAAGTCAAGAAGAAGAAGGCAAAGACAGGAAAAAAAGAGGCTGGCCAGCATTGCTATTGGCTCCGGCATCGAGTATACAAAGACCAGCAATGATGAAACCACTCAGAATGTGATCAGAAACATTCATGGTTGCTGGATCTTAAAGCTGGAAGACTTGCTGGTGAATGAGTTCTTTCCTACAGCCATATTGAACCAAATGTTCACATGGATTTAACTCAAGGTAAAAAGGAAACAAAGGGAAGAGTCCCTTCCAAGAAACATTGCTGGGAGATGGTTGAATCTTGAAGTCTCAGTAAGAAGAACTGCAATTGGTAAGTCTTTTAGACAAGAACCTGATTTGATAAAACCAGTTGGCATTGCTTATTACTCTGACCCAGTAACCAAGAAAACAAAGAAGAGACTTGGATTGATTCCTTATGAGTACTTCTATCTCACTGCTAAGGATCAAGAAGAAGATCTTCTCTGGCTAAGAAAGATTCATCCTAAAAGCATTTCAGATACACAGCTTCTCCATGCCAGCAATTGGGGCATGCATTTGTGGGTAACTCATTACATGGAAATGAATGGTGAAAGCATCATCATACTGCCTGCAAAAATGCAAGGATTCTTCAACTACAAGTCCGTAGGCTTCTTGAGAACTACGAAAAGGACTGTGTTGAATTTACTGCACTTGCTGAGAAGAGTGTGAGAGAGATTTTGAGAAAATCATCTGGAAGAGCTTAACTCTCTGTAATAGTTTTTGTTAAAGTTTTTATTTGCTGATTTTGTTTAGTTATCTCTGCTACTTCTTGTAAACTTCTGAAAGATAACTATCAGCAATGAAGCTTTTGACTCTTATTGGTTTTTGATTATGCAATTTACTTATGCTTACTGTTTAATTATTCAAGTATGCTTGCATTAATCAACTGATTTATTCAACATCAGAAACCTCTAAAAGGGTAACAATTAATTTATCCATGGATTGCTAACATCAAAAAGGGGGAAATTTGTTAGGAAACTTGTAATTTTGATGAGCAATTAACCATGCTAAATTAAGTAAAGTCCAGTAACTAGTACTCTTAAGGTCCATAGGAATTTAGAATTTTAAGGACATTGTAAAAGAGGAACGTTTGCTGAAGACTTAGAATAGGTGCTAGATAGGTTGGTTTTACCGCTTATGATGTATCTTGTTTTCTGAAAAGAAATACAACCTATTGAAGCATTTGCTGATGATGTACTTTGTTTTTACAAACAAACTATTGAAGCATTTAGAACCGCTCAGAATCTTGAAGATTTCGAAGACTGAAGACTAGAAGATTTCTGAAGACTAGTATCTACAAAGGCACATGTTGCTCAGAAAGTGGAAACTTCAGCAATAGCTTGCATAAGCGAAAATCTAAACGACAGAGTAGGTTGTGCTTGCTGAAACTGAGACTGACCACTTGCTGATGGAACATATGTGACCTCTTGCTGAAAGTACTTGCATTTGCGCTCCAATGTTACTGTTTGAATTTTATTCAAATAAGCATTAAATGCAAAGCATGCACGCGAAGGACATGAAGACTAGAAGACAAACAAGGACGCTGCTGAAAGTACAAAAGCAAGATAGTGACATTTTAATGAACAAAAGCCTTAGAATTTAAAATTCAAACGGCTCCTTATTTTCACTATAAATAGAGGTCATCCGGCAAAGAGTTGAAGTGTGTCAACAACGTGATCATACTCTCACTTGTGCATAAACTCACATACTCTTCAATACTCCTACTGCCATTGATCCGTTCCAAGACTTAAAGCTTGAAAAAGCTACGTGTGAAGAAGTAGAATTTACACGACTAAGAAATTAGTTAAGTGTTCTTTCTTTGTTTCAAACAAGAACAAGTCTTGACACCAGAAACAATCAAACTTGTTTACTGCAAAGTATTCAAAGTTTTGTTTCTTAGATTACTTGTTGTAACTGAATAACTTATAATTAAGTTATCTCATCCCAAACCTCTCTAATTGAAAATACACCCTTTCAGGCGTGATATTTAGGGGGAACTTAATCGAGCATAGTTTTGCTGATTAAAAGTACCAAGTTTGGTGGAGAACAAGGTTACGTTCTCTAGTTAGGTTGGAGACAAAGCAAAGTGTACTTTCGTTTCTGTTTGGATCGCTCTAGATAGGTGTTGTAAGGAACCTCAAACTTATCTTAGTGGATTCAGTCCTAGAAAGGACAAAGTGGATTAGTTGAGAGATTACGCCACTCTCAGATACCACTATAAAAGTGTTTGTATGATTTACTTACTGTACTTGGTTTTCAGCAAATCATATCTATCTGTACACAGTCACTCACATCACTTGCTGAAACCTTTATTTACTGAAAAAGCACTTATTGTATCAAAGACTTCCGCTCTCTGATTTTAAGTATCAGCAAACCTAGTTACTATAAAGTAACTTGCGCTTGCTGAGAAAGTTAAGTATTAGCAAACTCATTACTGAAAAGTAATAAGCACTTGCTGAGAAAGTTTTAAACGACGAAAGTTTGAAAAGACTATTCACCCCCCCCCCCCCCTAGTCTTTTTTTATTGTTTAAAGGGACCAACACTCTTGGTCTTGGAGATGATATCTTGTGTGTTTAAAATTTGACTTTACAATGTTTAAACTTTACAAGCTTATGAGCTACTAGTAGCTTTCATGCTTTCACAAGATTTGAAAGCCATGTAATGTGTTTGTTATTTTAAGTAAGGAATCTAAGTACCTTGACTTAGATGATATTTTCACGCTTCTTCCTCCATACTTTAATAAGTGAAATTTTAGCAAAGTTTGATTTTTACAATATAATTGAAGTTTAGCCCTATACCCTACTATGATATACGTGGGACCTATCTACTCTTATTTTTTTAATCTTCAATTTATATGGTTTCATCTTCTTTTTATTGTTTTTTAATTGAAAATGTAGGGTAATCATTATTTTTCTTAATTAATGTGCATTAGCCTAAAATTTCAATTAATTAAATATGCAGGTCAAATTCTATTTTGTCTACTTCACTCCATGAAGTCTCTCCACACACGTACTTCACTTGTCACTTATGACAAAGCTTATGAGGGAAGAGTGGAACAGAAAAAGACCATAAAAGAAGCATGTGATGAAAATGTGTTTTATTTTCTTTTTCTCTCTCTCTCTCTCTCTCTCTCTCTCTCTCTCTCTTTTTAATAATAATGAGATATATTGGATAAATTGGGTTAACCGATTTTTAGGTTACAGCAATGAATATTTTTTTAGAGCACGAATGAATTCATCAGGCCCTTCATCTCTTGAAGGACGTTCATTGATTGGCAAAGGCGCTACTGCTTTCAAACAATCCGTAAAATTCTTTATGCGTGCATCGGTGCATGGTATGGAGCATGATTTGCTTGGTACTCCTGCAAGCTTTCCTTCAATGTTCGATTCATTTTAATTTAGTTTTTATTGTTTTTTCATGTACAGTTGATCCTGCATAAATTAATCCTGGATAAAAAAATAACCTGTATTAAATAATAATTTTCTTCGGTCCCGATTTGGGACCAACGTGCTAAATTAATAAACTAACTAATATTATAAGATAATAATTTGTCTTAGAACCAAATAGGTCACATCCGATACATAAATTAATAATTCACAAATTTTATTAAAAAAATATATACAGTATATGTAACTAAATTACACAACTTTCTTGAAAAATAACTCCATAGTTACTTGGTTCTTATTGAAATTTATGTCTCCCAAGACATGATCTTTAAGTTTTCTAAGTACAGTTAGAAACTCCGGCGTAGAATGCTCATGCTATAGTAGAAACTAGAAAACTATTCAATGTGAGTGTCGCATGTATTGCTTCTTTTAGACTATTGAAGGCCTTTAGTTATGAAGTAATGATCTATGTAACTTTGAATCTTTTATTTTTATTTTATTTATCAGATAAGATTACATTATTATTATTATTATTATTATTATTATTATTATTATTATTATTATTATTATTATTATTATTATTATTTTGCTTTGAGTTTCATAATAATTGAATTATTAGAAATTATCTAATGAATTGAATTATTATTATTCAGAACTGTTCGATTAAAGATGAAAAGTCAGGTCTTTTGATATTCAAGAGACACAACACTTGGATTAAATCTGTGAAGGAGTGCATCTCTTTAAGTTAATGTTTGCAAATGAAAAGTCACAACTATTGAAGAAGGTGCCTCTTCAAATTTGGTATCTTTCCTCCATCTATAAATAAGAACACAATAACGTTTTTCATCATAGAAGAACACTAAATTCTGAAATAAAATCAGAGCAGAAGGAACTACTAACCAAAAGAATCGAAAGATGGCGCAAGTTCAGGCAGAAACCATTCTCATCGTTGGCAACAATGAAATTAGTCACCACAGAGGTCTGGCGTGCTGCAAAATTATAAACATCAAGAGTCAAATGAAGATGAAGATCAAGTTTGTATGCAAGGAAGACGGGACAATAACATGTTCGATGAAACAGAAGAACATCCATCTCGATCAAGAGGAAGAGACAAAATGATGGATAATGCTGCACAACCAATTGATGAGCCATCTATTGATTTCACATCCTACATGAAAGAGAAGATCATGGAGAATAATCCCAACATGTTCATCTTATCCTCAACTGGTTCTGGATATGATCCTGGATTGATGAAAAAATACATTGAGGCAATTGGTGGTACAATCCATTTTCATAACAACATTGTGAATGAACCTGGTGGCTTTTGCGTCGCTACATCACGTGGTGCACTAAATGGCATAGGAAACTCCGTTGAGGTGTCTGGCTTTCGATTCACTTATGATCATACAGACTGAATCATGATCATAAGCCTCGACCCCAATAATTCTCAATGTTCTTCTTTGATTTATATGGTTATATATATGATGTAATATCAATATTAATAAAGTTGTTTCAAATATTTTATCTTCTCGGTTCTACAAATACATATATCCAGAATGCAATTACCTGATGATTAATTTATTTATGTTTTATTTTCGAATAATATTTGTTTTTAATTGAAGTAAGAAAAAAAATTAAAAATAAATCGCAAAAGCTATTGCCAGATGGAATTGAACCCGGGTGGCATATACCTTGAACATCACCACATTTCACTCAGCCACAGCTTTTCAATCGTTCATTATTGAGAGCATCAAGTATTGGTGTTTGATTTAATATTGAAGAGTTTTTAATTTTATTTATTAACAATTAAGTTTTTTTCGGTAATAGTTAGTCTAGATTATTAATTATTAAATCAGTGATTAGTCGAATAAATCATTTAATTATAAAAAAACATTGTGGTCAGAGGGATTTGAACCCGGGTGGCATATCTCATTACCATCACCACATTCCACTCGGGCACAACTTTTTATTCTTTAATTATTGACAACATCAAGTATTGGCCTTTGATTTAATATTTTATCCTTTTAATTTTATTTATTAACAATTAAGTTTTTTTGCGTAGCAATTACTCTAGAATATTAGTTATTAAATCAGTGATTAATCGAATAAATCATATAAAAATCAATTATAGGTATTTGATTTAAAATTTCATTTCGTAACAATTTTCTATAAGTTATTTTGGTAAGTCTTCAATTTTAGTGTCTTTGAAAAATGTCCATGCACAGCTGAATCAGTCACTCCAATTCACTGATGATTTAATCTAAATATAGAAAATATATACTACCCGTTTTGGTTAGTCCTATTCTTCCTCCATTCCATTCCATACACGTCCAAGCCTCATCAATGCTTCTATACCAGTATATGGAATGTTTATGAACTTACTTATTTGTGGGGAATAATATATATGAATGGGTATGTGCAAAATTTGAGTTTCTGTCCTAGATTCTATTTTCTCAGTCTCGTTCTGGCAGGTTTGTGTACATGATGATTCTGATGTTTGAATCTTGTTCATAAATGTAGTAAGTTTTCAGCGAGTATAGAATTAAATGTGTATGAACAATCAACAACATCCGAATTCATTCGAATTTTGAAAATCAACTCCAAAAGGCAAATGAGAGTGTGCCACATTAGATTGTACATTCAGCGAAATAAGTTGTGTACAAAAGGGAGATTAGAGGAGTACCACTTGCATTAGGTGTAGTACTTAAAGCTACTTTCTAATTCCAAAATTCAAACTAGTTCTTAAACGAACCTGTGTATATTTAAAAGAATTATTCGAATCACAATCAACAGATTAACAAAGCCACACACATAAATACCATAGGACTGTAACATACATGAAAACTTGGTAATCCACTCATTAGCATCCACAGTTTTGGTGGTTGTTTATCATTAGTTCATTATTACGATGGATTTTAGTTTTACGGATTCTCTAAAATGTATTTCTGCTTAAATATTGGCAAAAAAATCAAAATATTTGTTAAACGATTAACTAATCCGATTACATAAAACTTGTATGAACCATCTAAAACAATAGGGTGTTCACATGCCTAAAACCTTTTTTAATGCATTAATAATTAATTTATATACTATATTTAGAATATGTGGTCTTGTGAAATTAAATTTCGTTTATGAAGATGAAGACGTAACAGGTACAATTTCATAAATATACTTGAAATACAAACCGACTTTTTATTCTTCCCCTTAATGACCGGATGTCACAAATACAACTCTATAAATAGATACACAACAATAACTACTACTACTTCTTACGCAATAAGTACTCATTTATATACTAACAGAACCGTTTACTACGCATTTATCTTACGTAGTAATTATAATTATTAATTTACTAATAATAGTCTAACATTCATTTACTAAGTTCTTGGTGACGATTGAGACTCGGGATTTTTCTGGAAGCCCGTCTAGACTTTCACTTTTATTAGTTTGATAACACTTTAGTTTCTTCATTGAAATTATTTTGTTTCTTCATTTAATTATATTCCAATCCCGGACTGGAAAGCATGAGTTGGATTATATGATTTTTATGAAAAACATAACAATCAATAAACAATCAACAGGCATGACTTGGATTATATGATTTTAATCAAATACGTACATAACAATCAACAAACAGTCAACAAACAGATCTGTACATGACTTTTTTATCGCATATTCTAGCCTTTCGATATTATTCTTCTACTGATAACTTGCACCGACAACCTGATTAGGCGAGATAAGGCTATCCACAAACGACCACACCTGCTTCACTTGCCAATAAACAAATCCATCAAGAATTATGTTTTTTGTTGTTCTTTCTCTAATGTTGTACAAAACCAATCCTTCATCCTCGATTCCTATCACAAACTCATCCTCCCAACTAAGAACCGAGGGAATCACGTAGCGGATCGAGTACGAGACAGTAATCAATTTGGTCGAAGAATCTACCACACCATACTCTCTCATCATCCATATCTAAAAGTCCAGATATACTTCTGCCTCCGCCAAGGTACACAAACAACCTCTAATAGTCACAAGATTGTCAACACCATAAAAATCAACTGGAATCAGAATCTCACGAATGTCTTCGGTCGCCAAATCTAAAGCAACAATAACACCACGGCCAGGTTGAGCAGTCATAGCGCTCCAGTGCATAGCCCCATTCAGAATACACCGATATTCAACAAAAACATGTGGGTAATTACGGTTGAGATCATCAGCCTTCAATGTCTTCCATGCATTTTTTTTGAAAGAGTATATTTCGATTGAAATATCAGGGCTAAATGGACCAACATACGTGGCCACCACAATCTTATAATCATCAGTTGAGCTATCATAACCAAATCCAGCATCACGATAATTGAATTCCTTACTAGTAAGAGTAGGAGATTGTAACTAGAGCTGTTGCACAGTGATAGGATTTAGCAAAATAAAACTATCCACAAGCCCTAACAAAACCAAACCATTACAACTGCCAATCACTGTTTTTTGCCATGTATGGGACAGCTGATCAATCTTCTGACATGAAGCTGCTTGAGTACTTGTCGAGCATGTGATGATGTCGACTGAGTAGTCTCGAATAGTAATGATGTGTTCTTGGTGGGGTTTGCGAGTGAGGTGCAGATTTATGAACTGGGAGGAGGAAAGACGAATTCTCCATGATTTGGATAAGCACCTACACCTGCCTACAGACTTTGTTGGGAGCCTGGAGAAGATTTCTGTGCATATCAAATCATCCGGTAGATTCTTAGTAATGGAATCATCGGTCTTCTGCCTTTTCCTTGCCGGGAGGAAGCCAGTATTTATGTAATCCATGTATTGGGGCGTCTGTAAGGGAAACTTGATGTATCATACGCCATAAAGAGTACTACTTATATAGGCAGGCCGGTGAAGGTAAAGTTTCTAATGAACAGACACAAGTTCTCCAAAGGGTTGCGTTGTTGTTAATTTTTAATTAAAACTTGGGTGTGAAATTATTGGGAAAAATTGCAATTGTGGTCCCTATGTCTTGGTATTATGCGATTATGGTCCAATTTACGGTGCATTTTACGAACTGAATCCCCTTTTCACACAGAATTCATCGTATATAGTCGATAGTGCCATATCTCGTCTCGTATAATTTGTTAGAGGACCAAAAATGTCAACGGCGCAAATTGGACAGTGAAACTGAAAAGGAGCAATTGGAATATAAAAGAAAATATTTATTATTTATTATTATTATTATTATTATTATTATTATTAATTTATGTTGACATATAAAAATAATAATTGGATAAAGTTGACACATGGAATTGTCGAAACCTAGACCTCTTGGTTGAGAGTTTGATCTTTTCCACTGGACCATTGCATCTTTTGTTGAAAGGGTGTGTTGCAACTTGAATAGATAGATTATGGAGAAAGAAGTTACATTCTCAAGAGCTGCACCTCTTCAATAACAACCTTTCAAAAATATACTATAACCTAATGTTCTGGATTTAAATATACCCAAAAAACGGGATTTATCCTAGAAATCCAGAATTCTGCTTCCTCTTCTCTTACATTCTAAAATCTTGTCCTCCCATATCATAGTAGACTAGTAGTCCAACCGAGTTTGTATTTCAAGTGCTTGTATACATTCTAAAGGAGGCATCCTGGGTGGTTCTTGACCCCAACACAGTCATTAGCGACTTGACTTTCGGGTGGTTACGTTAGGACTATAAGTAGAGTAGGTTAGATTGACCACTTCAAAAAAAAAAACAATTTAGCGAGTCAATTTTGAGGGTTTTAGATCAAGAATTGTGGACGTCCAATAAAAGTTTAGCTTTGCAAATTTCATCTATTGTCATGACCAAACCGTGGCGGGAATAAATATCTGATTAGTCTCAACCAAATATATACTACTACTCGTATGATGTTATGGAGTCTAATTAAATTGAAAAATCCTAAAGGATGTACTTCGATATTGATGAACACGAGATCGAAGTACATAATATTTGGTTGAGATGGACTTTTAACAAAACAATTATCTAGGCAATTCTGACGACTACCAATTTTCCAAACTTATCAAAGGCGCATTAATAAAGAAGCATCACATTTGATTTTGATTACCCAAAATATTTCGGTGCTTCCTAGATTAATACTACTACTACACCCAAATATTTGATTTTTTTTTTTAAATAAAGAAAGAAGCATCATATTTGATTTTGATCACCCAAAATATCCACTAATTACCCCTCAACTACCATTCACCAAGGCGAAATTTACTGCTACTGTACTTATAAAAAGTGACTTCTAGTCTTCTCACATTCATTCTTTCTTGTTGCCTTTTCACCTACCTCTCTGTTTTCTCGCTCTCAATTGTTCGGAGACCTTTTATTTTTTTCAGCTATGGAACAGTACCTGCACAACATGTTCATCTATGGAGGTGGCCGCTTCTCGAAGGGAAGCAATGGCAGGGTTGCTTATCGTGGCGGACAGGTGAAGATTGCAGAGGTCACCAATGCCGACTGCACTCGGTTCACCCTAATGGACTTGTTCCATGTTGGCAATAAAATGGATCTTCTCAATGGTACACCCAAGAGGGCTTGGTATGTCTCCCCTGGTATGCCAAGGGTACAACGTCGCAAATCACTGGCCAGACGACTAGTTCCGCTGAAGACTACCACGGACCTGGAGGCATGCTTCTATGAACAACAAGTCTTGGATGGAGATTTACTTCCAGGATACTGACTGCTTGGTGAGAGATGGGGACTTCTACACGCTGCCTGGCGATATTTCCAGTGGGGGGGGATGCGGAGTTCACAGATGCTGAGATTGATGCTGGTGTTGCGGAAAAGGAAGCGGCTGAGTATAGCATGGGACTGTTTATGAGGCAGGAGCTGCAGAATAGGCGTGAACTTTACCGCCTAAGTGTACGTGAAGCGCATGTTTAGTTATAACTTTGAATCTGCTTTAGTTGTTATGTATTCAGTGTTGCATTTTCAATTTGCTAATAATTTAAGCTAAGTATTTATGTTTTATGGTCCATTAATTTAATTAAGTAGAGATCATATGGTGCAGATAAATGATTGTTTTTTTTGTTTCGACACATTCAAAGTTCATTAGATAATACGCGATTTTACATGTCTACAAGAAACTACTCGTCTAGCTTGATTACATCGAAAAATCCAACGAGGGCAAACATCCCATATATGCAAGTTTGTTTGAACAAAAGTAAGGGCATTAGCAGGTCCAAAAGTCTTATTTCTTCCTTCCTTAGCTAGCCGATTTGGCCATTTCCCCAAGTTCCTTTATGCACTATAGACTTATGTGCATCATGTTTGTGATTGATAAAAAGTAGCAAAATCATAAAATTGGAAAAAATGAGAGAAACAATTGGATAAATCCCGAAAATGACCTACAATTTGCTTTTGTAAGCTTATGTTCATGAAGTTTGGGTGATAACAAGTTGCCAAATCAGAAAATATATAAAATTGAGAGGAAAATCAGGAAAAAAAAATAGAAAAATGACCACATATATAATTGTATCAAACATAAGTTACTACAGGGAACTAACATCGGAAATCAACCTAACAGAACTACAGAGTATTGAAACTTCAAAATTACAAGAGCACCAACATGTACATTTTACAAATTCAAGTTACAAAAGTACCTGCCTACAGGCGCCAAATAATTCTACGGTTAAGCACAAGCCACGGGGCAATATCACTCAAAATACTCCATCACACCCCCATAAATCGAGGGACAACATCACCAGACACGTACAAGTCAACCCATGTATTTCGTTCCCTCCACAAAGTGTAAGGATCCTGAATCTCCTCATTGGCCAGGCTCAATTTTGCAAGCCGGTAGTGGCCAGCTATCTCGTAGTCCTCTTGAACAGTTGGAACCTGGGCTGGCAGAGTATATGCAACTTCATCTGTACCATCAACCAACTCACGTTCCACGTCTTGCATAAATATCACCGCAGCTCCTGCACCATGCGGTAGGACATTCACCCACATATCTTCAAGATCTGGCTCGTCTTCGATGGTAACCAGCCCTTGAGGATATTCTCTCTCAGTGTTCATGATACCAGAACCTCTTTGGTAGAGGTCCTGGAACTCTCATCTTGGACACAACCATAAAAAGATCTGACATGCTAAATGTAACGGTACCGGTTTTGAAAACAAAATAATCTCTCGAAAAAGAAAATCCAAAATAACTTTAATAGCAACGGTCGGCAATTAATGCCAAAATAATCTTTGACGCGCACAACGCTAACAGAAACAAACAAATATCCAACGATAACTCAAGCTCAAATGAAACAACGAATGAAGACAGTAAAAGTTCATCTTCTTATTTTGAAAAAAAAAAACCATGACACCCCAGACCCTTCTCTCAGTCGCTGGCATCCTATTCGCGAACATCCTGAGCAGTATCTGGAAGGAAGGAATTTTGAAAACAAGAGAGTGTGAGATAAAAGATCTCGGTGAGGTTCTAAGTTAAAAACAGAAGGTAAACAGTTTTGAAATCAAAATCCTTTTCAGAAAAACAAACAAACAGAACAGATCACACACAACAGAATATCAGAACAGATAAGTTGTAGACCGTTGGTGCAGCCCGCCTTATTGCTCCTACTCCCAGAATGCCCTTATAACTCCCTCCAGAGGGTGCACAACTCCGGACAGAAATAGAAACCCCCGTGTACTTTGGGGAAACAGAACCTACGACCCTAATAGACCTCAGCGACTTCTGCCTCGCACCTAAAAGGGATTAGACTAGGCAATAACCAAGCAAACCCGATAGTCCTCTACTACCCAAGCCTACTTAGTTACGACCTAATCGATCGGTCACACAGAAACAGACAGAACAGATACAGATACAGAACAAACAGATAATAACAATCGAATCCCGAAACATCGAGAAGTGTACCTACAGAAGAGTTAATCCAGAACAGAGTAGCAACAAACAAAGCTAAGTAAATAGCCATACTTAGGGCTTAGTTACTTTTACGCGGAAGCATACAGTAAAACAGTATATATAGTAATAGATATAGATTGTCACATAGCCTTCCAGTTTTTCGCAAATAGATAAGTTTAGGGGTGAACACTCACCTTAACTTGTGAGCAAAAGATCTCCAACGAGTAATGAGCTTACGGGTTATCGAACAACGGAGAACCTAACAAGAAAGTACTAAACACACTTTAGAAGTCAAACTGATGGAAGGAAAAAGGTTGAAAAAGAAATGGTAAAGACGGGGTTCGAACTCGGGACCTCTAAGTTAGTCAAGCAAGAACCTAACCAACTAGGCTAGAAAGTCAAGTCATTACTAACTTACAAAACAGAAACTAAGTTTGAAACATTTTCAGAAATACCCTTTCGGTTTTCAAATTCTGGAAATTACCAAAATACCCTCAGTGGTAAATTGCAAAAGAACCCTTTTCAAAAACAGACAGAACAAACAAACCAGAAGTTTTCCAAACATACTTAACAGTCCTCACAGAATAAAATAGTTTACGATAAAGTCCTCTGTCAGTCAACTACGGTCAAAGGTAAAATTGCAAAAAGGTCCTTTAGGTTTTCAGATTTCCCAAATCAGTCCACAAAGTTCAAATCGATAACAACAAAGTCCAAAACAGTCCTTTCGAGGTTAACAGAAATCCAAAGTCAACATACGAGGTCAAACAAATCACAAGTACAACACACAGTAACAACAACTAACCAATCCTAAGTCCCGGTTCTCAGTTCGAATCAATAATCAACAAGGCCAGATCGAGCAAGGGTAAAATAGTCCAAGGGTAAATAGTCCAAACAGAATACGAGATTCGAATCGAAAGCAGCAGTAAAGGAAATTGAATTTACCTTCGAATGGGAAAAGAGGGATGAAAACAATCGATCGGATCAAAACACGGACCGGGTGAATCGGCGGCGACGCGAACGGAGCGGCGCGGCGAACGGAGACAGAATGGACAGGGAGACGCGATCGATCAGAACGAACTGATCGGCGCGCGGCGGAGGTGATCGAATCGGGACGGCGGCGCGAGCAAACGTCGGTGACGGACGGCCGGCTTGAATCAGACGAGATCGACGCGGCGATTGAGCTCGAACGGCGGCTCGGTGCGAACAGAAATGAGCGGCGGCGGATCGAGCGACTCGATCGGGAACGGCGCGGCGTGGCGCCGACAAACGGACAGCAACTGCGGCGGCTTGGCGGAGTCGAACCGGAACGGACGGACAGGCCGGAGCGGGTGTACGGCGGCGGCGAGATCGGAAATCTCACGGCAGCAGGAGCAAAACTCTCTTTTCTCTCTTTCTTTTCCTTCTTTCTTCTTTCTTCTCTTTTCTTTCTTTCTTGCTTTTGTGTTTGACGACTGGGAAGGAGAATGAGAGGATGACACTGACTAGGGTTAGGGTTAAGTTAGTGGGCCGGTCAAACAGTCCTTTGACTGGGCTAAGAATTGGGCCAAAAGAATCAGAAAGTCCAGCTCGAACCAAACGAAACGAAACGAACTAGCTTATGCGAATTTAATTAAATAATTATCGAATAAATAATTTACTCTGATAATTAATTAACTAAACTAAATAATTAAATAAAATAATAATTAAATAAATAAATAAATAAATAAATAAATAATTAAAAAAAACGGGGTGTTACACTCTTCCCCCCTTAAAAGAATTTGGTCCCCAAATTCGCACCTGAAAAGTTGAAGAGCTCGGGATACTGCCGGCGCATGTCATCCTCGCTTTCCCAGGTTACCTCCTCATACTGATGATTTCTCCATAGAACCTTTACTTGCTTGATTTGCCTATTACGGAGCTGTTGCACTTTCTGGTCAAGAATACGAACCGGTTGCTCCACATAAGACAAATCCTCCTCAATGGTCACTTCCTCGGGTTGAATCACGTGCGACGGATCCGGATAATACTTCTTCAGTTGAGATACATGGAATACATTATGAATTCCAGTAATAGTAGTGGGCAGTTGCAACCGATAAGCTACAATACCAACTCTTTCAATGATCTCATATGGACCCACATATCGAGGGTTCAGTTTAGCTCTACGACCCATACGAACAATTCCCTTTCTCGGAGATAGCTTGAGAAAGACAAAATCGCCAACTTCAAACTCCAAATCTCGCCTACGATTATCGGCGTAACTCTTTTGTCGACTTTGAGCAGTTCTCAATCGGTCTCGAATAAGCCTAACCTTTTCCAAGGTTTCTTGTATCATCTCATTGAGAGTCCTTTCTCCAGCTATCGGCGTAGAAATTCGGTCCTCCAAATCCCAATACAGCGGTGATCTACACTTTCAACCATACAGTGCCTCAAACGGTGCCATTCCAATCGATGCTTGATAACTATTGTTATAAGCATACTCCACCAATGGCAAATGTTGTGCCCAGCTTCCTTGGTGATCCAGCACACACAATCTCAAAAGATCTTCTAAAGTTTGAATGGTCCTTTCGGATTGACCATCCGTCTGCGGATGTGCTGCGGTACTAAAATTCAACTTAGTACCTAAGCCTTCATGTACTTGCTTCCAAAATCTCAAGACAAACTTCGGATCTCTATCAGATACAATGCTCACCGGAGTGCCATGTAGCCTAATTATCTCATCGCGATAGACTTCGGCTAACTTCTCGGATGTGTATGTGGTTTTAACAGGTAGAAAGTGTGCCGATTTTGTCAACCTATCGACAATAACCCATACACTATCAAAACCACCCCTAGCTATCGGTAGACCAGTCACAAAATCCATAGTGATCATCTCCCATTTCCACTGTGGAATCTCGAGTGGTTGTAGTAAACCTCCCGGTTTCTGGTGCTCAGCCTTCACTTGCTGGCAGACCAAACAACTTTGCACAAACTGTGCAACATCTCGCTTCATATGGGTCCACCAGTAAACTTTCTTCAAATCCTCATACATCTTGTTTCCTCCAGGATGTATCGAATACTTAGACTTATGAGCTTCCTCCAAAATTAGTCGTCTAAGCTCTTCATCAGAAGGCACACACAATCTACCCTGAAACCTTAGGGCTCCATTCACATCAATAGAAAATTTCGCATTGCGAGGTTCAGTAATATGTGCCTTGATATCTTGAAGCTCTTCATCATGCTCTTGAGCCTCAAGAATTTTTCCTGCCAGCTCGTACCTCAAAGTGATATTGGCGAACATACAAGACAATTTGGACACTTCGAGATTTGACACGTGTACCCTACGACTTAAAGCATCAGCAACCACATTGGCCTTACGAGGATGATATCGAATGGTACAAGTGTAATCGCCCAGAAATTCCATCCATCGTCGTTGTCTCATGTTCAACTCCTTTTGTTTGAACACATACTTCAAGCTCTTATGATCCGTGAGGATGGTGAACTCAGGACCATAAAGATAGTGTCTCCACTTTCCCAAAGCAAAGACTATAGCAGCTAGCTCAAGGTCATGGGTTGGGTAATTCCTTTCATATGGCTTCAACTTTCTCGAAGCATACGCGATCACCTTTTCCCGTTGCATCAGTACACAACCCAAACCTTCCTTTGAAGCATCGGTGTGGACCACAAAGTCATTGGTTCCCTCGGGAAGAGCTAGTATAGGGCGGTGGTCAGTCTCTTCTTCAGCTCCTCGAAGCTTTCTTCACACTTGTCACTCCATACGAACTTAGGATTTTTCCCTGTTAAAGAGGACAAGGGTCCATCTATCTTCGAATAATCCTTCACAAAACAGCGATAGTAACCAGGCAAACCGAGAAAACTCCTCACCTTAGTGACAGATTCAGGTCTCTTCCAATTGACTATCGACTCAATCTTCGAGGGGTCGACTTCCAAGCCTTCTCCAGAGATAATGTGCCCTAAAAAGGCTACTTTATCTAGCCAAAATTCACACTTGCTGAATTTGGCATACAACTTGTTGTTCTGAAGAGTTTCCAAGACAATTCGAAGATGTTTCTCATGATCCTCTTCGGATTTCGAGTAAACGAGAATGTCATCGATGAAAACCACAACAAACTGATCCAAATATGGCTGAAAAACTCGGTGCATCAAATCCATGAACACAGCTGGGGCATTCGTAAGGCCAAACGGCATCACCACAAACTCGTAATGACCATACGTCGAGTTCAGGGCAGTCTTAGGTATGTCTTCTTCCCTTACTCTAACTTGATAATAGCCTTGTCCCAGATCAAGCTTTGAGTAAACCTTCGAACCTTCCAATTGATCGAAAAGTTCCTCAATACGGGGCAGGGGGTACTTGTTCTTGACGGTGACTTGGTTCAGGCCTCGATAGTCGATGCACATCCTCATACTACCATCCTTCTTCTTTACGAATAGAACCGGTGATCCCCAAGGTGACGAACTAGGTCTCACAAAACCGTTATCCACCAGATCTTGCAGTTGTGTCTTTAGCTCCTTAAGCTCCGCAGGTGACATCCTATAAGGTGACTTCGAAATGGGTGCAGTGCCAGATACCAGATCAATACTAAACTCCACTTCTCGTTCAGGGGGTACGGAATCCAGCTTCTCAGGGAAAACACCCTTGAACTCCTTAACCACCCTAACTTCCTCGATTTTTGGCTGATCTTTGGGTTTATTGATCAGATACGCCAAAAAGCAGGTAGCACCCTTTACGTACAACCTCCTAGCTTCCATGGCAGACAGTAGAAACTTCTCATCCTTTCTCTTATCTCCTTTCCACACGACTTTCTCCTCTCCAGGCTTTCCCAGAGATATAGCCTTGGTTCGACAATCCAGTTGCGCGTAGTGCTCGGACAGCCAATCCATACCCAGAATAACATCGTAGGTTGATAGAGGTAGAAATATAAGGTCAGCAGGGAAAGTTCTTCCTAGGATGGAAATCTCGCATCGCTCAACGAACTTCTTAGTGATTAAACTAGCTCCAAAAGGCGTACATACTTCTAAAGCGTAGGGTAATACTTTGTATGGTAAAACGAGTGACTCAGCAAATACTTCAGCAATAAATGAATGCGTAGCACCAGGATCAAATAAAGCTTTAGAAGAAGTTTGAGCGATCAGTAGTGTACCTTCAACCACATTCGCGGCGTCAGGAACTTCATGACCACCTATGCTGAAAACTCGGGGCTTTGCCATAGTACTCTTTCCATCATTTCTCAGAGCATAGTCTCCTGGTCTTCCTCCCTTGACAATGGCATGACGGTTCGGACAGTGGCTGATCTTGTGATCCTTGCTCCCACAAGCCAGACATAAGCCCTGTCTTTTCCAGCAGTTGTGCTCATCGTGGTTGACTCCTCCACAGTAGTTGTAGTTCTTCCTTGCCTGGGATGACTGCCCAGACCCTCCAGTAGTGTTGCGAGAACGGTTGTCATGCTGAGTACGGGAATACTTCGCCGGCGGTGCCTGATATCCAGATTGATATCCACCTCGATTCTCCCTTTTATATCCAGATTGGCTTCCTCCTCCATGGCTCCCAGAAGAACTAGAGTAGTTCCTCTTGCTAGAGTATGACTTATCAGCCATCTTGATCTCCTTGAGACCACTTTCCACCTCGGAGGCGAGTTTGACAGCCTTGAGATAGGTCGGCATATTGGTTCCAAACAAACTATACCGGATCTCAGAGTTGAGACCCTTCACAAAGTGACGAACCTTCTCTCGTTCATCGTCCTGGAAATGCAGCACGTACTTCAGTAGCCGGGTAAATTCCGAGTCATAATCGGCAACATCCATGTTCCCTTGCACCAAAGCTTGAAATTCATCTCTCCGGTTCTCGCGAACCAGGCGAGGCACGTACTTGTCCATGAAGTCCTTGGTGAAATTCTCCCAGGTACGAGCAACTCCCTCTTGCCTCCATCTTGCATTCACGGTTCTCCACCAGTTCCTGGCGGCTCCTGATAGTGTATATGTCCTAGAGACAGTCCTTACTAAGGGCATGGTGCCCTTGTAGATGACATATATGTACTATTACACAGGTCAACGTAATATAATATATGTTTGTTTCATTTTACTGTTGAGTATCGCTTTCATATTTATATTACACCAGGCTGCAGCATGTCATATCTATATTGCTATCTGTATTGATACTGAACATGTCCCCTCAGATAGATGACCGATCACACAGTTAGTGGGAGCTATGTGAGTTATCATCTATCCCAAACTCTCCCTAGTCGTGGTACATCTCGGATGTGGGGGTCTGAATGAACCTGACAAGACTAGTATGCGTGGAGGTTATACTTGTTGGAGCAAGTGTGAGCCGATCCCACGGCCACGGAACGGATTGTTGGACAATCAAGGAACGTTCCCATAACTGCGCATAGTTGTTCGAAGAAGCTTTATCGAACAATGGAAGTACCCACCGGACACTCCCATCGATGTATACTCTACACCGACGTGTCTATGGGAACCGGTGAGTTGTCGAAGTGATGCCATTCGTCCTTTGCACTTACAGGACTTTATCATCATATTTGTTGCTCCATATCCTTGGTGGACCCGTCGATGTCAGCTCTGAATAAGCAGTTGACCTAAGACACGATCCAGGATTATGGCTAAATACAAATGGGGGTGATAAGTGATTCTGTGAAGGATTCATCTCTCAAGTGTAGCACAGGAGAGCACTGCTCGTAGTCTGCATAGTTGTGTTGGTAAAGTCACTGGCCAGTGCAAATGATATATTATGATGGTCATAAGTATATCTTAACCAAACAACTCCCTCAGACGCCCGTGGATGTATTATTGGGATAGACACTTCATCGATCCTAGATACATTCGAGCAAGTCAGATGAAGGGACGTTACCATCGCCGCGTTGAGCGCAACAGGCTTCGCAACGAAAGGGTTAGCTTTGAAAAACCTCTCAAACGTCCTCACGTATTAATATTGCAAATGGAACCGTCTAGGAATTCCGTGTTGCCTAGTCTAGGACTTGCTTAATACGGTGAGGCCCTATGGGTCACACTATGTGGTGATTCAGCCTATCAGCATATCCTTGAAGATGGAATCGCAATTAATTTGGAATTAATTGTGATTGATGGATTATAATTGAGTTGGAATTAATTATAACAATTGGTGGCTCAATTAATGATTTGGAATTATTAATTGAATTGGCTAATTAATTGTGTTTTATGTAAATACAATTAAAGATTATATTTTGGAAATATAATGGAGGTTTGATTGTAAAGGATATGTTAATTTAGAATTAACATATGCACTTGGGCAAAATCTACTTGGAGTTTGGATTGCCTTAGAAATATAAGTGGGTCCCAAAAGTGGGACCCACCTCCCGTAGGACAGGCGCGCGCGCACGCGTGGCTGAGTAGGGGAAGGAGTTTGACTCCTTCCTCTATTAGAAGTCCAAGGGATAAGTTAGATTTTCCTGATTGAGTTTTGATTTGATTGGGAATGAATCTAGACTTGATATTGGTTTCCTTGTGCGATAAGAATTAGATTCTTATTCCTTTACGAAGTCTAATTGCTTATGCTTTAGGCTTCTATAGACTACTATATATAGTGGACTATTAGAGAGAGTTTTACACACAGTTTTGAACACGAGTTTCAGACACAGTTATTCTACCCAGTTTTCTTAGAGAAAATAAAAACTCTCCCCTCCACCCCTTAGCCACACGCGCGCGCACACCGCCACCGGAGGGAATTGCCGCCCCGTCTTCTTGGTCACATAAAGAATATCCTAGCATTCTTCCGATAGGCTGTTCATCCGTGGATACCAAGGTTGAGGTTCTAGGAGCTGGAAACTAACTCTTATTGTCTTGCAGATATACAGAGTATTGTAGATATCTTCGACTTCGACGAAGGAGAAGATACACCGGATTATTACGAAGACTTGGAAGCTGCTTTGGAAGTAAGGTTAGTCTTCTAATTGACCTGTTTATATATATACGACATATGCATAATCAATTAACCAGTATGTTAAGAAAATTTTTAAAATTCCGCTGCGTAGCCTAGGGGTAACTCTGACCATATTTTCTTATAGCTCCCACGAACTGGAAAGCAGCAAGCTCGATCTTCCTCTCGTCCGGATAGTGCAGGATCGAGAATAAGTTCTCCATACCTTCGATCCAGAGCTCAGCCTTACGGGCATCAGGTGTTCCCTCGAACCTTTCAGGATGGAAACGAGTGAATTGTTCCGCAGCTTGATCAATGGTATGGATCGGCGGTGGTGGCGGAGGAGCTGGCTGAACAGGTGGTGCTGGTGCCCCAGCGCGGCGAATGGTTTCGCTGAAATTCCCCAAAGCAGCGATGATACGGTCCACTTGGTCTCCATTTTCAGCATGCTGATCCTCTCCACTTCAATTGCTGCTGGCACCACGAGTGTTTCTGCGACTCATTCTAACAAAGGGCACTACTTAGCAGTTGATTTAACAACCTCGAATCTCTAACTTAGAAAAGAGCAGAAAACAAAGAACTAAGGCCAGTACTTAATCTTCTACAACAGGTATAAACTGAGCAGTGAAGAAGAAAACATGCCTTGAACTTTAAAACAAAACGCAAAAACAAGAAAATCAACAAAGTCTTAAAACAGCCAAGCATGCAATTAGACAAAAGAAAACCGGTCTCTACTCGTCTTAGCGAGAAAACAGAAAACCACAGAGTCAGGTAAACGGAAAAGCATAAACAGTCTCAGTCGGCTGAACTAAAAAAACTCGCTTGGCAAAAACAAAGAAGTTCGGTACGAGCTCGAAAAGGCATCTATCCTAATAATCGTCCTCGATATCATCCTCGGAAAGTCGTTCGGGCACGTGAGCATCTCCTTCTTCCTCAGAGGGGTCCTCCTCGGGATCTTCTTCGGATTCTTCTTCGCCTTCACTCTTCCGTCTACGTGATGGTCCGCAACCCTCGGGGAATATCCTCCGAGCCTTCCTCCTGCGAATCCTGATGCCTACGTTGGACGCGGTTAACGAAACAAAGCCAGAGTGCTACTTTGCGGCGCGTAAAGCCGTCTTAAGGAATCCGATTTCCGCTTTCTTCGTTGCTATTTCATCTCGAAGCTTAAAGTTTTCCAGCCAGTAGTGATCTCGTTCACGAACGACCCTGTCCATCACGAATCCAGGGTAAACGCCAACGACAGGAACGGAGGTATACGGGTTAAACTCTCCCTCGACAAGGCGGTAACGAATGACCTTCTTTTCAGAACTCATACCTATCTGTAAGCACACGCGTAATTAACTAGTTAATAACTACGTCAGAATCAAAACAACCACGGAAGGTCAACAGTTTCAGAACGGATCAGAGGTCGTCAGAATCAGAATAGAGAAGATGATGAAACGGTTCAAGGTTCGTATGCAAGACTCGAATCAGAAAAGCAATAGAAAATACAAGACCTAACCAGCGACTCGGACCCTCACACACACCCCAAAGGTCAAAAGATCCTATCCTAACAAGCTCGAGTTTGAGCTCAAGCTCTGATACCAACTGTAACGGTACCGATTTTGAAACCAAAATAATCTCTCGAAAAAGAAAATCCAAAATAATCAATCAACTCACGTTCCACGTCTTGCATAAATATCACCGCAGCTCCTGCACCATGCGGTAGGACATTCACCCACATATCTTCAAGATCTGGCTCGTCTTCGATGGTAACCAGCCCTTGAGGATATTCTCTCCCGTGTTCATGATACCAGAACCTCTTTGGTAGAGGTCCTGGAACTCTCATCTTGGACACAGCCATAAAAATATCTGACATGCTAAATGTAACGGTACCGGTTTTGAAAACAAAATAATCTCTCGAAAACGAAAATCCAAATAACTTTAATAGCAACGGTCGGCAATTAATGCCAAAATAATCTTTGACGCACACAGCGCTAACAAAAACAAACAAATATCCAACGATAACTCAAGCTCAAATGAAACAATGAATGAAGACAGTAAAAGTTCATCTTCTTATTTTGAAAAAAAAAAACCATGACACCCCAGACCCTTCTCTCAGTCGCTGGCATCCTATTCGCGAACATCCTCAGCAGTATCTGGAAGGAAGGAATTTTGAAAACAAGAGAGTGTGAGATAAAAGATCTCAGTGAGGTTCTAAGTTAAAAACAGAAGGTAAACAGTTTTGAAATCAAAATCCTTTTCAGAAAAACAAACAAACAGAACAGATCACACACAACAGAATATCAGAACAGATAAGTTGTAGACCGTTGGTGCAGCCCGCCTAATTGCTCCTGCTCCCAGAATGCCCTTATAACTCCCTCCAGAGGGTGCACAACTCCGGACAGAAACAGAAACCCCCGTGTACTTTGGGGAAACAGAACCTACGACCCTAATAGACCTCAGCGACTTCTGCCTCGCACCTAAAAGGGATTAGACTAGGCAATAACCAAGCAAACCCGATAGTCCTCTACTACCCAAGCCTACTTAGTTACGACCTAATCGACCGGTCACACAAAAACAGACAGAACAGATACAAATACAGAACAAACAGATAATAACAATCGGATCCCGAAACATCGAGAAGTGTTCCTGCAGAAGAGTTAATCCAGAACAGAGTAGCAACAAACAAAGCTAAGTAAATAGCCATACTTAGGGCTTAGTTACTTTTACGCGGAAGCATACAGTAAAACAGTATATATAGTAATAGATACAGATTGTCACATAGCCTTCCAGTTTTTCGCAAATAGATAAGTTTAGGGGTGAACACTCAACTTAACTTGTGAGCGAAAGATCTCCAACGAGTAATGAGCTTACGGGTTATCGAACAACGGAGAACCTAACAAGAAAGTACTAAACACACTTTAGAAGTCGAACGGACGGAAGGAAAAAGGTTGAAAAAGAAATGGTAAAGACGGGGTTCGAACTTGGGACCTCTAAGTTAGTCAAGCAAGAACCTAACCAACTAGGCTAGCAAGTCAAGTAATTACTAACTTACAAGAACAGAAACTAAGTTTGAAACATTTTCAGAAATACCCTTTCGGTTTTCAAATTCTGGAAATTACCAAAATACCCTCAGTGGTAAATTGCAAAAGAACCCTTTTCAAAAACAGACAGAACAAACAAACCAGAAGTTTTCCAAACATACTTAACAGTCCTCACAGAATAAAATTGTTTACAATAAAGTCCTCTGTCAGTCAACTATGGTCAAAGGTAAAATTGCAAAAAGGTCCTTTAGGTTTTCAGATTTCCCATATCAGTCCACAAAGTTCAAATCAATAACAACAAAGTCCAAAACAGTCCTTTCGAGGTCAACAGAAATCCAAAGTCAACATACGAGGTCAAACAAATCACAAGTCCAACAAACAGTAACAACAACTAACCAATCCTAAGTCCCGGTTCTCAGTTCGAATCAATAATCAACAAGGCCAGATCGAGCAAGGGTAAAATAGTCCAAGGGTAAATAGTCCAAACAGAATACGAGATTTGAATCGAAGGCAGCAGTAAAGGGAATTGAATTTACCTTCGAATGGGAAAAGAGGGATGAAAACAATCGATCGGATCAGAACAACGGACCGGGTGAATCGGCGGCGACGCGAACGGAGACAGAACGGACAGGGAGACGCGATCGATCGGAACGAACTGATCGGCACGCGGCGGAGGTGATCGAATCGGGACGGCAGTGCGAGCAAACGACGGCGACGGACGGCCGGCTTGAATCAGACGAGATCGACGCGGCGATTGAGCTCGAACGGCGGCTCGGTGTGAACAGAAACGAGCGGCGGCGGATCGAGCGACTCGATCGGGAACGGCGCGCCGTGGCGCGTACAAACGGACAGCAACAGCTGCGGCTTGGCGGAGTCGGACCGGAACGGACGGACAGGCCGGAGCGGGTGTACGGCGGCGGCGAGATCGGAAATCTCACGGCAGCAGGAGCAAAACTCTCTTTTCTCTCTTTCTTTTCCTTCTTTCTTCTTTCTTCTCTTTTCTTTCTTTCTTGCTTTTGTGTTAGACGGCTGGGAAGGAGAATGAGGGGATGACACTGACTAGGGTTAGGATTAAGTTAGTGGGCCGGTCAAACAAGCCTTTGACTGGGCTAAGAATTGGGCCAAAAGAATCAGAAAGTCTAGCTCGAACCAAACGAAACGAAACGAACTAGCTTACGCGAATTTAATTAAATAATTATTGATAAATAATTTACTCTGATAATTAATTAACTAAACTAAATAATTAAATAAAATAATAATTAAATAAATAAATAAATAATTAAAAAAACGGGGTGTTACACTAAACAAATGGCAGTTTACACAGTGGATATAGCGAGTAGCACCTCCACTGTATTGCAATCCTCCGGCCATTGTCCTCATCGCCCTCCTGCACGGCATATGATTGAGTGTAAAGTAGGAGGAGGGGCCTGTAAAAACAATGTGTGGAGTCAAACATGCACAAAATCAACAATACTACAATGAGGCATTACAGCAATCTACATAATGATACAGTGCGTGAGTTCAATTGTGTAGATGACAGAAAACCAATTAGTAAACTGCATTGTCTACACGAATTCAAGATATCCTAAACAACAACAAATGTACAGGTTCTAATAAATCAACTGAAAATTCACCCCAAAATCAAACCTCTAACCTTTCTTAAAAAATAGAAAGCATAGGGTTATGGTATTCTCTAAATTACGCAAGTTAGTTATAAAGTTTGAAGTCAAATTGGTGATCAGTGAGCATTCACATTACTTGTGAAATCAACAAATTCATATGATTCGCCCGTAAAAGTTATTATAAACAAATCTCCAGACTGATTAACATGGTGAAACTAACAATTGCATGTATAAGGTGAAGATGAACTAATTTATATATGACGAATTCATATCAAGAACACACTTAAATTCTTCCTTACCCCGAATAAGGCGAGCATCAACCGACCCTCCTCCCATCACATCGGCCCCTGCACCTGCGACATTGTTTAGAAATGCTCCATTGTCAGTCATTGTTCTTTGCTTGTTCGTTAAAAACGGGTATATTGGTAAGGATGAGAATGAAGAATGAAGAAGAAGACGACCTATCGGCCGCTTTCTTTCTTTCAATTCTTTCAATTTTAGTGTACAGTGTGATGCGTGTAGAGGAAGAGTGGAGAGAATTACAGTTTTGGTCCCTTATTTAGTGGTCCCTCATGGATTTGGTCCCAAATGTGTTTATTTGTTCACTTTGGGTCCTTTATAAGAGAAATACATCAGATTATACGAAAGTGTATATGCATTTTTTGGTCCCATAACTTTAATTCATTATCAATTTGTCTCAATATTTTATAATATTCAAAATTACACAAAATAAAATTGTAAAAAGTCCCTAGATGTTCAAAATTATCCCACACTACCCCACAGTACTTGTGTGTTAGTCTTTCTAATAATGTTAGGAGTGGTGTTTTTCTTCTTTCAAGACTTAGTTTTTGTATTCAGAAAGGGGTGGGAGCACAACTTGTCTCTCGACTCCCTTCCAATTTTGTGTGATTAATACATAACTTATTATTATTAAAATAATAATAATAATAATAATAATAATAATAATAATATAATAATAATTCAGAAATATAAAAATAAATTAAAATGACCATTTAAAAACAGCTCACAAGCTACGCGATTGTACAAGTGTAATGGTGAAATGGTTTTATAGATTGAAATGGTTTATACAAGTGTAGTAGGGGTAAATCGAGGCAAAAAACGTGGAAAACTGCGTTGCACGCCCTATCAGTGCCCTGGAGAGATGAAATACTTAACTTCCACAATTTATATGAGTCTCACAAGTCATTTGATCTGTATCATCAACACTTACGTTCTTAATTACTACGTATCACCAACACTTGTGTTCCACTATATAAGCCTCACAGGTCAATTGCTCTCTATACCATCCAGGATTACATTCTTAATTGATATGCACACGATCTTGAACAAAAGGGGACAATAAATCCATTGGGCAGGCCCATTATCATTTCATTCAGCACCAAGGTCATACAATGGAGATAATGTTATATCATGGTTTTGCGATAATTGTTTTTTCGTGTTATGCAATGTATTTTCTATTTATTTATTTACGTTTTTTTTTTTTTTTTTTTTTTTTTTTGTAAACGTTTAGCAGACGTAACAAAATAAAGGCTCGGACATCAACATGGAGCTTATTCTTTAGATTACAACCCTTCAAATATGTAATGGTTATTACTAATCTCACAAGTCACAAAATGAATAAGTGAACAATACGTGTTTTTTACTGCTATCCATACGTATATACAATAGCATTTGTATGCACTCTTCAATCGAAGAAGATTAAGAAATGAAAAGTAAATTTATATCATAAATTACCGACTATGTTGATTGAGGATCTAAGTTGGATATATGTTACTTTGAAAATACCAAAAAGTAAAATTTTCCACTGGACATCCAACCCTAAACCCCAAACCCCAAACACCAAGGGCCATTGAATTTATTTTATAAAATATGGTTGTTAACGAATCGAGATGATCGTGAGCAATCGTAAATAAGATCGATCAAAACTTGGATCGTGCTAGACATCGCTCAACACAAGGTTGATCACGATCATGATCGACTCATTTTCGATCATGAATCGATCGCCTTGAAGAAATGATCGAATTTCACAGGCTACTCGCGATCAATAATTAATTCAATTTTAGTTTTTTTATTATTATTAATTTGATTATATATATACCTATCTTAACTGGCTCGTTAACAGCCCGATTTATAAACTGACACAAAGGAACATTTCTATCATATTGATTGTATGATTAATTAATTAGACCTTTGATGAGCTAATTACTAAATTAAATAATTTATAGAGCAATTTATATTATTATATATGTATATAATAAAATAGAACAATATGGTTATAGAACGTATGGACATAAATTAACTTGGCTCAAGACCAAACTGTCAAAATTATACTCCAAGTCCAATGGGCCCAAGCTCATTATCATCTCCACTCAATGCTAGGTCCGTCTAACTAGACGTTTAGAATCTTTAGATGAGTCTCTTAATCAATCAACAAATTTATTACTGAAGTATCATTATTATAATTTATAGTAATAATTTTATAATACTGTATTTAATAATTAAATCCGTTTCAAACCAATAATTAAATCGGGACTGTTACTTTAAACCCTAATTCACCTACTACTTTTTCCCTTTCTCATCTTTGGCTTTCTTTTTGCTCTACCCATTCTATTCACTTCAAAAATTCAGAGAGAAAAATGTGGGCGAACCCTAGTCTCGAACCTTTTGAAATTGATAAATTTAAGGAATCCGATCCTCCACTGTCTGGATCACAGCAGCTTGCTTCAAAATCAGCTCATGGAGCTTCATATTCCGGCGATGGAAATGTTAAAGAATCAAATCCCGGCAAAAACAATGTAGAAGTTCCAGATTCGGACAATGGCAGTGATGGAAATTCAGGTTTTTAAATGGTGTTTTGTATTTAGTTTTAAACATGCAGTATATCGAAAACTCTAACTTCTAATTCTCTTCTCTATTGGTTTTCAGAAAGTGTGAAATTCATTGGTACGAGAACTAGAGAGAACGTTCAGACATACAACAAACATGGGTTAGTTATTTTATGTTAATTCTTATTACAATACTTCGATTTTTACTAAGACATTGTTACTAGTTCATATATGAAATTTACTTGCATTATTAATGATTTATTCTTTATCTGTATCAAACTAGAATGAAACTTTGGTAATTGGCCTGTTTAGAAAATCCCTTGGACAGTTGGTGCTTATTTTTACTGTGTATTGAACTACGATACTACTTTTGCACTTGGTCAGATTTAATGATTTTACTTGGATACTATAATTAATGAATTAGTATTATTAACTTGTGAACTGCCTCTCTATATGAAATGATGAAATAGGATGTACTGTTTGAATTTAGATAACTAGGAGTCTAGGACAGTTAACTAATCATTCTTGAGGGTGCTAAGATTGATTATTTTTTTGTTACTACTGACTTCTGAGTTAGGAAATTTACTTGGACTGACTCTATGAAATGTAACAGTAAAGATGGCCCTGGAATGCGGGTAACTAGATCCAGAAACCTCACCAGACAAGAGGCCACGGACAAGAGGCCACGCAACACCGATGATGTGGCCGGTGAGAATCAAACTTCTCCACCACCAACAAAGAAGAAGGATTATGTTTGTGGAGAGGGGAAATCTGCAACATCTACAGGACGAGGAAGAGGTCGTCCTCCTAAGAAAAGCGACAAGGGGAAGTCTGAAACATCTACAGGGCGAGGAAGAGGTCGTCTCCCAAGGCATGTGATACATGTTTTGTGGTGAAATTTCCGCTAAACGAGCCGGATGAGAAGTCTGTCCCTGTCAAGGCGGTGGCTGAAGACATTGGTCAGCCCCAAAAAAACCTCCCCCCCCTTCGGCTGATGAAAATATAACAAGCCCAATTGATCTTGGTAAAGGTTCGTGTTCACAATTCTTAAATAAAATACCTTATTCAATTCGTGTACTTTCACCATATATTCAAGCCCTTAATGTGTTTATTAACTTATGAAGTACATACAGTTGGTAGATTTTGCACCTCGGCTTTCTGTTCACAATGTTGTTAACTCTGCACCTGATCATACTGCAACTCCAATGCCACAATGGATCTTCAGGTTTGGAAAATGCATGGACACAATTAAAAGGCTTTGAAGAACATATGAAAGAGTTTTGGAGCTCAAAGTTTCACTCACCAGATTATGTAATGCTAGTTATAAGATAATAACAAGTACTATTCTCTCTGATAACCTAAATGTGATGAGGATCCCAGAATCAGTTATTAATAGAATAAACACTAAAGTAATCTAAAGATACACACTCTATGGACCAACTTGTATAAGGCCAAGTAATCTAAATACATAGCACTTTATACAGTTAACAGTAATCCCTCTGCTAGCTGGATATGGAAAAACGTGGCCAAACAAAGAAATTAATTTAGGAAGCAGCTGTTCTGGCACACTAGTTTAGGTTATGATAGTTCATTTTGGTCCTTACTGTTTGACTTGTATGACTAATGGTCTGTATTAATTATGAACTGCCTTAAACTGTTATTTTTAGGTAACTCGAACAAGCTATGGACTATAAAAGTTGAATATGGAGGTCGAATGGTGGCAACTCCTGGCCATGGCATAGAGTACAAGACAGTGAACGAGCCTGCATTCATCCACTGTGTTGAGCCAGAAAATTTCACTTTCTTCGACCTCTGTCACGCAATTCTTGGAAAGCTTTCAGGGAGTAAGCCACAGAAACTAATGTGGTACAGGACTTACCCCACTGATCTTCCTGCAGCATTCAAACCAATTGGTTGTGATGATGATGTGGAAACTATGTTCATGCATTACAGTTCATGCAACATATGTGAAGCACATGTCGTCACTCAGGAATCTTCTGCCACGGCAAAGACTTTGATACCTTCTTGTGTGCCATTAATGGAAGAAGATGCACTGGTTTCATGGGAAAATATCGAGCGGAGAATTAAAAACAGGGAACATTTACTTAAAATGGGGGGTCAACAAGAGCTGAACAAGAGTCAAAGGTAGCGGAAGGCATGGTATATTTCATATATCCCAAAGCCTTACCCTATAATGTTGGAAGAGGATGGTAGCAGGGGGTATGATGAAGGATTTTTCAAGGATTCATACATCAACAAACTTTGAAGGTATGAGTTCTGTTGTACTTATTTGGTTATGCTTTAGTATTAATGATATGTTTGTGAAAACTGTAATTGGATACATCTTTCCTAGTGATCAATGCATTTCAGTCAGTGTGTGTGGACATCTATGAAGGTATTGTGATTTGTGCAAAGTTAAGTTCTTTTGCTGGTTGATTATACAGGATAGACTGATGTGTGCTCTCTTTGTGGTTATGATGTTGACACTGGTGATCACTTGCTTTTCAAATGTACTTTGCTCTGCTGGAGTTAGAAACTGTTTCTTGCGCTCTAATGGATACAATATTTGCAGCTCCTTCCCTGACCTTATTTTTTCAAAGAAAGAAAACCAGGGAAAACAGCTTCATTTCATCCTTTTCTGCTGGCAGTTGTGGATTAGCAGGAAGAAAGTTATTATTATTATTATATATATATTTTTTTTTTTTGGACAAATAGAGATTGATCTTTTTAGGTTTAACCTGTTGCTTTGTGATCTAGTTAAAGATACAAGTGTCTTGTTTCCTTTACTGTCTTCCTAGAATGTGATCCCTGTCCCTTGCTATTGGATCCCCCTTAAACCTGGATTTTACTGTCTTAATATTGATGGCTCAGCTGATCCCATCTTCGGGGATGCAGGAGCCTAAGAAACTGGAGGGGGTATTTAATTTGAGCGGGAGCAACTTATCTGGGAAGAACTAATCACAATATGGCTGAATTCTATGCTTTTCTACTTGGAGTAAAAAAGTGTGTACACCTGGAAATAAAAAGATTAGTCGTTCAATCTGATTCTAAATTGGATGTATCTGCAATTAACAGGAAGGATGCAGCTGGGACGCATTTGCAAACTATTTTGGAGGACGCCCTTGAATGGATGCGCACAATGGAATAAATTGAGGTCAGCTTCGTTTACAGAGAGTCCAACGGAGATAACATAGCAAATGAAGCAAGGAAACAAACTTTTGGAAGGGACTATCTTTATTTAGATGCTTTTCAGTTTATTTGGGACTGCATGCTAGACTGGCTTAATGTCGTTTTAAATTCAGACTCTGACTAGTAGACATATTATATGTGTATGGGATTACTCTCCAGAAGCGTTCCTTTTCATGATTGTTTTGGTAAGGTTGTCGTACTTTCTTATGAAAAAATGTTAGCAAATGTGACAATGTATAAAGCTCGTTTTATTAATGTAGATACGCGTATCTAAGTAGTTATTAGTACTTGCATCTTATAAAGCCATAATTTAATTGGAACTATACCAGTTGGCAGTTGCAACTCTACCGAGGCCCAACCCATTAAACATGTTGCAAGTATTAAAGAAACTAAACACATATAATATGGCAACGTAATTAATTAATTATCTATATAAGAGACAATGGATCAGCAGCAGGCAGTTGAAAGAAGAAAAGAGTGCCAGAACTCAGAATATAAAAGATATACGTATCTACCGCACTATAACGTTTTTGTATTTAAACCGTCTTACTATCATTCATCACATAATGCCAAAATCAACATATTTACTACTTGGGCTTGTTAGCCCAAATCTACTTGGATATTATTTGCCACGCATAAGACAATTACCATTTCTAAAAGTCAGTAGCAACATGTTCATTAATTAATGCATTTTTGTAAAAAATTTACAGCTTATGAAAATACATATATCACATTTTAGAAGAACAAAAAATGATAATTGAAACACAAACTCTTATCACAGAATAACCATTTCTTACAGAATTAATTCTAAATCGTATGTACATGTTTAACATTTTGTTTTTTTTTTACTTTTTCGAGGTCCGGTTTGGCCTCAAATTAATTCTAAATCGTATAAGGAAAATTTTAAATTATTTTTATCGTATAATTAAAATTATAAAATCATACATTGCTAGTTAATTTGCCATCATCTCTGCATCTCATGTTCTCAATTATCATGGTTGGGGCTAGACATTGCTTTACAATTTGATTAAAGTTGATGACTCATTAACTTTGATTCCTGGGCCCGGCCGCCCCGCATATCCCCGATTGTTAATGCTTCTTTAGTACACATAAACCATAACCTCTATAAACGGAGCCGCTATAAATTAATACCCTTGGGAACCATATATACATCCGGTCGACTGAACTGAGTTTTATAGGAAAATAATGATCTCTGCATAGGATTACATGGGACTCCACCCTGACCTTGAATTTGGATTTTACAAACAGTGGCAGGCACTAGATCACATAAGTCGAAAGAGAGAGCGGATTTGAAAGTGAGTGCGATAGTTCCCAAAAACTAAAAAGACCTATGACTTGGGTTGTACTCCCTCCGTCCCACTCTAAATTACCCACTTTCACTTTTTTCGGTCAACAGTTTTTAACTTTGACTCTCGATCACTCTTAAACTATAATGGTAAAGTATTTGACGAAATCATATTATGAAAATATAAAACCTCAATATTCATAATATAGTTTCATTAAATATTTTATCATTATAGTTTAAAAGTAATCGGGAGTCAAAGTTGACAGTTGTTGATCGAAAAAAAGTCAAATTGGGTAATTTCTACCGGGACAGAGGGAGTAATTTATTACCTTATTGGATTGGTATTCAAGTTTCGGGTTGGATCCATTGGGCTGTAATTTTGAAGCCCAATAAAATAAAGTATACTACTAAGAACATATCAGTAGTAGTCATCAGATCGTCCCTCTTTCCTTTACGACTCCCCTGGCCTAGCCATTTTTCTCTATCTCCATTCTTCCTCTCAAAATTCTGAAAATGTCTGATATTCCATCTGAATTATATCGTGAGATCCTAAGCAGGTTGTCCGTCGAGCAACTGTACGATGCGTTTGTAAGACATGGAGATGCATAATCGACGATTCATGTTTTGTGAAGTTTCATTTCAATCGCCGCACAATCGACAACCCAGTTGAAGAAGACATGATGCTCACATTGGCATTTAACAGCGGTAATATTTATTTTGTCGGTTTGAAGTCCATTCGCCGTTCCAACGGTATGATTGAGCTAACCAGAATTCAAATATAGTATTTAATATTTGTTTTCCTGTATCTTTGTGCCGTGGATTAGTTCTAGTTTTTTATTATCATCTTGGACAAAATTATGGGTCAATTTATAATATTTGCACTGGTGAGTTTATACTCAAGTTACCCCCTTGTAATGCTTACCCGAATATCTCCCCGGGAGGCAGCTCCAGTTTTGGACTAGGGTATGATAGTTCTAGTGATGACTATAAGGCAGTGAGGGTGTCTAACTTTGATGAGAAGGGGCAAATCGGCTACTGGGTTGTGACTTGGATATACTCATTCAAATCCAAAGAATGGCACAAGATTGTAGATTCACCCAAATTTTTTGTTCACACAAGTATACCTGGAGTTTTTATTAATGGGTCACTGCATTGGATTGGGGGAGAGTTAAGAGAAGGTAAAAGTCGTATAGGCACATCCATTATTGCTCTTGATCTAACAACAGAAAAATACTTTACACTCCCTCTGCACAAAATTGATACTTCTAATGTGTATTCCATGATATTTTGGAATGACGTTTCCTTTAGTAATGAAATTGTTGTGGGAGGATTGGAGGCATTGGATGGATGCTTATTTCTGTATGGGGCAGAGGTCAGGGACCGGGGTACATTTAGCATATGGATTTTGCAAGATTATGGAGGGAAGAACTTGTGGATTAAGTTGGTTTCACTGGAAAGAGAATACTACAACTGTGAAATGTTTACTAGACCCGTAGCCTATTTGCAGATCGATCAGCAAGTTGTTATCCAGTTGAGGGATAGACTCGTGTGGTTTGATGTGATTGTTCAAAGATGCACAAAAGAAGTTGCATTTGGTGGTTTTAATGATGCAATTTCATTTCAAGTGTTTCCCGCAAGCCTACTCAAGGACACAAACGATAGGTTTCAGTTGGAACTGAGATCCCTCCATTATTGAGGATGTTATTTCTTATTAATAGCCTTTTGGCAAGAGGGACGTGAAGTCTATCTTATGTTTAGGATCTGCATGATATTTGTACTCTTTGGCACTATATGTATATCTTGTGTTATCCTATGCATTAATATTTTGTGTTATAAGATGTTTACTGCAAAAATATTTTGTGTTATAAGCTCTTTGGTTGATCCATTCCTATTGGACCTAATGTTCTATATTTGGATGCGGAGAGTAGTCTGTCCCATATATCTTTAATAAAATAATTATTTTGTCTGTCAAAATTGTGCCATTGTAATCATATAGACAGAAAAAGGCTAGTGATATAGCCAGAGCTAAAATTACTAATGTCAGAATAATTTGTGCAATTTTAGGAATGATTAACATTTTTAAAAGGTAAATTGATCTGGCATTAGTAATTTTAGCTCTGGCTATATCACTAGCCACAGAAAAATAGGTTAAAACATCAACTTTCACAATTCGTAACATTTGAACTGAATCTTAAACCCACATGATATCATCTCGAAGAATTACATCAACAACCATATCTAACAGTGGCCTGCACAAGATCATATAAGTTGAAAGTGTAAGAAAATATGGTCAGAGTTACCCCTAGGGTACCGAGCGGAATTTCAAAAAAACTTTTCTTAACATGCAGGTTAATTGATCATGTATACAACATATATATTAAACACGTTAATCAGAAGACTTACAATACTCCAATAGCAAGAACAGGTATCAAGTCTTCGTAATAGTCCGGTGAATCTTCTCCTTCGTCGAAGTCGAAGATATCTGCAATACTTTGATTATCTGCAAGACAATAAAAGTTAGTTTCCAGCTCCTTGAACCTCAACCTTGGTATCCACGGCTGAACAACTTATCGGAAAAAATGCTAGGATATTCTTTATGTGGCCAAGAAGATGGGGCGGTGTTTTCCTCCGGTAGGGTGGCGCGCGCGTGGCTGACGGAGAGGTAGGGGAGAGCTTTTATTTTCTCTAAGAAAACTGGTAGAAAGAATGATCTTGAATCAACTGTGTTCAACCTTAAAATTAACCATGTAAAAGCTCTCTAATAGTCTACTATATAGTAGTCAATAGAAGCCTAAAGAATAATCAATTAGACTTCATAAAGGAATAAGAATCTAATTCTTATCGCACTAGGAAACCAATTCAAGTCTAGATGCATTCCCAATCAAATTAAAATTCAATCAGGAAAATCTAACTTATCCCTTGACTTCTAATAGAGGAAGGAGTCGAACTCCTTCCCCTACTACTACTGCTGATGGCGCGCAAGGGAGGTCAGGTGGGTCCTGATTTTGAACGACTATGAGCAGTGCTCTCCTGTGCTACACTTGAGAGATGAATCCTTCACAGAATCACTTATCATCCCCATTTGTATGTAGCCATAATTCAGGATCGTGTCTTGGGTCAACTGCTTATTCAGAGCTGACATCGACGGGTCCACCAAGGATATGGGGCAACAAATGTGATGATAAAGTCCTGTAAGTCCAAAGGACGACTGGCATCACTTCGACAACATTCCGATTCCCATAGACACTTCGGTGTAGAATATACATCGATGTGTATTTCCGGTGGGTACTTCCACTATTCGGTAATTACCCTTTGAACAACTATGCGGAGTTATGGGAACGTTTCTTGGTTGTCCAACAATCCGTTCCGTGACCGTGGGATCGGCTCACACTTGCTCTAACAAGTATAACCTCCACGCATACTAGTCTCAGTTGGTTCATTCAGACCCCTACATCCGAGATGAACCTCGACTAGGGAGAGTTTTGGATAGATGATAACTCACATAGCTCCCACTATCTGTGTGATCGGTCATCTATCCGAGGGGACATGTTTAATATCAATACAAACAGGAATAGAGATATGACATGTTGTATGCCTTGTGTAATATAAATATGAAAGCGATACTCAATAGTCAAACAACAAACATATATTATATTACGTTGACCTGTGTAATAGTACATATATGCCCTTAATAAAGACTGTCTCTAGGACATATACACTATCAATCTCCCACTTGGACTAGAGTCAGTCACCTTTATGCTTAATACCTAGATTAGCATAATGTCTTAAGTGGACATCCACTGATAAGACCTTGGTGAAAGGATCTGCCACGTTGTCCGTGGTTGAGCCACGTTCTATACTAACTTCTCCTCTATCAATAATCTCACGTATAACGTGATACTTTCTAAGTACATGTTTGTTCTTGTTTGTAGATCTAGGCTCCTTGGCTTGAGCGACGGCGCCTGTGTTGTCACAATAAATCGTTATTGGACTAGGAGCAGGAACAACCCTCAATTCCTTCAAGAACTCTGAAATCCAAACAGCTTCTTTCGATGCTTCTGATGCAGCAATGTACTCGACTTCTGTGGATGAGTCAGCAATCGTGGCTTGCTTAGAACTCTTCCATCAGATAGCTCCTCCGTTCAATTTGAATACGTATCTTGTCTGTGACTTAAAGTCATCAGGATCTGATTCAAATCCAGCGTCGACATAACCAGACATCTTTAATTCTGGTTCTCCACCAAACACCAAGAACATTTCCTTAAGAATGTTCTTTACAGCAGTCTAGTGAGGTACTCCTGGATTCTGTTGGTGTCGACAAGTGACACTAAGCGCATATGCCACATATGGCCTTGTGCAATTCATTGCATACATTATAGACCCTACTACCGAAGCATAGGGCACACGACTCATTGCCTTTCTTACTTCATCAGTTTTAGGACTATCCTTAACTGATAGCATGATCCCATGCCTAGCTGGGAGAAAGCCTCTCTTTGAGTCGTCCATCTTATAACGCTTCAGTATTTTGTCGATGTAGGTGGACTGTGTCAATCCTAACATCCTCTTGGATCTATCTCTATAGATCTTTATCCCTAGGATGTAGTTCGCTTCACCCAAGTCCTTCATTGAGAAGGTACTTGATAACCAAACTTTAGTCTCTTCTAGCATAGAGACATTGTTTCCCATGATCAAAATGTCATCAACATAAATGATCATGAAAACGACTCCCTTGTCGCAGTGCCTAGTGTAGACACAGGGATCTTCTACGCTTCTGACGAAGTCAAACGATTTGACAGCTTCATCAAAGCGGATATTCCAGCTCCTAGACGCTTGCTTTAGCCCATAGATGGATCTATGTAATTTGCATACAGCAGTTGGCCTGGTTTTACTAATAAAACCTTCCAGCTGTACCATGTGGACCTCTTCCTCAAGGTTGCCATTGAGGAAGGCAGTCTTTACATCCATCAGCCAGATCTCATAATCATAGAAGGCAGCTATCGCAAGTAGAATTCGAATAGACTTCAACTTTGCTACTGGTGAAAAGGTTTCATCGTAATCGATGCCATATCTTTGCGTGTAGACTTTCGCCACAAGTCTAGCCTTGTGCGTTTGTACCTTGCCTTCGGCATCTGTCTTTCGTTAAAGACCCATTTGCACCCAATAGGTCTGACCCATAGGGGCAAGTCTACCAAGCTCCAAACTTGGTTCAGGTACATGTAGTCCATTTCCAATTCCATGGCCTCTTGCCATTTGTCTGAGTCAATATCATGTATTTCCTCTTTGTAGGTCTCGGGGTCTTCCCGATCTGATAAGCCAACATCAAGTTCACTGATGTCTTCTATCATAAGGCTTTGCTTCTGAGGTCCTTTTGGGATCCTCTTCGACCTACGGAGCTCGACTGGTGCTTCTGTCGGCGTTTCTAGTGCTTTTCTTTTCTGACTTCGTGTAACACGAACATTATTAGTGGGTACTGATACAGTCGGTCGCGCGCTGCGACCCCGTTCCCTAGCGGGAGGCTGCTCTTGTGCAACTTGTTGCACAGGTTGATTGACAACGGGTTCTATTGGTGTGGTTTCAACTGTTGATCTAATCACAGGACTCCCACTGACTATGACATGCCTAGCAAGTGTCATATCATTACCCTTGTCTGCTTCGAAAGCTCCCACTGAACTTGAGTCCAAATCAGAAGATTTAGAGAACTCATGTTCGCGCGTGTCAAAGTCTTGAATTTCTTCAAGTTCTATCATATCATCTAACCTCTCTTCTTCGAGGTATTCTGCTTCTAAAAACTTGACGTTTCTAGATACTATCACCTTGTGATCTTCAGCATGATAGAATTCATAGCCTCTCGTCTGACGAGGATAGCCTATGAAATATACTTTGACACCCTTGGCATCTAGCTTATTAGTGAGCAACAATTTGACTATCGCAGGACAACCCCAAGGTCTAAGATAGCCCAGTGAGGGCTTCTTTCCTTTCCATAACTCATAAGGAGTTTTCTCCACTGATTTAGATGGTACACGGTTCAGAATGTAGATTGCAGTTTGTAGCGCATATCCCCATAGATATTTTGGAAGATTGAGAATCCAATCATTGATCTCACCATGTCTAACAGGGTTCTATTCCTTCTCTCAGACACACCATTTAATTGTGGTGTTCCAGGAGGGGTCCATTGCGATTGAATTCATTCTCCTTCAAGTAGTCGATAAATTCTTCACTAAGGTATTCACCTCCTCGATCTGATCGAAGAGTGACTATCCTTAGGTTCAATTCATTCTCAACCTCATTCCTAAACTCCTTGAATTTCCCAAAGGTCTCACATTTATTCTTCATAAGATAAATATATCCATACCTTGAGAAATCGTCAGTAAAGGTAACGAAGTAAGGATAACCTCCACTTGCTTGGACTTTAAAAGGTCCACATACATCGGTATGTATGTGCTCTAAGCAGCGAGTGGCACGAACACCTTGTCCAACAAAAGGTTTGTTCGTCATCTTACCCTTAACACATGATTCGCATGTACCATATGATTCAAAATCAAATGGTTCTAAGTAGTCCAACTTCCTTAGTCTTTGAATCCGTGTTTCATTGATATGGCCTATCCGACAATGCCATAGATAAGATGGATTATTCTTCCTACTTGAAGACGGTTGTTTTTTATGTATTTGAAATAAAGGTAGACTACTTTGCAAAATATATAAACCATTCACTAAGCGAGTTTTTCCATAATACTAGTCATTTAACGAAACATAACAAGTATTATTAGCAAATCGAAAGGAAAAACCCAAATTGTCCAACAATGGAATGGAAATAATATTTCTGACAATGGATGGAACAAAATAAACGTTATCAAGTTCTAAACATTGTCCTGATGGTAAATCTATCTTGCAGCGTCCAACGCGTTTGGCTTCAACTGGATTGTCGTTCCCAACATGCAAGTCGATTTCACCTTGCTTGACTAGCCTGTGTTCAATTAGCCCCTGCACATTATTACAAATGTGTGAGCCACAAGCTGTATCTAATACCCAACCATTGGAGTCAAAAGTAGTCATGTTCATTTCAATAACAAACATACCTGAGCTAGAAGCCGGCGGCTTCTTAGCTTGATCTGCCCTTAGCTTAGGGCAATCTTTCTTCCAATGCCCTTTCTGTTTACAGAAAAGACATTCATCTGTGCGTACCGTTCCGCTCCTCTTGAACTTCCTTTTCTGCTTCAGACGCTTAGGCTTATCACTCGAAGTGTTAGCCTTGGCTCCCAACTTTTCCTTACCCTTAGCACCTTTGTTTCTCGGGTTTGGGGACGGTTGCCCAACATACATGATCGATTTCTCCTTCTTAGGAAGAGTTTGATCATATGACTTCAGCAGATTATGGAGTTCGGGCAGTGTAACGTCCTTCGCATTCATCGTGTAGTTAATGATGAATTGCGAATACGAACTCGACAATGATTGAAGGACAAAGATCACCATGATCTTATTCTCCAGCTTGACACCGGCATCGGCAAGTTTCTCAAAGAGATCAATCATTTTGAGAACATGTTCAGACATGTTCCCTCCTTCATTGAGCTTGCATCTGTGTATCTCTTTGATCAAATCAAATTCAACACTTCTGGCTGTCGTCTTAAAGAGCGACTCAAGATGCTTCAGCATCTCATACGGCAACATGCTTTCATGTTGTCTTTGCAGCTCATTGCTCATTGCCGCCAGCATAATACAATGCGCGGATCTAGCATCCTCATGATGCTTATCAGACTTTGCCTTGTTGGCTTGATTCCAAGCAGCAACTTGATCGACAGTCTGATTCTCGGGACACACGGGAATGACCTCGTCCAAGACGTACTCAATCTTTTAGTACCTCATCACCAAACGAATATTCCTGATCCAATCTAGGAAGTTTGGTCCGGTCAAAATTTGCTTCTCTAAGACAACACGGAGCGAGATACTCGCCATTTTGGTTTTCCTAAGGAGAAATAGTATAGACCGAAAATAATAAATCAACTATTGAAATACTATTTCTAAATACACAGTCAACATAACTAAACAACAAGGTCCTTTAGCTGTTCAGCTTCCACTATTTTCACATATGATTGCCCCCAAAACAAACATACGGGTAATGTCCAACAAGTTACCGTAGTGGCCAAGATCCAAATCCATACTATGCTATACTCCAACGGGGGCTGGTCGCATAACATAATATGACCGGTAGGACTATCCAATTGCGTCACGCAACTCTTGGGTGTTAAATCTAATTTAACCCGATGCTCTACATATTGTACCTATCGAGGTCGCTAGATACAATATGCAGTAAGTTATAACCATAGGCTTACTCTAATCTGACGATCACTGCGAGTCTGCAAGACGAGGTCTCCAATACAGGGAAACGCAATGAAAGTTCAGAATTAAAGCACCCCTTGGAAAGCATCTCAGAAACACATACGTATACATATTTCTGCACTTATATTGGTTGGGGCTTGTAGCTTGAGGGTTGTTATCAGTCATCTACAAACAAATAAGGGCGCCGCCTACCCATCATACATGAGCGGTCTACACGTAATGGATGCCGCCTATCCATTCTAGTTCTAAACGCGGCCAAGCACATAATGGGCGCCGCCTACCCATACATAAAAATATGCGGTCCGCCAAATAAGAGGACGCCGCCTACCCTCGCATGCATAGCGGTCGAACGGAAAGTAAAATACGTGGTATTTAAACATGCATTGTCAAACAATAGCATATTGAGCATACAAACATATAGTAGCCTATGTGGATGCCAAATGACTTCATAATTTCATTATGAAAATTATAATCCCATACTTATAATTTTCATGAAAAATTGAAAATTTGGACTAGTTTGAAAAATTGAAAATTCTATTGACCAGGTAGCAATTTTCGAAAACTCGAAGGACTCAATTGTAATTTTCAAAACCTTGGAGGTGTTAAATTTAAAATTCAAAAGTAGAAAGACTTATTTTTTGTAATAAACAATAAATTGATAAATCACAAATAAGCCCCTTAACTTTATACTAATTAAATTTAACCCCTCTAGTTAACAATAATTACAATTAAATCATATTTATATTCCAAATATAAAATTCAATCCTCAAAATTTCCAAAATTCGATTTTGGGTCCAACCCCGAAAATATATATATATAATATACGGGGACGGGATCGAGTCCCGTCCCCTAGTGTGCCTGCGGCCGCAGGCGCCGGCCTGCGTCACGCAGGCGGGTATATCTATATATATATATATAAAATAAATTTTTTTCTTTTTGAAAAATATAATTTCTAAATTTATATAAAAACAAAACTTTTGAAAATCGAATTAATCATAGAATCAATTGCATCCACATAAACTACAAAATCATATAACATATATACGTATATTCATAATCAATTAACCTGGCTCTGATACCACTGTAAGAAAATATGGTCAGAGTTACCCCTACGGTACGTAGCGGAATTTCAAAAAAAAAATTCTTAACATGCAGGTTAATTGATCATGTATATAGCATATATATTAAACACGTTAATCAGAAGACTTACAATACTCCAATAGCAAGAACAGGTATCAAGTCTTCGTAATAGTCCGGTGAATCTTCTCCTTCGTCGAAGTCGAAGATATCTGCAATACTTTGATTATCTGCAAGACAATAAAAGTTAGTTTCCAGCTCCTTGAACCTCAACCTTGGTATCCACGGATGAACAGCTTATCGGAAAAAATGTTAGGATATTCTTTATGTGGCCAAGAAGATGGGGCGGCGTTTTCCTCCGGTAGGGTGGCGCGCGCGTGGCTGAGGGAGAGGTAGGGGAGAGCTTTTATTTTCTCTAAGAAAACTGGTAGAAAGAATAATCTTGAATCAACTGTGTTCAACCTTAAAATTAACCATGTAAAAGCTCTCTAATAGTCTACTATATACTCCCTCCGTCCCAGAGCAGTTGCACCATTTGCTTTTGGACACAGAAAATAAGGAGAAGAGTTAAATATTGAGTTATATTGATATTGGGTGTTGATTTTACTTTATGGAAGATTTTTGGCAAAAAATGTGTTGATGGAATATAAAATTATTATAGCTATGTCCAAATATGGTAAATAAATGAAATGGTGCAACTCTAACGGGACGCCCAAAATGGCAAAATGGTGCAACTGTTTTGGGACGGAGGGAGTATATATAGTAGTCAATAGAAGCCTAAAAAATAATCAATTAGACTTCATAAAGGAATAAGAATCTAATTCTTATCGCATTAGGAAACCAATTCAAGTTTAGATTCATTCCCAATCAAATTAAAACTCAATCAGGAAAATCTAACTTATCCCTTGACTTCTAATAGAGGAAGGAGTCGAACTCCTTCCCCTACTACTACTGCTGGTAGCGCGCAAGGGAGGTCAGGTGGGTCCCAATTTTGGGACCCACTTATAATTCTAAGGCAATTCAAACTCCAAGTAGATTTTGCCCATGTGCATATATTAATTCTAAATTAACATATCCTTTCAAATCAAACCTCTATTATATTTCCAAAATATAATCTTTAATTGTATTTATATAAAATACAATTAATCAGCCAATTCAATTAATAATTCCAAATCAATAATTGAGCCACAAATTATTATAATTAATTCCAAATCAATTATAATTCATCAATCACAATTAATTCTAAATTAATTGCGATTCCATCTTCAAGGATATTTGGATAAGCTGAATCACCACATAGTTTGACCCATAGGGCCTCATTGTATTTATCAAGTCCTAGACTAGGCAAAATGGAATTCCTAGACGGTTCCATTTGCAATATTAATACATGAGGATGTTTGAGAGGTTTCTCAAAGCAAACCCTTTCGTTGTGAAGTCTGTCACGCTCAACGCGGCGATGGTAACGTCCCTTCATCTGACTGACTCGAATGCATCTAGGATCGATGAAGTGTCTATCCCAATAATACATCCACGGGCGTCTTCAGTGAGTTGCTTGGTGAATCCAATATCTATTATGACTATTATAATAATATTGATACGCTGGCCAGCGGTTTTACCAATCACAACTATGAACGACTATGAGCAGTGCTTTCCTGTGCTACACATGAGAGATGAATCCTTCACAGAATCACTTATCATCCCCATTTGTATGTAGCCATAATCCTGGATCGTGTCTTGGGTCAACTGCTTATTCAGAGCTGACATCGACGGATCCACCAAGGATATGGGGCACCAAATGTGATGATAAAGTCCTGTAAGTCCAAAGGACGACTGGCATCACTTCGACAACTTTCCGGTTCCCATAGACACTTCGGTGTAGAATATACATCGATGGGTATTTTCGGTGGGTACTTCCATTATTCGGTAATCACCCTTTGAACAACTATGCGGAATTATGGGAACGTTTCTTGGTTGTCCAACAATCCGTTCCGTGACCGTGGGATCGGCTCACACTTTCTCTAACAAGTATAACCTCCACGCATAGTAGTCTCAGCTGGTTCATTCAGACCCCTACATCCGAGATGAACCTCGACTAGGGAGAGTTTGGGATAGATGATAACTCACATAACTCCCACTATCTGTGTGATCGGTCATCGATCCGAGGGGACATGTTTAATATCCATATAGACAGAATAGAGATATGACATGTTGTATGCCTTGTGCAATATAAATATGAAAGCGATACTCAATAGTCAAACAACAAACATATATTATATTACGTTGACCTGTGTAATAGTACATATATGCCCTTAATAAGGGCTGCATGCCCTTAATAAAGACTGTCTCTAGGACATATACACTATCAGAAAGAGATAGCAATTTCGAAAGATAGTGCAATAGTTCCCTAAAACTAAAAAGACCTATGATTTGAGTTGTACGTTATTTGGGTTGTATTCAAGTTTCGGGTTGTCTCCATTGGGCTGTAAGTTTGAAGCCCAATAAAATAAAGTATACTACTAATAGCATATCAGTAGTCATCAGACAGTTCCTCTTTCATTACGACTCCCGTGACCTAGCCATTTTTTATCTCCATTCTTCCTCGCAAAATTCTGAAAATGTCTGATATTCCGTCTGATTTATATTGCGAGGTTCTGAGCAGGTTGTCCGTCGAGCAACTGCTGCGTCTACGATTGAATTGATATTCTAAAGTTTAAGGTGAAACAAAAGGGCATTTCTATCATATTGATTGTATAATTAATTAATTAGACATTCACATGAGCTAATTAATAAACTAAATAATTTATCATGAATTAGACCTTCAGATGAGCTAATTAATCAATTAAATAATTTACATGATCAATTTATTACTAGTATCATTTATAAAATGGAATTACTTGATGAACAACACTTAGACATTTCAGGGCCATTTTCATCTCATTCAGGCCCAACGTGTTTAGTATAATTCCAATAGGCAGGCCCATTTTCATCTCATTCAGAGCCCATCACCACACAATGGAGATAATAATGTTGTAAAGGGCTTTTGTTCAATTTTTAATTTTCGATTTTATTTATTTATTTATTTTTTGTGTGGAAAGACTTTTTCATGATGAGTATTGTATATTGTTTTTATTTATTTATTTATCCACGAATTTTTGTAAAAATCAAGCATGACCAAAATACAATGGTAATTACCAAGTAAACTGACAAATGTCACATGTGATAGGTGGATGATGAATTGATGAGCATCATGTGTGTTTAAACGTTAGCCAGACCCAAGTTGGACATATGTTACTTTAATCGAATAAATAAGAGTAAGAAATTTAAACCCGACCTATATAATTGATTATGGACTATGTTGATCGAGGACAACCTAAGTTGGATATATATGTTGCTTTGGAACTATTTTCCCCTTGACACCCATCTCTAAACCCTAAACCCCAAACATCAACGACCATTGAATTTATTTTATAGAGTGACATAAGTGAGTGTTTTTATCATATTGAATGCGCGATTAATTAGAATTTTTAGATGTGATCATTGATAACAATTTAAATAACCGATTTCACGCACCGCTAATTAACAAATCATATACTTCGTAAGAATAGTATATTACCCCTAAAAACAAATAAGAATAGTATATTGCATTTGATAGAATGGTATAATTTCATGAACCGCTAATGAAACACGCGATTCAGCACTCAATTGAGTGACCAGATGGATTATGAACCCCAAACCCTAAACCCTAAACCCCTACATCCTAAACCCTAAACCCTAAACCCCTACACCCTAAACCCTAAACCCTAAGTGAAGTTAGACTTATTAGACTTCTTGATGAGCTCATTATTAATTAAATTAAACAACGGAAACAATCAATTTATTAAATTTTATTCCGTTTAAATTTACACTAATGAAACACGCGATTCAGCACTCAATTGAGTGACCAGATGGATCATGAACCCCAAACCCTAAACCCTAAACCCCTACATCCTAAACCCTAAACCCTAAACCCCTACACCCTAAACCCTAAACCCTAAGTGAAGTTAGACTTATTAGACTTCTTGATGAGCTCATTATTAATTAAATTAAACAACGGAAACAATCAATTTATTAAATTTTATTCCGTTTAAATTTACACTAAAAAATAATAATATAGTTTGAATTGCACTGAGGTTAATTATAGCCAAAACAAAATCAGCGTATATATTATATATATATACTGTCATCGATTTGAATCTCTCGTAACTTCTGCATGTATCATTAAGGTTTTCAGTTGTAATTTAAAATTTTGGGAGTCCGCCTATTATTTAGAGTTGGATTTTGTCAAATTGATAGTTGAAACCGTCAAAGCAGTCTTCGCTCTCAACTTGAGCTCATTTTACATCCTTCGATCGTAAGCCTTGGAGGTTGCCGCGCGCATCGTTCATTCCAAAAATTCAAATTACTAACAACGAGTATGATTGTTATGTTACCTATGAATTAAACTCTCTTGTGTCAAGAAAGAAGTTTGCAGTATCGGGATGAATCGAATGATCAAAGATTGAAGAAGAATCGACTGATCAACAAGTAGCAATATTTTTGAACTCCGTCTGTCCTAATGAACGGCTAGGGTTATGAAATTTTGAAATTGTAAATTACATTTATTGTTAAGTAGTATTGTTTTTGAAATTGTAAATTACATTTATTGTTAAGTAGTATTGTTTTTTATATTGTGCATACATCAAAACGTGGTTGAGTGGTAATGTTCGATTCTTTTACTCCAGCGACCAGAGTTCGATCCCCACCATCTTTCATTTTTTTTAATAAGAACGGAATTTATCATTTACAACCAAGATAACTCAGTTGTAAACGGAAAATCCCATTTACAACCAAGATAATCAAGTTGTAAATGGTAGATGATGGTTGTAAATGATTTCCAACCGTCCAGATCATGATTACAAGTGTTTACAACTGTTTACAGGTGTTTACAAGTGTAAAGTCGTAACGTTACGACTTTACAACAGTTACGTCACCATAGCATTACCCTTTACTAAACTGGCTTTGTTAAACAATAGAACTTAACCTTTCTACTTAATGAAAATCGAATTGTTTTAGTGAATACCTTTTGACAAAGCCTTACGAGTTTGTTGTTTTCTAAAATTAACCTTCAAGTCCTTTTCCTTAAAGATTTTCAACTAAGTGACTTACTAGCCTAGTTAGTTTGGTGCTAACTAGTTCAACCTTAAGGTCCTAAGTTCGAGCCCCACCTTTGATGCCTTTTCTTCGACTGATTAACTTTTACCGTTTAGATTTCCGTTTCGAATTTTAGTTAGTAACGATAGTCTTCTTGTCTAGGTAATTCGTACGTTGCTCCGTGACCTTCTATTCTCTTTGTGGTTTTGCTCGCCCGTGCTAAGGTGAGTGTTCACCCCAAAACTTATCTATTTGCGAAAAACTGGAAGGCTCTGTGATAATCTGTATCTATTAATATATGTTCTTCTTTACTGTATGCTTTCGCGTAAAAGTAACTAAGTCCCAAGTATGACTATTACTTATCTCTGTTGGTTACTACTCTGTTTTGGACTAATTCTTCTGCAGGAACATTTCTCGATGTCTCGAGAGCTGATTATTGTTGTCTGTTTGTTCTGTTCTCCGTATCTGTATCTGTTCTGTCTGTTTCTATCTGACCGGTCGATTAGGTTGTAATTAGGTAGACTTGGGTAGTGAGGACTATCGGATTTATTTGGTTATTGCCTAGTCTAATCCCTTTTAGGCGCGAGGCAGAAGTCGCTGAGGTCTATTAGGGTTGTAGGTTCTGTTTCCCCAAAGTACACGGGGGTTTTTGTTTCTGTCCGGAGTTGTTAACCCTCTGGAGGGAGCTATAAGGGCAATCTGGGAGTAGGAGTAACAAGGCGGGCTGCACCAACGGACTTCGTCTTATCTGTTTCGGTCTCTCTGATCTGTTATCTGTTATGTTTGCTATCTTACTTGCTGCAAATGATTTTGTTTTCAAAATTGTTTACTTTTTTGTTTGTTAACTTAGAACCTCACTGAGATCCTTTATCTCACGCTCTCTTTGTTTTCAAAAATTCCTTCCTTCCAGATACTACTGAGGACGCACGCGAGTAGGATTCCAGCGACTGAGTGAAGGGTCTGGGGTGTCTGTTGGGATTTTGTTTTAAAATAAGAAGATGAAACTCTTTACATTTCTTCACTAGTCATTATTTCACTTTGAATTTTAAAGTTACCGTTGGGTTTTTACTAGATTCTGTTAGCGTTGTGGCGCCAAAGATTGTTATGGCATTTCTTGCCGACCGTTGAATTTGAATTATTTCGAATATTTTATTTTCAAGAAAATTATTTGTTTTTTAAAACCGATACAGTTACATAAACACCCTTTAAAGGCGTGAAATTCAGGGGGAATTAATCAAGCATAGTGTTGCTGATTATAATCTCAAGTTTGGTGGAGAACAAGGTTACAGTTCTCTAGTTTAGGTTGGAAACAAGACAAGTGTTCTTTGGTTTCTGAGAATCATTAGTGATAGGATTTGTAAGGAACCTCATATCTTATCATAGTGGATTCAGTCTTAGGAAGGACAAAGTTGATTAGTTGAGAGATTACGCCACTCTCAGATACCACTATAAAAGTGTTTATGTGATTTACTTTACTGCACTTAGTTTTCAGCAAGTTACGTTTATCATACTTTGTTACTCTTCTTACTTGCTGAAACTAGCTCTCTGATAAAAGCACTTATTGTAAAAGACTTTCGCACTCTGTTTTTAAGTATTAGCAAACTCATTACTGAAAAGTAATAAGCACTTGCTGAGAAAGTTTTAAACGACGAAAAGTTTGAAAAGACTATTCACCCCCCCCCCCCCTAGTCTTTTCTTGTTGTTTAAAGGGACCAACAATTGTGTTTGCTGAAACTGAGACTGACCACTTGCTGATAACATTTGTGACCTACTTGCTGAAGTACTCCGCATTTTGGCTCCAACGTTCACATTTGAATTTTCAAAGAGCATTAAATGCTACAGCAGGCTGAAGACATGAAGACAAAAGAAGAACGATGTTGATAGTATTGTTCTAGCAAGCGATAGTGACATCTTAAGGTACAAGGCTTAGAATTTGAAATTCAAACGGCTACCTTTAGACACTATAAATAGAGGTCCTTAGGCTGAGTAGAAGGGTGTGTCAACAACGTGATCAAACTCTCACTTGTGCTTTAAACACTCAAATCCTTCTCTACTCTCAATCTGCCTATTGATCCGTTCCAGGACTTAAGCTTGAAACAAAAGCTACTTGTGAAGAAGTAGAATACTAAAAGCTAAGAAATTAGTTAAATGTTCTTTCCTCTAAACGAGAACAAGTCTTGACACCAGAAACAATAAACTTGCTTACTGTGAAGTATTACAAGTTGAATTTCTTTAGATTACTTGTTATAACTGAAAAGTTATTTCCAAGTCATCTCATCCCAAACCTCTCTAACTAATAAAAACCACCTTTCAGGCGTGTTTGTCAGGGGAACTAATCAAACATAGTTTTGCTGATAAAGAGTCCCGAGTTTGGTGGAGAACAAGGTTACAGTTCTCTAGTTTAGGTTGGAAACAAGGCAGGTGTGCTTTGGTTTCTGAGAATCATTAGTGATAGGATTTGTAAGGAACCTCATATCTTATCTTAGTGGATTCAGTCCTAAAAAGGACAAAGTGGATTAGTTGAGGGATTACGCCACCCTCAGATACCACTATAAAGTGTTTGTGTGATTTACTTACCTGTAGTTATCTTTCAGCAAGTTACTTTGTTTTTTTATCTATTTATCTGTTACTTGCTAAAATTGTTTTTCTGTTAAAAGTACTTATTGTACAAGCCTTCCGCACTCTAAATTTAAGTATCAGCAACCTTGTCACTGGAAAGTAACAAGTATTTGCTCAGAAAGTTAAGTACCAGTAAACTCAATACTGAATAGTAATAAGGCATTTGCTGAGAATGTTATTAGACGACGAAATTTTTTTAAAGACTATTCACCCTCTCTTTACTGTTGTCAAAAGGGACCAACAATGCCTTTAGTCCTTTCTTTGATTGAATTATAGGGAAATTTAGTGGGTGGAAGACTAAGTTTCTCTCCATTTGCGGGAAGATCAACTTTTATTCAATCCGTGACTTGTGCGATTCATATACACACTATTCTTCAATGTTAGGCGAATACAAGACCTGGAAGAAATCAACAACATGATTTTGTAGTATTTCTTCATCATTGATCCAAATGTCGTCGAATTTAAGAGCTAAGATTTTGTTTCTTTTCCTGCGTATCATTGTGCCTTGGTGAAAAAACCTTGTATTACGTTCCCCGTCCAATAACCAAGTAATTCTGGATTTTTTTATACCAAAACATTTATTTTTGCTGCAAAATAGTATTAAACCAATTTCCAAAACTGAAGCTACGTACATACATACATACATATACATACTTGTATATTTTATAATTTTTCAATTTGAATTATTTTTTAAATTTCTTTATGGGAATTTTACATCCACACCCCCTACTAGCAGCCCAAATCACATTTAAGTGACAACTTTATCATCAATTACATCTAGGTCCAAAATATGCATTAAGTGTTGACCAGATTTTAATTTCACTTTCTGTCTCTTACACCCAAACATGTCCTAACTCTTATTTGATAATTATATTTTTCTTTTTCATTTTTTCTTTTTCTTTCTTTTCTTTTTATTTTTCCTTTTATTTTTTTATTTTTAATTTTTCCTTTTTTTCTCTCTCTTCCTCTTCATAAATATTGAAACCTATGACTAGAGCGGGCTTTAAGCTCTGATGCACGCTCCAGATCGAAACAACAAGCTCCGATCTGGGAGCTTGTGGGCTCCGATTCAATTTGGAGCCTACAAGCTCCAAACTGCCCAAAGTGCTTGTAATCGCAAAAATAATTCACTTGGTCATTTGTTGACCCGATTTATTATTTACGGAGAAAGTCCATTCACGAGTCAAAATTGCCCTCATGATAATCCAATTTTAACCATTAGACTGCAAATTCGTTTACGGATTAGTTAGACCCAATTGGCTAACTATATGGTGGTGATCATCTAACATCCGAGAGCCACCGTGTCCATAAGAATCACCAGATAAATATTGATCTCCAAGTACCTCTTCCCATAAATATTAAATTGGTCCCACATTTTAGAAGTCTTCAAATGCATTGAAAGGCCATCAAAATCAAAGAAGGCGCCTCGATAGCTAGTCTAGAGGCCACCTAAAAGTGCCTATTAAGCTTTGTTCTCGTATAAATTAAAGTATGGAGGTCGCTTGTGAACCCCTAGAGCGATAACTCATTAATTCGTTGTCCTAAACATTCATTCGGTTGCCTTGCAATGTGTTGAACGACTCCCTCAACGTTCTCAAACGGTCATGACACCCTCATTTAACATTCACTTAACGTTTTGCATACTACACTAACTATCCGAATATTGAGTGCGAAGTGGGAGAAATAGTCTGAATAAAACTAATTTAAAAGGGGACCGAGAGAAAGGGGAGAAGGCATCGAATTGCAACTTATCCGAGCTCATCACTCACAATTATTCTGTGACAAAATCAACTTACAGAAATCCACCGTACTCCGACCGTCACCACTTACATATTCATTCAGATGCATAAGACTCCATAGCCGGACACCTAGAACCTTAGAGGAATCTATTTTGGCCACCGGAACCCTAAGTTGTTCCAATCCATCGCCGGAGACCTAGATTTCTCATTGTTCACCGACATCGATTCTGGCTATCACATTGGTTGAGATGCCTGCAAAGTTCATATTACCCCGACCATGAAGCTCTAAGGTGGAACAACGGGTCCAGACGACCATGTATCACACTACAAACAATGCATGTTCACCATTGCCATCCCCCGAGATCTCTGCGAAGCATGCATGTGCAAGGGATTTGGGTCCAACCTGGTAGGCCTGGCATTATAATGCTATACCAATCTCCCTAACCATAGCATTAGCTCGTTCGCACAGTTAATTGATTGCTTTGTAGAACAATATGCTAGTAGTCGCAAATTATTAAAATTGTCGAACGACTTGTATAGCGTCCGACAGCGTACTGATGAATCTCTTCGAGACTACGTGGGCAGGTTTAACAAAGAGAAAGTGTCGATTTCCAACTGCAACAAAGACACAGCAGTGAACGCATTCCGAAAAGGATTGCCGCCAAGTTCAGGACTCTACAAAGAACTCACCATGTATCCTTGTCGAACTATGGAAGATGTGCTTGCTAAAGCTTGGGCACAAATGAAATGGGAGGAGGACAATGCGAACAGACGATACGCATCAAGCCGATATTCGACTGAGAGAATACAAGATCCTTACACTTCCTGAGAACAAAATTTCTTGCGGTCCCGAATTCCAAAATAGATCATCAACATACTACTCAATCCGGATAGACAAACACCTCAATGCTTCCAAGTGTTCACCTGATGGAGAGACAAGCACAACACTTCAAAACATCCATCATTCGAGGTACAATTAAAAACATCTTTTGAGATTGAAAAATCATTAAAAATACACCGATTTGACTAGGGGCTAGCCGGTCACCTAACCCGGTTAAGCAAGTCGGTTTAAAGCCCCCCTCCCCAAGGGGGTCCAATAACTGTTTGCAGAAACCAACATGAAAAGTTACAAGCGGATAAAGTTTGAGAGTCAAAGCAAGTCTGCAATCACCATGAACTCCAATTCCAAGCTCCAATCTACGTACAAAATTATACAAGGCATCACCGGTGAGATATTCACTCTCTTAGTTGCCAAATTCCAAAAGGAGGTCACTTGAGACTTGATACCTTTTTCCGAAAGATTAAACGTGCGACATTCTTAATTATAATCCAAGCTTAACTTTTCAACTCATACTTGAACTAGGGGACAACTATGGAGCTGGTAGCAAGAAAGGTACAAAATATTATTTTTTTATGAAGTATTTACAACCTTACCGTTTAAATTTCGAAGAAATTACAAAAACAAATTCAAAAAGGGAGTGTCATAACAGTTTAATCCTTCTCTAATTTAACATTACAAATTAGACCTTTTCAAATTTAACATATCAATATAGTCCATTCTATTTTTCCAACCTCTTCAATCTTATCTCCTCTCTTTCGGGCATAAGTCCAATTGGGAATTTGGGGCACCAACAGTAGATGGACATGGATCTAGATCTTACATGCTGTTGGAGCTGAGGTAGGCATGAAGATTTCGCGAATCTTGGCTTGGATGGCGGTGGGGAAGGAGCGAGGGCGGAAGTAGAAGGCGGAGGGGCGGAGGAGACAAGGGGAAGTGTTGGCGGAAAGGAGGATGAGAAAGAGAGGTCTGATGAAGCTACTGAACTCTCCGATTAATGCCCTCCACGAAAACATAGATGGAGTTGGACGGATACAATACCCTTCTTCTAGTCACCATCAAATCGATCGTTTCATCTCGTCACCACCACCCAGCTCCGCCACTCTCCACTTCCCCCACTACAATAAATCCTGAAAATAGCCACCACTCGTAGCGACGAATACTATCCGTGGCCAAATTAGCCATGAATCGGTGTTTTAGCCACGGATAGGGACGAACTGAGTCTGGACGCTCAGTTCGTGCATGTTCAGGCCCGAGTTCGCAGGATTTAGCCACGGATAGATTCTGTCCGTGGCTAAATTAGGCATGGATAAATTATTCGTGGCTAAACCCGTTGACCTTTTTAATTAAAGAAAAATGAAAATTAATTTTAGCCACAGATAGAATTATTAGTGGCTAAAAATTAGCTACGAATAAATTATTCGTGGCTACACTTGTTGTTCTTTTTAATTAAATAAAAACAAAAATTAATTTTAGCCACAGATTCTATCCGTGGCTAAACCTGAATATAGATCTAGAAACGAGATCTCCTTCTCCATTTCACTAAAATTCCAATTCATCACCACTTCTCCCCCAATTCTCTGTCCACCTCCGCCACCGCTCCGCCACCACATCACCGTCGACACCACCACCTCCTCACCTCCTCCCCCATACCGCTCATCCGCCAACACTCCAAAGAGAAGAACGCAACACCACGACCCCCTTCAATCGACCACTGACGAGTTCCACCACGACCACTGCCCACCACCACCACGGGCACAACGGCTCCACCACGAACACGACCACCTCTCCATTGTTTTCTCCTCTGCCACCATCACTAATCTCCAGGTATAAATCACAAACACTAAACCCTAAAATTTGGGAATTGTTTTTTTTTTCCTGCAAAAATCGATTCTGAATTTGATTATAATGCTTAATAATATGTATGTCTTAACTTAATTTTGCATTGTTAATATTGATAAGTTAGTTAAATCTGGAAATAAGTTTCATTTAGTTTTCATTAATTAGATTAAATATGGAATTTAGTTAAGTTATCCTAGTTTATATAAATTAGTATTTTGATTAATATATTTTGATTGATTCTGGATTTGTTAATTTCGAATGATGATAAATTAAATAACCCTTGTTTTCTAATTTTGTTTAATTAATGTAGTTCATTTTGGATTAAATTAAATTAGTGGAATTTAATTTGTTGTTGTTGTTGTAAATATAATTTTGAATGAAGATAATGATAATGATTTGATGAAATTATGGCCTTAGATTAAATATTAGTTAGTTAATTGTTTAATTAATTTACAACATGTGTTTTACTATAGTTTTCCACCTACAGTACTGTTTTCTTGTTCATGCTTCTTTGTTTGTCTAGGAACTCTTTGGCTTTTGTACGTGGAAAGGTCGTACCGAGATATGTTTCAAAAGCTCATGAACCTGTGTAAGTTGCTAAATAGATTAAAATTATTTATGGCCAAGTCTGTCCTTTTGTGTGTGAGTTGGGTGCTCTTTTGGTTTTTGTGGTTTCAGGTGCAGTTCTTTTTATCTTGGTTTACTGTGGAGGAGATGTTTGCTAAAGCTACTTGGTGCTTCATATGTTTATTCTTTTGGGTGAGTAGACTCGTTTAGGGGAGTTGATATAGTTTCATTTTTTGAAGTAGTGTAAGTTTACTTGCTTATACTTTCATAATTCACAAGTGTTGATACAGTATTTAAGTTTGTGATTTGTGAATCTACTAAGTGTACATATACTGGCATGTATATCTATTCTAATGATCTATATAAGTTTGATTTTTTTTGCATATAGTAACATCCTCTATGTGTATATGTATATCTATTAAACTAGATGATCGTATTTGTTTCCGGCATGCTAGTTACTCGATTTTTCATGGACACTTCTTTCTACGTTTTTGTGTCAGACTATTCTTCAAGGTCTCTTCCAAGAATGGTGTAGTGGATTCTCTTCGTGATGCTGGCTTGTCTGAAGATGTGGCACAGGTAAATATATGATTTAGATTATGCATTTACTTTGATCACTTATGCATATGTTGTTTTTTCGGACAGAATTCATGTAGATGGATATATAACTAAAGATAATCAAGTATTTTCGATCGTTCTATTTTCATTAGAGTACGGTTTACTTCAGATGTCGTTAGATTGGGGCATTGCCCATTTATTATTAATGTTGATTGTTGTTGCTGTAAATAGAACTTTGAATGATGGTGATGATGATGATGATAAAGTAGTATAGTATAGTTCATGTTGGCATTGTGATCTGTGAATATACTAAGTATATATACTGGCATGTATTATCTACTCCAGATGATCTATCTAAGTTTGATTTTTTTGAACATAGTAACATCCTCTGTGTGTGTATGTATATCTATTAAAGATGATCGTATTTGTTTCCCAGACCAATGCATGACAATTCGTTACTCTATTAAACATTGACACTTCTTTCTACGTTTTTGCTAATGATTATTCTTCAAGATATCTTCCAAGAATGGTGTAGTGGATGCTCTTCGTGATGTTGGCTTCTCTTAAAATGTGGCACAGGTACTTTGATCACTTGTGCATATGTTGTTTTCCGAACATAATTCATGTAGATGGATATGTAACTTAGAGATAATCAAGTCCTTTCGATCGTTCTATTTTCATTAGAGTTCGTAATTGTACGATATATTTCATATGTATTGTTTGCCTATTGTACGAAATATTACATATGTATTGTTAGATAAATAGCAAGGCAAATGGGTGTTTGGTCTAGTGGTATGATTCTCGCTAAATGCGAGAGGTCGCGAGTTCGATTCTCGCAGCACCCCTTATTGCATTGAAAAAAGTATATTTTATTATTTATTATATTGTAGGTGAATTAAAGAAATTAAAACAAATAATTATTATTTTTTAGATCCAAATTTAGACACGAATATATTTTATGTATGGCTAAATTTAGCCATGGATAATCTATCTGTGGTAGGATTAAGCCACAGATAAAATCTATCCGTGGCTAAATTTAGCCACAGATAAAATCTATACGTGACTAAGCCCGGAGCCCAGATCCAACCCGGTCAACCCTTTATCCGTCGCTAATGTTAGCCACGGATACTATTCGTGACTAAAGAGCTACTACGCGAAAAATAGTCACGACCTTATTAGTATCGGTTCTATCCGTGGCTAAGCCTTTTTAGCCACGAATCGGCCTTTTTAGCCACGGATAGATCCGTGGCTAAAAGCGAGATTTCTTGTAGTGCCCCACCGTCACCGCCATAAACCCCTTCGGAACACGATTTCCTCCACCACCACTGTGACCCATCTCCAATTGCCATCCGAAATCAACTCTTCCCACTCTATATATGTTTGTGTGTGTAAATATGTATAGTTTATGGAATTAAAATTGATATCTAAGAAAAGGAAATTGGAATACTACAGTAGTAAATGAAGAGAAGGGGAAAGGATCTGAAGTAGAAATGGCGAGAAAAGGTCTAATGGCTTTTTCTTTCGTTGATGCCTTGATGGGCACTTATTCAATTTCCTTTACTATTTATTATTTATTATTACTATTCTCACTTCCATAATTTGTATGCATGTGAGTATATGTGTAACGCCCAGAATTTTAATAGGCGAACTATCGAAAATACAGTTCTCACAAAGTCGTGAGCCCTTTAAAATGGGCGAATTTAAACTTTGAAAATGTAACACCCCGTTTTTTTTATTATTTATTTAATTATTTATTTTAGTTAATTAGTTATCAGAGTAAATTATTTATTCGATAATTATTTAATTAATTTCGCGTAAGCTAGTTCGTTTCGTTTCGTTTGGTTCGAGCTGGACTTTCTAATCTAATTGGCCCAATTTCTTAGCCCAGTCAAAGGCCTGATTGACCGGCCCACTAACCTAACCCTAACCCTAGTCTGATTCATCCCACCCTCATTCTCACTCAGCCGTAAAACACAAGAGAAGAAAGAAGAAAGAAAGAAAGAAAAGAAAGAAAGAAAGAAAAGAAAGAGAGAAAAGAGAGATCTGTTTTACTATCCCGCCCGACTCCGTCGCCGCCGCCGCCGTCCCGTCAGCCTGATTCGCGCGCCGCCGCCGCGAATTGCTTCTGCCGTCCGCGCCGTGACCTGTGGATCGACCGATCGATCTATTCTGTTTCCGGTTTCGCGCGCCACCGTCGTTGTTCGCCCGTCCTTTTCGCCGCCGCCGCTGCTGTCGCTCGCGCCGTTGTTCTTGTCGCCCGGATCGATTCGCCTGTTCTGCATGCGCCGTCCATCTGTTTTCGCGCCGTCGCCGTCTCGTTTTCTGCCGCGTTCAGTCCGTCGCCGCGCCGCTCCGTTCGCGTCGCCGCCGATTCGTACTCGGTCCGTTTGATTTCCGTTCGATCGGTAAGCTTGTTCTGTCCCTCCGATTCAAATTCAATTGTGATTTCGATTCGATTCGAATTTCGTTTTGATCTTCTTTTCTTTTGATTCATTCGATTGCAGATTGTTTCAACTCTTTTTCGATATGAAGGTAAATCTCGAATCCCTTACTGTTCTTTCGATTTGAAATTCTTATTCTGTTTCGGACGTTTTACCCCTGGACTATTTTACCCTTGTTCGATCTGGCCTTGTTGTTTATTGATTCGAACTGAGAACCGGGACTTAGGATTGTTAGATTGTTGTTACTGATTGTTGGACTTGTGATTTGTTTGACCTCGTATGTTGACCCTAGTTTACTGTGGACTTTGAAAAGGATTGAAGTGGACTTTAATGATACTGATTTGAACTTTGTGGACTGATTTGGGAAGTCTGAAAACTTAAAGGACCTTTTTGCAATTTACCTTTGACCGTAGTTGACTGACAAAAGACTTTTTCGTAAACCATTTTATTCTTTGAAGACTGATTGGTATGTTTGGAAACTTCTGGTTTTGTTTGGACTTTCTGATTTTGAAAAGGGTTCTTTTGCAATTTACCATTGAGGGTATTTTGGTAATTTCCAGAATCTGAAAACCGAAAGAGTATTTCTGAAAATGTTTCAACTTAGTTTCTGTTTTTGTAAGTTACTAATGACTTGACTTGCTAGCCTAGTTGGTTAGGTTCTTGTTTGACTAACTTAGAGATCCCGAGTTCGAACCCCGTCTTTACCATTTCTTTTTCAACCCTTTTTCCTTCCGTCCGTTCGGCTTCTAAAGTGTAATTAGTACTTTCTTTTTAGGTTCTCTGTTGTTCGATAACCCATAAGCTCATTACTCGTTGGAGGTCTTTTGCTCGCAAGTTAAGGTGAGAGTTCACCCCCTAAACCTATTATTTGCGAAAAACTGGAAGGATATGTGACAACTTGTACCTATTACTATATACTGTTTTACTGTATGCTTCCGCGTAAAAGTATAAGTCCTAAGTATGACTATTTACTTTTCTGTTTATTGCTACTCTGTTCTAGGCTGACTTTTCTGCAGGAACACCTCTCGGTGTTGATTATCTGTATCTGTTGTTCTGTATCTATTCTGTTTCTGTGTGACCGGTCGATTAGGTTGTAATTAGGTAGGCTTCGGTAGTAGAGGACTATCGGGTTTGCTTGATTATTGCCTAGTCTATTCCCTTTTAGGCGCGAGGCAGAAGTCGCTGAGGTCTATTAGGGTCGTAGGATCTGTTTCCCCAAAGTACACGGGGGTTTCTGTTTCTGTCCGGAGTTGTGCACCCTCTAGAGGGAGTTATAAGGGCATTCTGGGAGTAGGAGCAATAAGGCGGGCTGCACCAACGGTCTACAACTTATCTGTTCTGATATTCTGTTATATGTGATCTGTTCTGTTTGTTTGTTTTTCTGAAAAGGATTTTGATTTCAAAACTGCTTACTTTCTGTTTTTAACTTAGAACCTCACTGAGATCCTTTATCTCACACTCTCTTGTTTTCAAAATCCCTTCCTTCCAGAACTGCTGAGGATGTTCGCGAATAGGATGCCAGCGACTGAGAGAAGGGTTTGGGGTGTCTTGGGTTTTTATTTCAAAATAAGAAGATGAACTTTTCACTGTCTTCACTCGTTGTTTCTTTTGAACTTGAGTTATCGTTGGATATTTATTTGTTTCTGTTAGCGCTGTGCGCGTCAAAGATTATTTTGGCATTGATTGCCGACCGTTGCTATTAAAGTTATTTTGGATTTTCTTTTTCAAGAAATTAGTTTGTTTTCAAAACCGGTACCGTTACATAAAATATAAGACGTTTGAGACGGCCAGAGCGTTAAAATCCGTAAACAGTAAAATAATGCAGCGGAAATGATTTAACATTATCTAGTTCGTAAATATTCTACTTTCTCAATCACGAATTGTAAAACAATGCATAATGCTTGAAAATTAACTTGATGCCTAAGAATGGAACATATAATTTAGTGCTCGTGGTATGATCACTGCTCCCAGGCCTTCCTCGCCACTCCGAGAAGCTCAACTTCACACCTAAAAATAATTAAATAGAAAGGGATCAGTCGTGTCGACTGACTGAGCAAGTTCCATGCAAGTGTCATGACCTAGGGTTCTATCTCCATATCTTTTAAGGCTTTTAACCCGTAAATCTTAATGCAATGCACTAACTTAACTTACTTGAACTTGAACGTAGAATTTCCTTCGTCAGGAATCGAAAAGTCGAAAATGGGAAGAGCGGCTTAAGCCATTAGGTGTAGGTAGACTGTGGAATCTCTCAGTCTTTCCTGCTACAAAAAGGAATGGAAGGAAAGCTTCATGGCAGATTAGCCGAACTTCCATAGCTGCGCTTGTTAGATTAGCAGGATCTCTTGTCTTTCTTTTTGTTGTTTACCAAGATCTGACTTGAACTTGAACTTGAACATTCTAAAAAACTTGAACTTGAACTTGTCTTTACTCTTGTCGGGGGCTTATCCTGGCCTTTCTTAGCTGAATTTTCTTATAGTTTTTATTCGCGAGCTCACTCGGCTTCGTAAGGTCTTATCCCAGTCCATTGTGACTCTTTGCTAGCACCTCTTTGAATACACCGATTAGAGGCGCACTAATCGCAATCTCCCCTAATCGTGGGAGCTCTTTATACTGACTGAATGATAGTGTATATGTCCTAGAGACAGTCCTTATTAAGGGCATGCGGCCCTTATAGAGGGCATATATGTACTATTACACAGGTCAACGTAATATAATATATGTTTGTTGTTTGACTATTGAGTATCGCTTTCATATTTATATTACACCAGGCATGCAGCATGTCATATCTCTATTTTTGTCTGTACTGATATTAAACATGTCCCCTCGGATAGATGACCGATCACACAGATAGTGGGAGCTATGTGAGTTATCATCTATCCCAAACTCTCCCTAGTCGAGGTTCATCTCGGATGTAGGGGTCTGAATGAACCAGCTGAGACTAGTATGCGTGGAGGTTATACTTGTTGGAGCAAGTGTGAGCCGATCCCACGGCCACGGAACGGATTGTTAGACAATCAAGAAACGTTCCCATAACTGCGCATAGTTGGTCGAAGGATGATTACCGAACAATGGAAGTACCCACCGGACACTCCCATCGATGTATACTCTACACCGAAGTGTCTATGGGAACCGGTAAGTTGTCGAAGTGATGCCAGTCGTCCTTTGGACTTACAGGACTTTATCATCACATTTGTTGCCCCATATCCTTGGTGGACCCGTCGATATCAGCTCTGAATAAGCAGTTGACCTAAGACACGATCCAGGATTATGGCTACATACAGATGGGGATGATAGGTGTTTCTGTGAAGGATTCATCTCTCATGTGTAGCACAGGAGAGTACTGCTCATAGTCTTCATAGTTGTGTTGGTAAAGTCACTGGCAAGTGCATTGATATATTATGATGGTCATAAGTATATCTTCGTAACCAAGCAACTCCCTGAGACGCCCATGGATGTATTATTGCGATAGACACATCATCGATCCTAGATGCATTCGGGTCAGTCAGATGAAGTGACGTTACCATCGCCGCGTTGAGCGCAACAGGCTTCGCAACGAAAGGGTTTGCTTTGAGAAACCTCTCAAACGTCCTCATGTATTAATATTGCAAATGGAACCATCTAGGAATTCCATTTTGCCTAGTCTAGGACTTGCTTAATACAATGAGGCCCTATGGGTCACACTATGTGGTGATTCAGCTTATCAGAATATCCTTGAAGATGGAATCGCAATTGATTTGGAATTAATTGTGATTGATGGATTATAATTGATTTGAAATTAATTATAATATTTAGTGGCTCAATTAATGATTTGGAATTATTAATTGAATTGGCTAATTAATTGTATTTTATGTAAATACAATTAAAGATTATTTTTTAGAAATATAATAGAGGTTTGATTTGAAAGGATATGTTAATTTATAATTAACATATGCACATGGGAAAAATCTACTTGGAGTTTGAATTGCCTTAGAACTATAAGTGGGTCCCAAAATCGGGACCCACCTATCTCCCGTAGGACACGCGCGCGCGCGAGCTGAGTAGGGGAAGGAGTTCGACTCCTTCCTCTATTAGAAGTCCAAGGGATAAGTTAGATTTTCCTGATTGAGTTTTAATTTAATTGGGAATGAATCTAGACTTGAAATTGGTTTCCTAGTGCGATAAGAATTTGATTCTTATACCTTTATGAAGTCTAATTGCTTATGCTTTAGGCTTCTATTGACTACTATATAAGTAAGTCATTAGAGAGCTTTTTCAGTATCAAATTCTTAGAGAATTATTCTACCTTTCTTAGAGAAAATAAAAGCTCTCACCCTCTCTCCTCTATAAGCCGTGCGCGCCACCCCTCTTGCCGGAGGAAAATCGCCGCCCCATCTTCTTGGTCACACAAAGAATATCCTAGCATTCTTCCGATAGGCTGTTCATCCGTGGATACCAAGGTTGAGGTTCTAGGAGCTGGAAACTAACTCTTATTGTCTTGTAGATAATCAGAGTATTGCAGATATCTTCGACTTCGACGAAGGAGAAGATACCGGATTATTACGAAGACTTGGAAGCTTTGCTTGCTTTGAAAGTAAGGTTAGTCTTCTAATTGACGTGTTTAAATATATACGGCATATACAAAATCAATTAACCTGTATGTTAAGAAAATTTTTGAAATTCCGATGCGTACCCTAGGGGTAACTCTGACCATATTTTCTTACACTGAAGAGGCACTAATCGTGACTCCAATCAGTACATAACTCTGGTGTCACACTGCTTAAGGTGGTGTCCATACGAGCCCATTAACTTTCTTTCTTTACACTTTGGTTCATATCTTAACTCTTTATCTTAGCTTTACATTGTATTATAAATTAAAGTGAACTATCTAATAATGCATGCTCTAGTGTGGGTGCAACAAGATTACAAACACACCAATAATCAAAACAAGAGTGAAGCATATACTAAATTCAACTTATAACATTCTTACACAAATACCAGTGAACACATGATCTACCAACCATGAGCAATGCATCACATAATAATTACAACATCCTACACAATAATTATAATAGGCACCTAGTAACAAGTCAAATAGCGCTACTGGTACTACTCAAACATATCTAACAAGTTGCCATGCTTAAATAAGTAAACACATGCATAGTTCATGAGTCACACTACTGATCAACAATATATACTAGCACATTGCCACATAGTATAATCAAATCGGCCATCTCAACTCACATCATTTTACTAGCATCATCCCAATTCATGATATTTATATATATGTACGTTTGACATGTAAGACACAGGCAAACTACATGACTAATTAACTTGTCGATAAAAACCATGTACAGTAGCATGAATTCTATGTGATGATTCGTAAGGAACTTGCCTTTAACCACCAAGTAGGATACGCCAACAAACTATGATATATAGTCCTTGCCACCTTGTTCGTGAAACCAACTCACTGCTGCTCCTCTCTCGATCAACGTCCAGGAAAAGAGTAGGAAATTGAATTAGGGTTTGAAACAAGAAGAATATGAATAGCAGTATAGAACGGAATTGCTTACCGGAGAAGGAAAGGACTTGACGAAATAACCAGATTAATGGAAGCATGAAATCATGGTCGCTGGAGACTAGAGAATAACGTGAGGCTGGCTCCCGGCGTTGTTTAACGTGGAGGAGAGAAGTAGGGTTAATGGAATTATTATGGCAACAGACGAATGGGCTCGGTTAAGCAGGTTTAATGAGACTTTCAAACATAAAGGAAATGGGCTAGTGTAGTAAATTGGGCTGAAAGTCAATGAATACGAGATGGGCTACCGGTCCACAGTGTATGAACTCCGCTAGCACGCTCCAGGTCGTGCTAAAACGCTTAAATTCGAATTAACGAATTTTTGGGTCGTTACAATATGCTATGTTTTAGATAATTAACTAGGGCTTTTCTATTCTCAGGTTTACTTTGTACCGACCCAAATATAGGTCTCTGTCAGATGATCGCCACATGGCACTAAATTCAATCTTGTCCGTCATTTTCGGTTCAAAGACATTTTAGGTACGATATATTAAAAATATTAATAATAAAAAAATTCCATGAAAATACAGGTCAAGTAATGCCCTTGTCATATAATTAACTTTTTATTATAAATTAATTAATTAATAATTCCAATATTCTAAAATTATATGTGCAACCCTTTTAAACTAATTTATTTTAATACTAACTAACAATTAAATAATTAATCCCTCCCTTTTGCAAAATATATTACGGAAACAAATCCAAACTACTTCCGAATCTTCATATCGGCAAGCGAAGGGATGGAGGTTGGGGAAGAAAGGGTTTATGGTTTGGTGGGTCAATATGAATTCCGGAGATAAAAGTAATGTTCGAGTATGATATGTAGTTTGATTTTTGATTTTCATTCAAGTTTTATTTTACTTTTTTAGTTTAAGGGTAGAATTGTACGAACATAAATTCCTTAATTTAATTTATTTACCTTAATTAAGATTTTAAAAGGTTATACTTGTACATTTAATTTTTTTCGATTAATATTTAATTAGAATTAATAAAGACCTCTGTTCAGGTCGGTTCAAAGCCGACATGAGAATAGAAAGCTCCAACTAACTAACTCGGTTTGAAAGTAACTTCAGTGTGAAACTAATAGTAAGTTCGGTGTTAAACTAGTTCGGTATATTAACTTCGGTGTGAAACTAAGTTTGGTATAAAATTCATTTAATTGCGGTGTAAAAATAACGTTGTTTTTTAAATTGATTTCGGTGTGAAACTAAATTCGATGTGAAACTAACTTGGGGCTTTCTATTCTCAGGTCGGTTTCGTACCGACCTAAATGTAGGTCTTTATTATATATTTCATTCTAATTTATTAAATTTTGATAAAAATATATAAATGTGCAGTTATACCCCCACTTTCAAAAAATTCATTTAAATAAGTTCTTACTATTTTATAAGTATTAAATTAAAAATAAATATTTACTTTAACTAAAATTATAATTAACCAATATATATCAAATTAATTTCAACAACAATTCAATGGAATATTCGTTTTCCATAATCTAATTGCACTAGCTATCAACATTTGTAGAGGACAATAACAGAGGCTTATTTTTTTAGCTACGAAGTATATTATTTAGAAGTGTTCGATAGTTTATGTATCATTAAAATGGATAAATTAATTGTGATCAATTAACTTTGATTTGTGATTAAGATTAATTAATAAGGTTTACGTATATGTAATCATATAAATTGAAATTAAGGGCATTATAGTTAATTTGTATTTTTGTGGTGATTTTTAGTGTTAACGAAAATTAATTATAATCCATCGTACCAAAAATGACTTTGAACCGAAATGAATGGATGAGATTAAATTAAGCGCCACATGGAAACTATTGAATGAAGACCTGAGTTTAGGTCGGTACAGAGCCGACCTGAGAATAGAAAGCCCCAACTAACTTTGATTTGAAACTAACCTCAGCGTGAAACTAACTCAGCGTGAAATTAATTTTCGGTGTGAAACTAACTTTTTTTTTAAAACTAAGTCGTGAAACTAATTTTTTTGTGAAACCAACTATTTTTTTGTGAAACCAACTGTTTCTGAAACTAAGTCATGAAACTAATTATTTTTTTGAAACCAACTTTTTTCTGAAACTAAGTCGTGAAACTAACTTTTTTTGTGAAACCCACTTATTCTGAAACTAAGTCGTGAATCTAACTTTTTTGTGAAACCAACTTTTTTCTGAAAGTAAGTCGTGAAACTAACTTTTTTTGTGAAACCAACGTTTTTCTGAAACTAAGGCATAACGTTTTTTGAAACCAACTTTTTCTGAAACTAAGTCGTGAAACTAATTTTTTTGTGAAACCAACTTTTTTATGAAACTAAGTCGTGAAACTAACTTTTTTTCGAAAATTAATTTTCATCATAAAAATATAATGGACTAATATTGAATAATGTTAGATGGTTGGATTTAGTTGGTAGATTGTTAAAAAAATAGAATGGACTAATATGTAATGATGTTAGAGAGATGGATTTAGTTGATATACTATTAGAAAAATAGAATGGACCAATATGTAATGATGTTAGAAAGTGGGACTTAGTTGATATATTGTTAGAGAGTTGTCCTTAGTTGTTATGTTTTGTTGTTTTTAGCACCTATATGTAATTTTTCCTTAAATCTTTAATTTTTTTTATGATATTTGGTGGCCTCATTTAAAATGAAGTATTTACAATATGATATCTCGTAGTGTACATAGTTTGTAATTTTTCCATCTGGTAGACATTACTTAGATGCATACGTTTACACTATTGTTATATCTGTTTACACTATCGTTATCTCTACCCGAAATTCACTAATGTCGACAGAGATCATTAATTTTACGGGTGTTGAATCCCAAACAATCTAGAGGTGCCGAAAACCTCTAGTAGCACCACATTTTAGAGGCGCCTCGGCACCCAAACATTCTAGAGGTGCCGGCGCCCAAATTTTTAGGGGCGCCAAAAAGCTTCTAGTTGCATCCAAACATTCTAAATATGTTGGCTCAAATATTATAGAGGTTCTTTAGGAGCGTCAAAAAGCTTCTCGGCACCCAAAACATTCTATAGGTGCCGGCGCCCAAACATTATAGAGATGCCGAAAATCTCTAGTCGGCGCCCAAATGACAAAAACCTTCCGTTGGCGCCCAAATGCCAAAAATCTCCCATTGGCACCCAAATGCAAAACCTCTTGCCGGGACCCAAATGTCAAAAACCATCCATTGGCGTCCATATGCCAAAAACCTTCCATGGGCGACCAAATGCCAAAAGACCTTCCATTGGCAACGAAATGCCAAAAACCTCTAATCGGCAGCACTCAAACAATCATTTAAAGGCGCCAAACACTTCTATTTGGCACCCAAACATCTAGAGGTGTCGGGGCCCAAACATACATTTTAGAGGTGCCGAAAGACTTCTAGACGGCGCCCAACATATCTTAGAGGTGCCCGGTGCCAAAAATTGCACGCAAACATTTTAGAGGTGTCAAAAACATCTAGTCGGCGCCCAACATATAGGTGCCAAAGATCTCTAGTCGCCGCCCAAACATTCAAGAGGTGTCAAAAACTTCTAATCGGTACAACGAAGCATTGCTCAATTGGTAAGTTGCTTCACCTCCAACTAATAGGTCGGGGGTTCAAGTCACCCTTTAGCCGATTCAAAAAAAAAAGAAAATCTAATCGGCGCCCAACATATTTTTGAGGTGCCAAAAACCTCTAGTCGGCGCCCAAAAACATTTAGTCGGTGCCCAACCAGTGCCTAACAAAGTTCTAGTTCAATACTAGATTCAACAAAAGGGACGTCAAGTACCTCCACTTCCAGCAAACAGAGAAAATTACTCCTACCAAATTAAATATGCACCAGTCGGCTACACAACCAATGAGCAGAGGGAATCGAACCCTTTTTTATCCAATATACGCGGAAGTTCAATTCTAATTTTTGCCGCAACAAACGTCTGTTGTAGAACTCTAGCTTCTTCGTGCTGAATAGAGAATCGTGAATTGGGATGAATGTTGGCAAAAATTGAGCCTTTCCATTAATAATTTTTCCTATGAAGGAGAAGGGTTGCAGTTTAAAAAGTAAAAATCTCAGAAGAATGCGAAACATATATAGGAGCTTGTTGGACTCCTTTGAACTATTAAGAAAGTCTTGTGAAAGGGTGGTTTTTCCACTTTTACTGGAAAATCCGATTTCTCGCGGCTCATGAGCTAAACGGATGATTTCAAAATCTCGCTAAAAAACTCGCTCCTCTTTATTTCTCCTCTTTCTTTCTGTCTGGAATAAATGTGTCTTTCTTTCTTTATTCGCTAATGAGTTTCCGAGCTGTCTGTCTTAATTTCCGTCGAATCTCTTCTCTGTTTCATTGATTTTTTCTTCTCTCTTCTCCGTTGTGGTATTTTCTCTGCCCATACCATGGGTAAGCGACGTACCCGTTCGAATCCAGTTCTTGATGATCCGGAATTTGATTTGCCGTTGAAGAAATTACAAAAGAAGTCGAAATCTGTTGTTTCCGTAGGGGTTTCCGGTGATTCTCTCTGTTCCGTTCTGTTTTTTAATTTATTTTGTGTTCAATTTTTGTTTACGAGTTAGCTTAGTTATGGTTTTTAGTTTTGTTATTAGTCATTGTTTTTTTACAGACTTAGTGTTGCATGTTATGATTCTAAGTAATTTGTGTTATGGTTCTAACTTATGTAGTCAGCTGTCTTTAGTTGTTTTTTTTTAAAAAAAAATAATTGACTGTGTTATAGATTTAGTGCTGCTTGTTATTATTCTATGTAACTGTGTTATGGATCTAAGTTATGTAGTTATTTGTCTGTAGTTGTTCTTTTCTTTTTGAATAATTTGACTTGTTATAGATTTAGTGGTCTATTGTTATGATTCTATGTTTTGTTGTTATGGTTCTAAGTTATGTAGTTAGGTGTCTGTAGTTGTTCTTTTCTTCTTAAAATAGATTTACTGGTATTTTGCTATGTTTCTAAGATGAATTGTTATGGTTTTAAGGTATGGAGTTATTGTTCAAAGTTAGTGTTTGTTTTTCTTTGTTATTGTTCTAAGTTGTGTTGTTATGGTTTTAATGTATGGAGTTATTGTTCTAAGTCATGGTGTTATTGTTTTTAATGCACTTTTTTTTTTTGTTTATTGTTGGTCTGTCTTTTTTGCCGTGAATGATAAATTTGTTTCTCAAGGTCCATGTGATCAAGCTTCCTCTGGTTTTGTTACTACACCTACAGATAGCCCTATTCTTACTGGTGCAACACTTGTTCATACTGGTAATGAAACTCAGGATGAGGCTATTACCGGTAATTCGACTCAGAATGTTTCTGGTAATGTGACGCAGTCTATTGGGCCAACTCCTACAGAAGTTGTTGGCACACAGTCTATTGGGCCAACTCCTACTAAAGTTGTTGGCACAGTCTACTGAAGTTGTTGGCAGCACCGCATCCGTGTCGCAAGGATGTAGTCGGAAGTTGAAGGCTGGTGAGAAGCTTGAGAAGAAACCGAAGGTTCCTGGTCTTACTCAAAAAGGCAAAAAGGCTAATCCAGGTGATAAAAATGCAGCTGGGAAGGAAGTGAAACTGAGGAAACGGGCGGCATTGAACGTTTTGTCTATCGGTGATGATTCTGAGAAGACGCTCAATAATTGTATGTATTTCTCTTTCTGCAAGTTGGAGCTTACTTGTAAGCAGAAGCAGGATGTGAAGGATCTGGGGTTTGATGGTTTGCTTGAAATTAATATTAGGAGGATGCCTCCTTATATTCTGCCTATTCTGTTGAAGAAATATCAGCCTCGTCAATGCATACAGGTTATTGGTGAAGAGAGGAATGATAAGTATGCCATTACCAGCTTGGATATCAAGGATATCTTTCGTCTCCCGTGTCACACGCAGAACAAGATAACCCTCGTCTCTAATGATGCTTTGAAGGCACAATTTCTGGAGAAGTACCCTCATGTTTCTGAGAGGAAGGAAGATATAAGCATAAAAGGTTTGTATCTGGTATCTTTGCCTTATTACATGAAGAAACTACCAGATGGTAGTGACGAGTTCAAGAGGCTATTTGTGCTATATGCTTTTGGTTGTATCCTATCGCCTGCTCCCTATCATTTGGTTGAGTTTGGATTGTTGACGTTGTTGCAAGATATTAGCCGTGTGAAAGACTACGATTGGTGTGGTTATGTTCTGGAGAAGCTTGACAGTGGGGTATCGAGGTACTTGAGTAAGCCGGGGCAATCAAGTGTCAGTGGCTGTGTGCTGGTATTGATCATCTGCTATCTACAGAGGTACTTTTTTTTAAGTTTTTGTGTGAGTTATGGTTTTATGATTTCATTTTATAGTTGTAAGGTTTATAAGTTATGGTTCTAAGAATTTGTATTATAGTTTTAAGACTTGATCTTACAGTTTTAATGAACTATAATGTGCATTTTTGTCTTTGATGCTAAAAAAGTTGTAGTTCTAAGATATTTTGTAATGCTTTTACCATCTCCCTTTATAGTTTGATTAATAGCACTTACCATTAAAAAGTTTTGTTGCATGATATTTATATTAATTAGTGTTTGCCATTAGTTACTTTTTTTCGGTTCTAAGAAACTATACAGTTAACATAAAATTCATCTGCTTTTTTGTGTATTAGTTGTAATGTTTTTATATTTCTTTTTTTTTGGATATTAATGGATTTATGTTTCTGTTTTTCTTTTGTCATCAAAGGTATTCTTTCGAGGGTGAAGTTTCCCCGAGTGCCTTGCCTCTTATCAAGTATTGGAATAGTGACAGAGTTTTACGCAGAGTTAATGCTGAGAACGATTTTTTCTACAAGGGTGTGCAGGTGAAGACTGTTGTGTACCCAATCAGTTCACACGAAGGTCGTCGTGTTTGAGAGTTGAGGGGAATTCTGAGAAAAGAGGTGTTGGTAGGCGGTTAGATGCTGCAGCTTCTGTATCTGTGTCAAAGATTGGTGTTGAATTGCCTGGTAAAGTTGGTGTATTGCCCGGTAAAGGTGTCGAACAACCAAGGGAGGGTGGTGATTCAGGGAACTTAGATGACAACGATGATAACTTTGTGACCTGTAGGCTTCCTGTACCAGCTGGTGCTCTAAAGGACAGCGATATCAGGAAGTTGGGATTGAGTGTAAGTTGTTAATTAAACTTTGACACCTTTTCTTGTTCGTTTGTTTTTTTTAGAGTATCATCTTTTCTCTAGTTGGTAGTGTTTATTTTATGGTTCTAAGGGTTCTTATTATAGTGTTAAGAAATGGTGTTATGGTTCTAAAGAAGTGTGTTTTATGTTTTTTTCAAGACCTTGTGTGATGGTTCTAAGGTGTAGGCTGATGGTTTTAAGTATTAATATTATGTTTCTAATGACCTTTGTTTCCCCCTTGCCCCCCAGCCTGTAGATGAGAATTTGAAGTTCTGGAAGCGCAACTTCAAACTATTTGTTGATGCTCAAATTGACCTTCTAGCAGCAAGTCAGGTTTCCAATGCAAGTAGTTCTCAAGAAGTATCTGACACTCGAACATCATTGCCTACCATTCCTGAGGAGGCGGCTGTGGATCCCGTTGTTCTTCCACCAGAGGAGGGCCAATACGTTGCTACTGTTGCAAAGATGGCCAAAAGTTGGGATAATGAACGAGGTTATACATCCAGTTCAGATGATAGATTCTACAACACTCCTCAAGTCTTGGCCTTCATTGAGTATGCTGCTGAGGAAATATCTCAGAAGAAGAAAGAGATCGTTGAGCAACTAGCTCGACCTGTTCCCAAGTATATTGTTAGGAGAGCTAAATATTCGGTAAAGGGGGGGGGTCCTTCATTTGATACGGGTTTTGATTTTGGTACACCCAGTTATCTTGAGCCTTATTCGGGGTATGATACCCCTCCTTTGTCGCAGGAAAACAGTGGAGATCACATGGATGAGGGCGTTCATCATTCGAAGGATGATATTTCTGGGTTTCAGACTCCTGTGCTCTATGGTAGTACACCCAATTATGATCATTTGGCTGTTAATGATATCTCATTTTCAGGTTTCGGAGAATTCATTAATAACATTGATAATAGTGATTGTATGGGAAGTACTCTTGATGGTGGAGTGTCGGGTTATGTGTATGAATATGTGTCTGATTTCCTGAGGTCAAACAAGGATCACTTTGTGACGATGAAGTTGTTGAGGAAGCAGATAATTGACTTCTTGTTGTCAGACTATCCAAGGAAATTCTATTGGTATATTATGTCCTTTTATTTTATGTTGTGGTTTTAATATTTTTTGTTATAGGTTTAAGTATCCAGGTTATGGTTTTTATTAAGGTCGTTTCATTTTATTTTGTTTTTGTTAGGGGGCAAGTTGTCATTGGAACCTATCTTGAAGGGTTTATGGACATGTTCATTTCTGATGTTATGGGCTTTTATGTGGATGAGATGATTTCTGCTACATCAGTCGATCTCTGGGCATCGTTGTTGAATTATGTTGAGTCGAAGAAGGAGTGTGTAGAAAGATTTGTTTTCTGTTCGAGGCCTTCGGGCTACTGGACTGGTTGTTTCATTGAAAAACCAGGGGTTGATGAGTATGCTAGTAGTTTGATATCATGGTATAACGCATTCTCGACGGGGCAGTTCACTATCAAGGTGTTTGAGCAAGTTAAATGGGTAATCATGGTTTTAAGTTCTCAAGTTATGGTTTTAATCCAATGTATTATAGTTTTAAGTTTTGCTTTTTTTTTCCGTTTTTCTCTCTTTGTTTTTCCAGTTTTTTTTCCCATTGTGCACAGATGATCACTACACACTCTATGTTATGAATATGGATAAGAAATCTCTGCAGCATATGGATAATCTTCCAATGAATGATGCGAAGGATGAAGTTGCTCTGCAACGTTAAGAGAGATTGGTGAGTTCGTTGATTATTTATTTATTTATTTCTTATGTTCATTTTTTAATTTTATTTTATTTTATTTTATTTTATTTATTTATTTATTTTTTGCAGAAGAAGTCATTTTACCACTATTCTACGGCAGATGGGACACAGTCGAGCCAATGACATTGCTTCCTTCAGTTATGAGCATATCAAAATGCCTCATGACTTGGAGGAATATGATGGGCATAATGGCTGTGGAGTTATGTGATGCATGAGATTAAAGAGTTTCGTGGCGTTGCATATGATTCCGGCGCCTTCAAAGAGGTACGGTATCGAATTTTTGTTTTTAGTTTCGACTTTCTGTAACTTATAATTGTCTGTGTTATAAATTTAGTGTATTTGTTATGATTCTAAGTAGTGGTGTTATGGTTCTAAAGCGTGTAGTTTGCTGTTTTCTCCCTTTTTTTGTAAGTTACAAGTGACTGTGTTATGGTTTTTAGTGGTCTTTGTTTTGATTCTAAGAATAATTGTTATAGTTTTAAAATCTCATGTTACAGTATTAATATAATTATATATATTATATTCTTCATAATCTGTAAAGCCACAAGTTATAACCTCATGTTGTAGTTTTAAGTGCAGTAGTTATTGTAATTTAGCTTATGTAGAATGATCCTGATTGTTACAGTTTTCAAGGCCCAAGTTATGATTCTAAGTTCAAGTGTTATAGTTTAAGTCACTCATATTACAGTTTTAATCTGCTATAATCTTCATAATCTTTATCATGTTGTGGTTCTATCTAAGAACCCTTGGTATGCTATAAGATATTGTATTATGGTTCTAATGTATTTGATTAGGTTCTTTTATTAGTTATGGTTCTAAGTTATGGATTTTGTGTTTTTGCAGCATTCTGGTCGTATTGTCTCCAGAGCTGAAGTTCTAGCTAACTTGTTTATGTGTAATCTGAATGCGTATAGAGAAAAGTTGATGGATATGGTCCTGAGATTCTCTTCAAAACATAGCCATGAAATGATTAAGCAGTTGGATTTTGAGGGTGCTGAGGAGGAAAAGGTTGCGAAAGCAAAAGTTGAACAAGAGTTGCTTAGAAAAGAAGAAGAAGAAGATAAAGAGAAGAAGAGGAAAGCACAGTTTGATGCAGAGTTGGCAGCTGAAGAAGAGTTGATTAGAAAAGAAGAAGAAGATAAAGAGAAGAAGAGGAAAAGGAAGGCCAGACTTGAACAATCAAAGAAGGAAAAGGAAGAGAAAGCCAAACAAGCTGAGTTCGATAAGATGGAGGAAGAGGCAATGTTAGGAAACTTGTAAATTTTGATGAGCAATTAACCATGCTAAATTAAGGAAAGTCTAGTAACTAGTACTCTTAAGGTCCATAGGAATTGAGAATTTTAAGGACATTGTAAAAGAGGGACGTTTGCTGAAGACTTAGTGTAGGTACTAGTTAGGTGCTTTAGTTTGCTGATGATGTACTTTGTTTTTACAAACGAACTATTGAAGCACTAGAACCGTTCAGAAACTTGAAGAATTTGAAGACTGAAGACTTAAGAAAATTTATGAAGATGGTATCTACAAAGGCACATGTTGCTCAGAAAGTGGAAATTTCAGCAACAACTTGCATAAGTGAAAATCTATATGACAGAGTAGGTTGTGCTTGTTGAAACTGAGACTGACCAGTTGCTGAAATACATTTGTGACCTCCTTGATAAAAGTACTTGCATTTGCGCTCCAACGTTCATATTTGAATTTCATTCAAATGAACATTAAATGCAAAAGTAAGCATGCGAAGAACTTGAAGACTAGAAGACAAATGAAGGACGCTGCTGAAAGTAGAAAAGCAAGATAGTGACATCTTAAGGAACAAAAGCCTTAGAATTTGAAATTCAAACGGCTCCCTTGATTCACTATAAATAGAGGTCATCCGGCAAAGAGTTGAAGTGTGTCAACAACGTGTTCAAACTCTCACTTGTGCTTAAACACCCATCTTCCTTACTCTTTACTGCCTATTGATCCGTTCCAAGACTTAAAGCTTGAAACAAAAGCTACTTGTTAAGAAGTAGAACATTCAAGGCTAAGAAATTAGTTAAGTGTTCTTTCTTTCGAACAAGAACAAGTCTTGACACCAGAAACAACTTAACTTGTTTACTGCAAAGTATTCAAAGTTTTGTTTCTTAGATTACTTGTTATAGCTGAATAAGTTATGCTCAAGTCATCTCATCCCAAACCTCTCTAACTGATAAACACCCTTTTTCAGGCGTGAAATTCAGGGGGAATTAATCAAGCATAGTGTTGCTGATTATAAGTCCCAAGTTTGGTGGAGAACAAGGTTTCGTTCTCTAGTTAGGTTGGAAACGAAGCAAGCGTGCTTTGGTTTCTGAAGAATCGCTCTAGATAGGTGTTGTAAGGAATCTCAAACTTATCTTAGTGGATTGAGTTCTAGAAAGGACAAAGTGGATTAGTTGAGAGATTACCACTACAAGAAATCTCACATTCTGCGACCGAATTTAGCGACGGATCGATCTATCTCTAAGATTATCGACGGATCGGTCTTTTAGCGACGGATGAAGTACACCTAGCGACGGATCAACTTCAGATTCACAACTCTAGTAAGTGAGATGGCTGCCTTAGGAGTTGGAAAACATTACTCAGATTCTGAGAAGGTGAAAACCATTATCAGAAGTCTGAACCAAGAATGGATCCATACTAAGAATTTCTACTATAATCAAGGAATGCCAAACATCACACCTACAGAGTTGTTCTGTCATCTTGCTACTGTCAACTACGAGACAAAGCAAAGAGAAAATGTATTTGCTGAAAAATCGCAAAACATTGCTCTTGCTGCAAAGCCGTCATCTTCTGAAAAGAAGAATGATAAAGAGCCTACTGATGAAAATGCTTTAGTTGTTATAAACATGAAGAAATTCATCAGTAAGGAACTTGAAAGGCGAAAAGCAAAAGAGAAGCTGAAAAAGCATCTTGGTAACAACTACCGTAAATACAAGAATGAGGCTAGATCGGTGAACAAGCAGGCTCAGCAAGCAAATTCCTCTGAAGAACCAGCAGTTGGAAATGATCTTTGCTTTTACTGCAAAAAGCCTGGACACTTCAAAGCAAATTGTCCTTTGCTGAAAGTCAAATCTGCTGAAAAGAAGAAGAGGTTCAAAAGGTTTTTTATTGCTGAAGAAAAGAAGAAGCTTCAGGCAAAAATAGATGCGTTGTGCATTGATACCTGCTCCGAAGACAGTGAGGTAGAAAGCTCAGACATTGAAGAAGAAGAAGCCACTCTTAACGTAGAGATTGGCAAGGAAGTTTGTGGAATAGCTATGGAAGCTTATCCGGATGTCTCAAACTATGAATTCTGCCTAATGGCCGGTGAGGTAAACAGTCCTACCTCTGACTCTGACTCTGACTCAGAAAGTGAAGATGATATTGACCTTGATAGAATTCAAGGAGAAATCGAAAGGTTTGGGAGAAAACTCTGAGCAAACAGCAAGAGAAACTACATAATGCTGAAACTCTGACCAAGCAAACTACTGAAAAGTACGTCTTGCTGAAAGAAGATTCAGAAAAAAAGGATGCTGAAATATTGCATCTCAAGAAGTTGATTGCTGAAGCTACAGAGAAGAATTCTCAAATGGCAATAGAATTGGAAGAGTATCAGTCCTCAATTCTAAAGTTACTTGCTGAAATACAAGAAATGAAAAAGATGAAAATCAATTTCAAATCTTATGCTGATGCAAGTAATACGCCGACTGAACTAAACTCTTATCTGAGAGATCCATCTCAGAAAAAAGGTTTAGGTGCAACGTATGAAGGTGATGACCTAATAATCTTGAGTAAAGACAAATCACCAATCACCTTTGTACGCGCAACTGATAGTGGTCAACCAGAAGTCTATCAGATTAGTCAATCTAAGGTTGCTGAAAAATGCAATCAAGTACCTACGACCGTAAAGCCCGCTGTTGCTACTCAAAGTAACAAGACTTTAAAAGGAAAACAGGTTGTTGAAAAGTAAACTGTTAAGAAAAAGGATGTTGTAAAGCATTCCGCCAAACAAGTTGCTGAAAAGCAATTTGTTAAGACAAAAGGCAAGATTACAAAAAGTAATCAGAAGACCTATGCTGACAAACCTGAATCAAGTAAGGTTGCTGAAACAAAAGCTCAGCATTCTCCAAAAAGTGGACTCGGTTTCAAAACCAAGCAAAGTCAACTTTTTCATGAGTATAAGCAAAGTCAGCAAAGATACTTCAAAGAGATGAATAAAACCAAGCCTAAGAGTTCTAACAAAACTCAAAACGCTAGGGCTAGAAGGAACCTTGACAGAAAAGAACTTACTGAAAAGTATGTTCAGCAAAAAGGTCAACCGAGCAAGACACCACATCAGAAAGTGGATTTGATCAGCACGAATCAAAAGTCTTTCGGCTCAAAACCTCCTAGTTCCTCAGCAAGTAGAAAACAAGTCAAAGTTGAAAAACTTAAGACTTGGGTTTCCACTGGACGCATTCTTGAACATGTTAATGGACATCCAATATTGGATAATTAACTTGTTTGCTCTTGATTGTGTAGACTTCAGCCACGGAGACAAACAATGCAATCTGGCACTTTGACAGTGGTTGTGGAAAGCACATGACGGACAACAAGAATAATCTTATAAACTATAGACGGTGGTCTAAAAGTCCAACAATAAGGTTTGCTGGTGGAGGCTTTGGTTCTACAAAAGGTTATGGTGACGTGAAGTTAGGATGCATTACAATTTCGGGAGTTCTTTATGTCAAAAATCTTAAGTTTAACCTTTTCAGCATGAGTCAATTCGCTGATAAAGGATACTTCATCAAAATCAAAAGTGATGAATGTAAACTTATAGACTTTCAGACGAAGAAGGTTATTATGGTTGCTAGAAGATCAGGAGGTTTGTACACTGTAGATTGGTCTTCAGCAATCGTTGAAAAATTCCTTGTCTCAGATCATGATTGCCTTGCTGAAAAAGCATGGTTATGGCATAAACGAACAAGTCACCTAAACTTCAAGACGCTGAATAAGCTGTCTAAAAAGGCACTTGTAGTTGGATTACCTAAGGTTACTTTCAAGAAGGAAGGTGTTTGTAATGCATGTCAGCAAGGAAAGCAAACCAAATCTTCTTTTAAGAACAAGACAGTACCGTCAACTACAAAACCTTTACAACTCTTGCACATGGACTTGTTTGAATCTTCTTCAACAAGCTATGCTGGTAAGAAGTATGGTCTCGTGGTGGTAGATGACTATTCAAGATTCACTTGGGTAGTATTTATCAAGCACAAGTCTGAAACAAGAACTGAAATACCTAACATGCTGAATAAGCTTGAAGTCATGAAAAATGACAAGGTAAAAGTCATAAGAACAGACCATGGTACTGAGTTTGTGAACCAGTACATAACTGAGTATTGCACTTCAAAAGGCATACAACATCAGTTATCCTCAGTAAGGACACCACAACAAAATGGCGTTGCTGAAAGGAAGAATCGCACCCTAAAGGAAGCTGCGAGAACAATGCTTGCTGACACTGAAATATATGAAGCTTACGGGTTGAAGCGATTAATACCGCCTGATATACTCAAAACAGATGTCTGATTACTAAGGAATACAACAAAACTCCCTATGAGTTATTTGTTGGAAGACCTCCTAACATCACCCATCTAAGATTATTTGGTTGTAAGTGTTTTGTTCTTAACAATGGTAGAGAATACTTAAGAACATTTCAACCAAAGGCAGACGAAGCGATATTTCTTAGTTACTCCTTGCATAGTAAAGCTTATAGAGTTTACAACAAAAAGGCACAAAAGATTGAAGAATCAGTGCATGTTGTATTCTATGCAAAGTCATAGGTGTAACACACCGTCTTTTTTTGATTATTTATTTATTTATTTAATTATTATTTTATTATTTAATTATTTAATTTAGTTAATTAATTATCAGAGTAAATTATTTATTCGATAATTATTTAATTAATTTCGCGTAAGTTAGTTCGTTTCGTTTCGTTTGGATCGAGCTGGACTTTCTGATCTATTTAGCCCTTGCTTTTGGCCCAATTCTTAGCCCGGTCAAAAGGCCTGTTGACCGGCCCATTAGATTAAACCCTAACCCTAAGTCAAGCCAGTATTCTCTCCTCTTCTCCTCCCAGCCGTAAAACACAAAAGAGAAAGAAGAAAGAAAGAAAGAAAAGGAAGAAAGAAAGAAAAGAAAGAAGAAAGAGAGGGAGAGAGAGAGAGTTTACTGCCGCCGCCGTCTGTCTTCTCCGTCGCCGCCGCCGCAGACCTCCGCCGCCGCGCCGTTTGACCGCGTCGCTGCGCCGCCGCCGCTGTCTGTTCTGCTCTCTGTTTCGCGAGCCGCCGCGAATTCCTGTCCGTTCTTCCTCCGTCCGCGCCGCCTGACCGTGTTAGCTTCCTCCGTCCGCGCCGCCTGACCGTGTTCGCCGCCTCCGTCCGTGCCGTTCCCGCCGCGTCGACCAATTGTGTCCGTTCTGCCTCCGATCCGAGCCGCGTTGATTCCAAATCGACCGATCCGTTCGCCGTCCTGTTCGTTGCCTCCGGTCCGTCCCGATTCCGATCGATTGTTCAATTCTCTATTTCGATTCGAAGGTAAATCTCAAATCCTTTGTTGTTTCTTTCGATTCGAAGTTAGTATTCTGTTTCGGACGATTTTACCCCTGGACCGGTTTACCCTTGTTCATTCTGACCGTATTATTTTGATTCGAACTGAGAACCGGGACTTAGGATTGTTAGATTGTTGTTACTGATTGTTGGCTTGTGATTTGTTGACCTCGTATGTTGACTTTGGATTTCTGTTGACCTCGAAAGGACTGTTTTGGACTTTGTTGTTACTGTTTTGAACCTTGTGGACTGATTTGCGAAATCTGAAAACCTAAAGGACCTTTTTGCAATTTTACCTTTGACTGTAGTTGACTGACAGAAAGCTTTTCTCGTAAACCTTTTTATTCTGTGAGGACTGTTAAGTATGTTTGGAAAACTTCTGGTTTGTTTGTGCTGTCTGTTTTTGAAAAGGGTTATTTTGCAATTTACCACTGAGTGTATTTTGGTCATTATCAGAATCTGAAAACTGAAAGAGTTTCTGAAAATGTTTCAACTTAGTTTCTGTTTTGTAAGTTAGTATTGACTTGACTTGCTAGCCTAGTTGGTTAGGTCCTTGCTTGACTAACTTAGAGGTCCCGAGTTCGAACCCCGTCTTTACCAATTCTTTTTCAACCTTTTTCCTTTTGCCCGTTCGACTTCTAAAGTGTGTTTAGTACTTTCTTGTTAGGTTCTCCGTTGTTCATTAACCCGTAAAAGCTCATTACTCGTTGGAGATCTTTTGCTCGCAAGTTAAGGTGAGTGTTCACCCCTAAACCTATTATTTGCGAAAAACTGGAAGGATATGTGACAACTTGTACCTATTACTATATACTGTTTTACTGTATGCTTCCGCGTAAAAGTATAAGTCCTAAGTATGACTATTTACTTTTTTGTTTATTGCTACTCTGTTCTGGACTGACTTTTCTGCAGGAACACCTCTCGGTGTTAATTATCTGTTTCTGTTTCTGTTTCTGTCCGGAGTTGTGCACCCTCTGGAGGGAGTTATAAGGGAATTCTTGAAGTAGGAGCAATAAGGCGGGCTGCACCAACGGTCTACAACATATCTGTTCTGTTAATCTGTTATATGTGATCTGTTCTGTTTGCTCGTTTTTCTGAAAGGATTTTGATTTCAAAACTGCTTACATTCTGTTTTTAACTTAGAACATCACTGAGATCCTTTATCTCACACTCTCTTGTTTTCAAAATTCCTTCCTTCCAGATACTGCTGAGGATGTTCCGAATAGGATGCCAGCGAGTTTTATTTTGTTCAGCCGACTGAGACTGCTTATGCTTTTCCGTTTACTTGACTCTGTGGTTTTCTGTTTTCTCGCTATGACGAGTAGAGACCGGTTTTCTTTTGTTTAATCGCATGCTTGGTTGTTTTGGGACTTCGTTGTTTTCTTGTTTTTGCGTTTTGTTTTAAAGTTCAAGGCATGTTTTCTTCTTCACTGCTCAGTTTATACCTGTTGTAGAAGATTAAGTACTGGCCTTAGTTCTTTGTTTTCTGCTCTTTCCTAAGTTAGCGATTCGAGGTTGTTAAATCAACTGCTAAGTAGTGCCCTTTGTTAGAATGAGTCGCAGAAACACTCGTGGTGCCAGCAGTAATGGAAGTGGAGATGATCAGCATGCTGAAAATGGAGACCAAGTGGACCGTATCATCGCTGCTTTGGGGAATTTCAGCGAAACCATTCGCCGCGCTGGAGCACCAGCACCACCTGTTCAGCCAGCTCCTCCGCCACCACCACCGATCCAGACCATCGATCAAGCTGCGGAACGATTCACTCGTTTCCATCTTGAAAGGTTCGAGGGAACACCTGATGCCCGTAAGGCTGAGCTCTGGATCAAAGGTATGGAGAACTTATTCTCGATCCTGCACTATCCGGACGAGAGGAAGATCGAGCTCGCTGCTTTCCAGTTCGTGGGAGCCGCCAGAAACTGGTGGAGAACCGTGAACGCAAGATGGAGGCAAGAGGGAGTTGCTCGTACCTGGGAGAATTTCACCAAGGACTTCATGGACAAGTACGTGCCTCGCCTGGTTCACGAGAACCGGAGAGATGAATTTCAAGCTTTGGTGCAAGGGAACATGGATGTCGCCGATTATGACTCGGAATTTACCCGGCTACTGAAGTACGTGCCGCATTTCCAGGACGATGAACGAGAGAAGGTTCGTCACTTTGTGAAGGGTCTCAACTTGAGATCCGGTACAGTTTGTTTGGGACCAATATGCCGACCTATCTCAAGGCTGTCGAACTCGCCTCCGAGGTAGAAAGTGGTCTCAAGGAGATCAAGATGGCTGATAAGCCATACTCTAGCAAGAGGAACTACTCTAGTTCTTCTGGGAGCCATGGAGGAGGAAGCCAATCTGGATATAAGAGGGAGAATCGAGGAGGATATCAATCTGGATATCAGGCACCGCCGGCGAAGTATTCCCGTACTCAGCATGACAACCGTTCTCGCAACACAACTGGAGGGTCTGGGCAGTCATCCCAGGCAAGGAAGAACTGCAACTACTGTGGAGGAGTCAACCACGATGAGCACAACTGTTGGAAAAGACAAGGCTTATGTTTGTCTTGTGGGAGCAAGGATCACAAGATCAGCCACTGTCCGAACCGTCATGCCATTGTCAAGGGAGGAAGACCAGGAGACTATGCTCCGAGGAACGATGGAAAGGGTACCATGGAAAAGCCCCGAGTTTTCAGCATAGGTGGTCATGAAGTTCCTGACACCGCGAATGTGGTTGAAGGTACGCTACTGATCGCTCAAACTTCTTCTAAGGCTTTATTTGATCCTGGTACTACACATTCATTTATTGCTGAAGTATTTGCTGAGTCACTCGTTTTACCATACAAAGTATTACCCTACGCTTTAGAAGTATGTACGCCTTTGGGAGCTAGTTTAATCACTAAGAAGTTCGTCGAGCGATGTGAGATTTCCATCCTAGGAAGAACTTTCCCTGCTGACCTTATATTTCTACCTCTATCAACCTACGATGTTATTCTGGGTATGGATTGGCTGTCCGAGCACTACGCGCAACTGGATTGTCGAACCAAGGCTATATCCCTGGGAAAACCTGGAGAGGAGAAAGTCGTATGGAAAGGAGATAAGAGAAAGGATGAGAAGTTTCTACTGTCTGCCACGGAAGCTAGGAGGCTGTACGTGAAGGGTGCTACCTGCTTTTTGGCGTATCTGATCAATAAACCCAAAGATCAGTCGAAAATCGAGGAAGTTAGAGTGGTTAAGGAGTTCAAGGGTGTTTTCCCTGAGAAGCTGGATTCCGTACCCCCTGAACGAGAGGTGGAGTTTAGTATTGATCTGGTACCTGGCACTGCACCCATTTCAAAGTCACCGTATAGGATGGCACCTGCTGAGCTTAAGGAGCTTAAGACGCAACTGCAAGATCTGGTGGATAACGGTTTTGTGAGACCTAGTTCGTCACCTTGGGGATCACCGGTTTTGTTCGTAAAGAAGAAGGATGGTAGTATGAGGATGTGCATCAACTACCGAGGCTTGAACCAAGTCACTGTCAAGAACAAGTACCCCCTGCCCCGTATTGAGGAACTTTTTGATCAGTTGGAAGGTTCGAAGGTTTACTCAAAGCTTGATCTGCGACAAGGCTATTATCAAGTTAGGGTAAGGGAAGAAGACATACCTAAGACTGACCTGAACTCGAGGTATGGTCATTACGAATTCGTAGTGATGCCATTTGGCCTTACGAATGCCCCGGCTGTGTTCATGGATTTGATGCACCGAGTTTTTCAGCCGTATCTGGATCAGTTTGTTGTTGTTTTCATCGATGACATTCTCGTTTACTCGAAATCCGAAGAGGATCATGAGAAACATCTTCGAATTGTCTTGGAAACTCTTCAGAACAACAAGTTGTATGCCAAATCCAGCAAGTGTGAATTTTGGCTAGATAAGGTAGCTTTTCTTGGGCACATTATCTCTGGAGAAGGTTTGGAGGTCGACCCATCGAAGATTGAGTCGATAGTTAATTGGAAGAGACCTGAATCTGTCACTGAGGTGAGGAGTTTTCTCGGTTTGGCTGGTTACTATAGCCGTTTTGTGAAGGATTATTCGAAGATAGCTGGACCCTTGTCCTCTTTAACAGGGAAAAATCCTAAGTTCGTATGGAGTGACAAGTGTCAGGAAAGCTTCGAGGAGCTGAAGAAGAGGTTGACCACTGCCCCTATACTAGCTCTTCCCGAGGGGACCAACGACTTTATAGTCTACACTGATGCTTCAAAGGAAGGTTTGGGTTGTGTACTGATGCAACGAGAAAAGGTGATCGCATATGCTTCGAGAAAGTTGAAGCCATATGAAATAAATTACCCAACCCATGATCTTGAGCTAGCTGTTATAGTCTTTGCCTTGGGAAAGTGGAGACACTACCTTTATGGTCCTGAGTTCACCATCCTCACGGATCATAAGAGCTTGAAGTATGTGTTTACCCAAAAGGAGTTGAACATGAGACAACGACGATGGATGGAATTTCTGGGCGATTACACTTGTACCATTCGATACCATCCTGGTAAGGCCAATGTGGTCGCTGATGCCTTAAGTCGTAGGGTGCACGTGTCAAATCTCGAAGTGTCCAAATTGTCTTGTATGTTCGCCAATATCACTTTGAGGTATGAGCTGGCAGGAAAATTTCTTGAGGCTCAAGAGCTTGATGAAGAGCTTCAAGATATCAAGGCACATATTACTGAACCTCGCAATGCGAAATTCTCTATTGATGAGAATGGAGCCCTAAGGTTTCAGGGTAGATTGTGTGTGCCTTCTGATGAAGAGCTTAGACGTCTAATTTTGGAGGAAGCTCATAAGTCTAAGTATTCGATGCATCCTAGAGGAAACAAGATGTACGAGGATTTGAAGAAGGTTTACTGGTGGACCCATATGAAACGAGATGTTGCACAGTTTGTGCAAAGTTGTCTGGTCTGCCAGCAAGTGAAGGCTGAGCACCAGAAACCGGGAGGTTTACTACAACCACTCGAGATTCCACAGTGGAAATGGGAGATGATCACTATAGATTTTGTGACTGGTCTACCGGTAGCTAGGGGTGGTTTTGATAGTGTTTGGGTTATTGTCGATAGGTTGACAAAATCAGCACATTTTCTACCTGTTAAAACCACCTACACATCCGAGAAGTTAGCCGAAGTCTATCGCGACGAGATAATTAGGCTTCATGGCACTCCGGTGAGTATTGTATCTGATAGAGATCCGAAGTTTGTCTCGAGATTTTGGAAGCAAGTACATGAAGGCTTAGGTACTAAGTTGAATTTTAGTACCGCGACACATCCGCAGACAGATGGTCAATCCGAAAGGACCATTCAAACTTTAGAGGATCTTCTGAGATTGTGTGTGCTGGATCACCAAGGAAGTTGGGCACAACATTTTCCATTGGTGGAGTATGCTTATAACAACAGTTATCAAGCATCGATTGGTATGGCACCGTTTGAGGCACTGTATGGTCGAAAGTGTAGGTCACCGTTGTACTGGGATTTAGAGGACCGAATTTCTACACCAGTAGCTGGAGAGAGAACTCTCAATGAGATGATACAAGAAACCTTGGAAAAGGTTAGACTTATCCGAGACCGATTGAGAACTGCTCAAAGTCGACAGAAGAGTTACGCCGATAATCGTAGGCGAGATTTGGAATTTGAAGTGGGTGATTTTGTCTTTCTCAAGCTATCTCCGAGAAAGGGAATTGTTCGTATGGGTCGTAGAGCTAAACTGAACCCTCGATATGTGGGTCCATACGAGATCATTGAGAGAGTTGGCATTGTAGCTTATCGGTTGCAACTGCCCACTACTATTACTGGAATTCATAATGTATTGCATGTATCTCAACTGAAGAAGTATTATCCGGACCCGTCGCACATGATTCAACCCGAGGAAGTGACCATTGAGGAGGATTTGTCTTATGTGGAGCAACCGGTTCGTATTCTTGACCAGAAGGTACAACAGCTCCGTAATCGGCAAATCAAGCAAGTAAAGGTTCTGTGGAGAAATCATCAGTATGAGGAGGACAACCTGGGAAAGCGAGGATGACATGTGCCGGCAGTATCCCAAGCTCTTCAACTTTTCAGGTGCGAATTTGGGGACCAAATTCTTTTAAGGGGGGAAGAGTGTAACACCCCGTCTTTTTTGATTATTTATTTATTTATTTAATTATTATTTTATTACTTAATTATTTAATTTAGTTAATTAATTATCAGAGTAAATTATTTATTCGATAATTATTTAATTAATTTCGCGTAAGCTAGTTCGTTTCGTTTCGTTTGGATCGAGCTGGACTTTCTGATCTATTTAGCCCTTGCTTTTGGCCCAATTCTTAGCCCGGTCAAAAGGCCTGTTGACCGGCCCATTAGATTAAATCCTAACCCTAAGTCAAGCCACTATTCTCTCCTCTTCTCCTCCCGGCCGTAAAACACAAAAGAGAAAGAAGAAAGAAAGAAAGAAAAGGAAGAAAGAAAGAAAAGAACGAAGAAAGAGAGGGAGAGAGAGAGAGTTTACTGCCGCCGCCGCGCCGTTTGACCGCGTCGCCGCGCCGCAGCCGCTGTCTGTTCTGCTCTCTGTTTCGCGAGCCGCCGTGAAATCCTGTCCGTTCTTCCTCCGTCCGCGCCGCCTGACCGTGTTAGCTTCCTCCGTCCGCGCCGCCTGACCGTGTTCGCCGCCTCCGTCCGCGCCGTTCCCGCCGATTCATCACGCCGCGTCGACCGATCTGTCTCCGTTCTGCCTCCGATCCGAGCCGCGTTGATTCCAAATCGACCGATCCGTTCGCCGTCCTGTTCGTTGCCTCCGGTCCGTCCCGATTCCGATCGATTGTTCAACTCTCTATTTTGATTCGAAGGTAAATCTCGAATCCTTTGTTGTTTCTTTCGATTCGAAGTTAGTATTCTGTTCCAGACGATTTTACCCCTGGACCGATTTACCCTTGTTCATTCTGACCGTATTATTTTGATTCGAACTGAGAATCGGGACTTAGGATTGTTAGATTGTTGTTACTGATTGTTGGCTTGTGATTTGTTGACCTCGTATGTTGACTTTGGATTTCTAGTGACCTCGAAAGGACTGTTTTGGACTTTGTTGTTACTGTTTTGAACCTTGTAGACTGATTTGGGAAATCTGAAAACCTAAAGGACCTTTTTGCAATTTTACCTTTGACTGTAGTTGACTGACAGAAAGCTTTTCTCGTAAACCTTTTTATTCTGTGAGGACGTTAAGTATGTTTGGAAAACTTCTGGTTTGTTTGTGCTGTCTGTTTTTGAAAAGCGTTATTTTGCAATTTACCACTGAGGGTATTTTGGTAATTTCCAGAATTTGAAAACCGAAAGAGTTTCTGAAAATGTTTCAACTTAGTTTCTGTTTTGTAAGTTAGTATTGACTTGACTTGCTAGCCTAGTTGGTTAGGTCCTTGCTTGACTAAGTTAGAGGTCCCGAGTTCGAACCCCGTCGTTACCAATTCTTTTTCAACCTTTTTCCTTCCGCCCGTTCGACTTCTAAAGTGTGTTTAGTACTTTCTTGTTAGGTTCTCCGATGTTCGTTAACCCGTAAAAGCTCATTACTCGTTGGAGATCTTTTGGTCGCAAGTTAAGGTGAGTGTTCACCCCTAAACCTATTATTTGCGAAAAACTGGAAGGATATGTGACAACTTGTACCTATTACTATATACTGTTTTACTGTATGCTTCCGCGTAAAAGTATAAGTCCTAAGTATGACTATTTACTTTTCTGTTTATTGCTATTCTGTTCTGGACTGACTTTTCTGCAGAAACACCTCTCGGGGTTAATTATCTGTATCTGTTGTTCTGTATCTGTTCTGTTTCTGTGTGACCGGTCGATTAGGTTGTAATTAGGTAGGCTTGGGTAGTAGAGGACTATTGGGTTTGCTTGATTATTGCCTAGTCTATTCCCTTTTAGGCGCGAGGCAGAAGTCGCTGAGGTCTATTAGGGTCGTAGGATCTGTTTCCCCAAAGTACACAGGGGTTTCTGTTTCTGTCCGGAGTTGTGCACCCTCTGGTGGGAGTTATAAGGGCATTCTTGAAGTAGGAGCAATAAGGCGGGCTGCACCAACGGTCTACAACATATATGTTCTGTTAATCTGTTATATGTGATCTGTTCTGTTTGCTCGTTTTCTGAAAAGTATTTTGATTTCAAAACTGTTTACTTTCTGTTTTTAACTTAGAACCTCACTTAGATCCTTTATCTCACACTCTCTTGTTTTCAAAATTCCTTCCTTCCAGATACTGCTGAGGATGTTCGCGAATAGGATGCCAGCGACTGAGAGAAGGGTCTGGGGTGTCTTGGGTTTCTTTTCCAAAATAAGAAGATGAGCTTTTTACTATCTTCATTCGTTGTTTCCTTTGAACTTGAGTTGTCGTTGGATATTTGTTTATTTTTGTTAGCGCTGTGCGCGTCAAAGATTATTTTGGCATTAATTGTCGACCGTTGCTATTAAAGTATTTTGGATTTTCTTTTTCAAGAAATTATTTTTGTTTTCAAAATCGGTACCGTTACACAAGGTGTGCCTGCTGAAGAAGAAATATCAGATTGTATGAAGAAGCTACTCATACACGAACAAAGAACTGAATCTGATGCTAGGCAAGTCATGTCAATTGAACTAAATGATGATTTTGACAATGACTCTCCTCCCCCGAGTCATGACAAGATAAATATAGTTCATGACAAAGCATTTCCAGCAAAAGACGCAGTTGCTCCGGATGTTGCTGGAACAATGCAACTTCATGTGCCTGCTGACGAGTTACCACAAACTAGCAATGTTGAACAAGCAGTTGCTGATGAACCTATCTCAGCAGAGACACAGCAAAATACTAGAAGTACTGAGCAAGTACATACTAAAGAGTCACATGCTGATGAGCAAACTTATCCAGATCCAAAGAGCAAGGAACCTGTTAATAAATGGATTAGAGATCATCCCTCTACGGATATGATTGGTGATATTGACAAACGCCAAGTGACTAGATCCAATGTATCTACTACTTATGAACTTGCTGAAGAAGTAAATGTCGTAGAAGTAGAAGCTTTGTTCTCTTGCTTTATTTCAGAAATTGAACCCAAGACTATAGAAGAAGCTTTAAAGCATTCTGAATGGATCAAGGCAATGCAAGAAGAACTAGATCAATTTGAAAGGAACAAAGTCTAGAAACTTGTACCCCTTGCTGAAGGCAAGAATGCAATTGGTACAAAGTGGGTGTTCAGAAACAAGCTGAGTGAGTCTGGTGAAATAACAAGGAACAAAGCACGTTTAGTTGCTCAAGGTTACTGTCAGACTGAAGGATTGGACTATGATGAGTCTTATGCACCAGTTGCAAGATTGGATGCAATTAGACTTTTCTTGGCCTTTGCTGCTCACAATGACTTCATTGTTTATCAAATGGATGTTAAAAGTGCATTCTTAAATGGTAAACTTGCTTAAGAAGTCTACTTGGACCAACCCCCTGGCTTTGAACTTCTCTCAGAAACCAAGATGGTATACAAGTTTCAGAAAGCTTTATATGATCTAAAGCAAGCACCAAGAGCTTGGTATGATACCTTAGCTAAGTTCTTGCTGGATAATGGTTTCAAGACAGGTGAAGTTGACAAAACTTTGTTTACCATGAACCATGATGGTAAAATACTCTTAGTTCAGATTTATGTGGATGACATAATATTTGGATCTAAGGACAAGCAACTTTGTGATGATTTTGCCAAACTCATGATAAACAAGTTTGAAATGAGTATGATGGGTAAATTGAATTATTTCCTAGGGTTGCAAGTCAAGCAACTCAAAGATGGAATATTCATAAATCAAGAAAAGTATGCAAATGAAATGCTCATAAAGTTTAGGATCAAAGAGGAAGAAAAACCTGAAAAGATCTCTATGAGTGTTGGTACCAAATTGGGCTATACTAAAGAAGATAAGTGTGTTGAAGAACACAAGTATAGGAAGCTCATTGGTTCCTTGTTGTATTTAACAACAAGTAAACCTCACATTCAGTATGCTATTTGTGTGTGTGCAAGATTCCAATCTGATCCAAGAAAATCACACCACAAGAAGGCACTTAAAATACTAAAATATGTCAAAAGTACAGTCAATGTTGGATTATGGTATCCTAAAGATCCTGGATTGGAATTGGTTGGTTATTCTGATGCTGATCATGGAGGATCAACTCTTGATAGAAAAAGTACTTCTGGAACTTGTCAGTTTCTAGGTACTAGATTAATATCATGGTTCAGCAAGAAGCAAACCTGTGTTGCCAATTCATCTACTGAATCTGAGTACATTGCAGCTGGTTGTTGCACAGCTCAAATCCTATGGATTCAGCAACAATTAAGATATTATGGTATTTCTGCAAAGAAAACACCAATCTTTTGCGATAATACAAGTGCTATTGCTATCACGCAAAATCCTAAGTTCCAATCAAGGACAAAGCACATTGATATTAGACATCATTTCATTAGAGATCATGTGGAAAAAAGAGACATTGAGGTTGTGAAAGTAGGTACTGATGATCAACTTGCCGATATCTTTACGAAGCCCCTACCAGATAATAGGTTCGCAAAGCTAAGGTATAACCTTGGATTGATTGAACTACCTCAATAGTAAGGGATACAATTGGTAGATTGCTGAAACAGGCATTCAGCAAGTCAAATTATGCTTACATGTATAAAGTTCCTTCCACTGATTTCTTCTAAAAGAAATGATAGTTCACTACATGATTGCTGAAACAGGCATTCAGCAAGTAATTCCTTCAAAACGGGTATTTGTTAGGAAACTTGATCACTTGCTGAGACGAGCACTAAGCAAGAGAAAAACTTTAAAGATTGCTGAAACGAGCATTCAGACAATCAAAGATACTGAAACAGGTATTCAAGTATCAAAGGAAAAATCTGAGACGGGAACTCAACAAAGAGCAAGAACACTTCTCGGATTTTACGAAAGGATATCTCAATATAAAAAGAATTTGCTGAGACGGACACTCAGAAATGTCTTTTAACTTAAAGAAATATGAGATATTTGATTAAGGGGGAAATTTTCAGCAAATGTAAGGCCTGTTACCTAAAAAGGTAAGTGCCAAAGTCAATTTGTCCAGAATCGCTGAAAAGATTCTCATTTACTTCAGCAAGCAATTAGCGCTGGGGTAAAAAGGATCAAATCCCGTGAATCAAGGTAAAATTGATTTGTGACGTTAATCATGGCACAGATAAACTCGTTGTTAATGATGACATGAAACACAATCGAGGCCATTGATTTAAAGCAGTTTTTGATCTAACGGTTGATATCACAAAAAGAAAGTGTGCTCTGACGGTTTTTGTTAGTGGACCACTACGCATTTAATGCAAAGGCTCCACTAACGCAAATGAATCTCTGTTTTACCCTTGTTGAGAATTCAAAACCGTTGAGCTTCTCGCACAAGAGAGATACTATATAAACAAAGAGATAGAAAAAGACAAAATTCTTTAACTCACATTTCCTTTCTCTGCAAATTTTATAGCCTGTGCCCTGAATTCACTTTACCTCCGGTAAAAAAGAAAGTTATCTTTTTCGTACATTTCTCCCGCTATATAAGAAATGGCTCCAAAGAGACAGTCCTCCAAGACCTCAAAATCATCCAAAGCTGATAGTGCTGGGAAAAGCACTACACCGGTTGAAATTACGACAACCAACACAGTGAAAATTGTGTTGAAAAACGACAGAATCACCGAAAGACCCATGCCGCCTGCATATCTTGACACTGCAAAGTGTGAACAGATGATGCAATGGGGCGGATTCGCCAAGGAGAAGTATATTAGATACTTCTATGAACAAGAACTAGATGAGGAAAATGAAGAGGTGTTGAATTTGATAAATCAACAAGGCCTTCTTTTCTTCATAACTGCTCGCCCTGAGAAAGTGAGTATGTTAGATACTATGGAATTCTACAATAATGCAGAAATCCAAACTCTCATTGATGGACAAGGAGTCACTGAAAAAGTGATTTCTACCACAGTTCAAGGTGTGCAAATCATCCTGAAATGGATTGATTTAGCCAACATCTTTCAGATTCCAACTACAGGAACTGAAGATGACATCACTGCCACTGATGAAGAAGTAAAAGCCTTCTACAGTGATGTCAGAAATGCAAAGATGAAGAAATGAGAGATTTCTCCCGTGACTTGGACCTCAAAGCACGTAAAAAGGAAGCATCTCTGCCATTCGCTTGGTCTAGTAGCTCTGCTACTAATCAAAGTCTTAGACTCCCAAGTTGGAGGAATCGACCAAGTTGGCTTGAGAAGGTGGCCATTGCTGATGCATATCAATGAGAAAAGAACAGAGCTCAACGGGCTAACTACATTTTCAACAGACTTGTTGATTGTGTTACTAAGTTCAAGGTAAAGGTTGAAGACAACACAGTCTCACCTACCTTCCCAGTGATGTATGGACTGAAAATATGCTACATCCTTGAACACTTCAGGATTCAGCTGAGAAACCCATTGCCGATTATGAAATCAGTATGCAATGTGGGAAGAGCCTTCTACAAGCAAAATGGACCTAAGCTTGCTGACAAGAAGTCAAAGAAGACAACAGCTGCAAATGTTGTCAGTATTGGTCAGTAAGACAGGTATACAACAGCTGCAAATGTTGCTGAGACTGAAAATCAGTCCATGAATGCAACTGCTGCAGATGGTGATCAACAAGGTAAGTGTACAACAGTCGTTGCTGAGAATGCAACAGCTGCAGATGTTGCTGCTGGAGCCACTGCGGTTGCTGAAACCAATGCACCCAGTGAAAAATCTAAGAAGAAAAAGAGGAAAGCTGATGATGACACTCAAACTGCAGCGTCATCAGCTGACCCCATTCCCAAGAAGAAACGGACAAAGATTTACCCAAGAAAGAAAAGAACGATGACCATACTCTGGAACCAGCAAGTGATATTGCTGCTGATTTGAGAAGAGCGACACTTGCTGATAATGCTGCTGAAAAGATGGTTGCTGAACAAGCAACTCATCAAGTTGCTGAAGCTGCAGTTGCTGAAGCTGCAATTGCTGAAGAACCAGTTGCTGAGACTGCAATGGTTCAAGTCCCAGAGGTTGCTGAAACACCACAAGAGACACTATTCGACGATGCATCTCGTGATGCTGAGAATATTAGACCTAGTTCACCAATAACACCTATTGACAAAGTCCAACTGGTGCTACAGACTTAAGCCAGCAAATGGAATTGGAGATTGATGACACCTCCAACAAGCCAGTAGACCTGTTCATGACAAGCAGTGAACTTAAAGGTCAAGATGTCTCTGCTCAACTTGTCAATTAAGAGACAAGGAAGATTGTTGAATCTGCACAGCCTTCTCAAATAGAGCAAGAAAAGAAGTCTGCTGAAGAACAAGTCCCAGATAATGAAGATGTTGTCATTGCTGAAAGGACTGAGTCACCACCTGTCCTTCTTCAGCAGGTAGTTAACTCATACATAAGCAAAACTTCAATATCCGAAACTATATCTTTTGCTGATATCATTGTTTCCTTACAGACTTCTCAAGATACAAGTCAGAAGATTGCTGAAACTTCTGCACCAGAATCCACAACTCATGTTCAGTAGGTAGATGAAGTTTTTGGTAAATCTACTAAGTTTGACAACTTAGTACTTGTATCTAACTTAAAATTATTTCAGGATGAACAATTCAAGGATGCTGCTCAAGCTCCTGAAGCAATGGAAATAGTGCCAGCACAACAAAGTGTGCAACATGAGCTTACTGAACTTCAACAGGTAAATCATGTTCCAGTTTTAGACTCTAAAACTATTTTTCAAAACCTTCCTGAATTTAGTTTTATTCTTTTTCAGGCTCAAAAGGAAACCACTGAAGTGGTTCACATCATTGAAGAATTGGAAGTAAGTTCAGAAGAACTTTACTCGAACTTCAAAAGGAATACCTTGACCAGAGTTGCTAAATCTGTCAGCAACTGGCAACGGTATAGAAGGATGGATTTCTCTGATCTTCACCTTCATCTGTCCAACGAGAAAAAGAGAATCTCTCTACTGAGACTCGAGACCTTTTTACATTCCATACTTCCAGAAGAGCTGACATATTCTTAGCTAATGAGCTCCATTCTGATTGCTCTAATCAGATAAAATATGAAAGCAAAATTCAAGAGTGCCTCTCCATCTGAACAAGCTGTGATGCTCAAGGGTTCTTTTGTACCCGTGGTGGCTGATCCCCACAAAATCAATGAGGAAGAGGAAGTAACTAGCGCTGCTATGTACAAACATCTCGAGTTAGTTATACTAACGGACGATGATGAAGAAGAAGAGGATGAAAATATCCCAAAAGATACCAGTGATGATGAAGGAAAAGATTCCAAGGACAAAAAAGATGATGATGATGATAATCAAGGTCCTAGTCCTGATGCTGGTGGAGTTAAGCTGACAGTTGCTGAGACTGAACATCAAGTTACTCAAAATCAGCAAGCTGACCAAACTCCCAGTCAGCATCAAGAATCCACTCCTTCTCCTGCTGAGACAAGTACTCAAGCTACTGAACAAGTTGCTGAAACTGAAGAAGAGTACGCCAGAAAGCGTGCTGAAATGCACTTAGGCAAAAACAAGCTTTCTGATGTCGAGTTAGCTTTACTCGATGCCAAGGTCACTGATCCAAACCTTGATGATGAAGCTGTAAGAAAATACGGTCAGAGTTACCCCTAGGGTACGCAGCGGAATTTCAAAAAATTTCTTAACATACAGGTTAATTGATTATGTATATGTCGTATATATGTAAACACGTCAATTAGAAGACTAACCTTACTTCCAAAGCAACTTCCAAGTCTTCGTAATAATCCGGTGTATCTTCTCCTTCGCCGAAGTCGAAGATATCTGCAATACTCTGATTATCTGCAAGACAATAATAGTTAGTTTCCAGCTCCTAGAACCTCAACCTTGGTATCCACGGATGAACTGCCTATCGGAAGAATGCTAGGATATTCTTTGTGTGACCAAGAATACGGGGCGGCGGTTTTCCTCCGGCAAGGTGGCGCGCGCGTGTGGCTTATAGAGGAGGGGAGAGCTTTTTATTTTCTCTAAGAAAACTGGGTAGAATAATTCTCTAAGAATTGATTGTTCAGAATACTGAAAAAGCTCTCTAATAGTCTACTATATATAGTAGTCAATAGAAGCCTAAAGCATAAGCAATTAGACTTCGTAAAGGAATAAGAATCTAATTCTTATTGTACTAGGAAACCAATATCAAGTCTAGATTCATTCCCAATCAAATTAAAACTCAATCAGGAAAATCTAACTTATCCCTTGGACTTCTAATAGAGGAAGGAGTCGAACTCCTTCCCCTATCCCATCTACGCGCGCACGCTCTCCCAAGGGTAATAGGTGGGATGAGCAGTACTCTCCTGTGCTACACATGAGAGATGAATCCTTCACAGAAACACTTATCATCCCCATTTTTATGTAGCCATAATCCTGGATCGTGTCTTATGTCAACTGCTTATTCAGAGCTGACATCGACGGGTCCACCAAGGATATGGGGCAACAAATGTGATGATAAAGTCCTGTAAGTCCAAAGGACGACTGGCATCACTTCGACAACTTTCCGATTCCCATAGACACTTCGGTGTAGAGTATACATCGATGGGAGTGTCCGGTGGGTACTTCCATTGTTCGATAATCCTTCTTCGAACAACTATGCGCAGTTATGGGAACGTTTCTCGATTGTCCAACAATCCGTTCCGTGGCCGTGGGATCGCCTCACACTTGCTCCAACAAGTATAACCTCCACGCATACTAGTCTCATATGGTTCATTCAGACCCCTACATCCGAGATGAACCTCGACTAGGGAGAGTTTGGAATAGATGATAACTCACATAGCTCCCACTATCTGTGTGATCGGTCATGTATCCGAGGGGACATGTTTAATATCAATACAGATAGAAATAGAGATATGACATGCTGCATTCTAGGTGTAATATAAATATGAAACCGATACTCAATAGTAAAACAACAAACATATATTATATTACGTTGACCTGTGTAATAGTACATATATGCCCTTTATAAGGGCTCCATGCCCTTAATAAGGACTGTCTCTAGGACATATACACTATCAATCTCACACTTGGACTAGAGCCAGTCACCTTTATGCCTAATACCCAGATTAGCATAATGTCTTAAGTGGACTTCCACTGATAAGACCTTGGTGAAGGGATCTGCCACGTTGTCCGTGGTAGAGACACGTTCTATACTAACTTCTCCTCTATCAATAATCTCATGTATAACGTGATATTTTCTAAGTACATGTTTGTTATTGTTTGTAGATCTAGGCTCCCTAGCTTGAGCGACGGTGCCCGTATTGTCACAATAAATCGTTATTGGACTAGGAGCAGGAACAACCCTCAATTCCTTCAAGAACTCTGAAATCCAGACAGCTTCTTTCGATGCTTCTGATGCAGCAATGTACTCGGCTTCTGTGGATGAGTCAGCAACCGTGGCTTGCTTAGAACTCTTCCAACAGACAGCTCCTCCGTTCAATTTGAATACGTATCCTGTCTGTGACTTAAAGTCATCAGGATCTGATTCAAATCCAGCGTCGACATACCCAGACATCTTTAAGTCTGGTTCTCCACCTAACACCAAGAACATCTCTTTAGTCCGTCGAAGGTACTTAAGAATGTTCTTTACAGCAGTCCAGTGAGGTACTCCTGGATTCTGTTGGTGTCGACAAGTGACACTAAGCGCATATGCCACATTGGGCCTTGTGCAATTCATTGCATACATTATAGACCCTACTGCCGAAGCATAGGGCACACGACTCATTGCATTTCTTTCTTCATCCGTTTAGGACCATCCTTAACTGATAAGACAATCCCATGCCTAGCTGGGAGAAAGCCTCTCTTTGAGTCGTCCATCTTATAACGCTTCAGTATTTTGTCGATGTAGGTGGACTGTGTCAATCCTAACATCCTCTTGGATCTATCTCTAAAGATCTTGATTCCTAGGATGTAGTTCGCTTCACCCAAGTCCTTCATCGAGAAGGTACTTGATAACCAAACTTTAGTCTCTTCTAGCATAGAGACATTGTTTCCCATGATCAAAATGTCATCAACATAGATGATCTTGAAAACTACTCTCTTGTCGCTGTGCCTAGCGTAGACACAGGGATGTTCCTTGCTTCTGATGAAGTCAAACGATTTGACAGCTTCATCAAAGCGGATATTCCAGCTCCTTGACGCTTGCTTTAGCCCATAGATGGATCTTTGTAATTTGCATACAGCAGTTGGCCTGGTTTTACTAATAAAACCTTCCGGCTGTACCATATAGACCTCTTCCTCAAGATTGCCATTGAGGAAGGCACTCTTTACATCCATCTGCCAGATCTCATAATCATAGTAGGCAGCTATTGCAAGTAGAATTCGAATGGACTTCAATTTTGCTACTGGTGAAAAGGTTTCATCGTAATCGATGCCATACCTTTGCGTGTAGCCTTTCGCCACAAGCCTAGATTTGTGCGTTTGTACCTTGCCATCGGCATCTGTCTTTCGTTTAAAGACCCATTTGCACCCAATAGGTCTAACCCCTTGGGGCAAGTCTACCAAGTTCCAAACTTGGTTCTGGTACATGGAGTCCATTTCAATTCCATGGCTTCTTGCCATTTGTCTGAGTCAATATCAATTATTGCCTCTTTGTAGGTCTCGGGATCTTCCCGATCTGATAAGCCGACATCAAGTTCACTGATGTCTTCTATCATAAGGCTTTGCTTCTGAGGTCCTTTTAGGATCCTCTTCGACCTACGGAGCTCAACTGGTTCTGGTGCTTTTCTTTTCTGGCTTCGTGTAACACGAACATTATCAGTGGGTACTGATGCAGCTGGTCGCGCCCCGCGACCCTGTTCCCTTGCGGGAGGCTGCTCTTGTGCAACTTGTTGCACAGGTTGGTTGACAACGGGTTCTATTGGTGTGGTTTCAACTGTTGATCTAATCACAGGACTCACACTGACTATGACATGCCTAGCAAGTGTCATATCATTACCCTTGTCTGCTTCGAAAGCTCCCACTGAACTTGAGTCCAAATCAGAAGATTTAGAGAACTCATGTTCGCGCGTGTCAAAGTCTTGAATTTCTTCAAGTTCTATCATGTCATCTAACCTCTCTTCTTCGAGGTATTCAGCTTCTAAAAACTTGACGTTTCTAGATACGATCACCTTGTGATCTTCAGCATGATAGAATTCATAGCCTCTCGTCTGACGAGGATAGCCTATGAAATATACTTTGACACCCTTGGCATCTAACTTATCAGTGAGCATCAATTTGATTATCGCAGGACAGCCCCAAGGTCTAAGATAGCCTAGTGAGGGCTTCTTTCCTTCCATAACTCATAAGGAGTTTTCTCCACTGACTTAGATGGTACACGGTTCAGAATGTAGATTGCAGTTTGTAGTGCATATCCCCACAGATATTTTGGAAGAGTCGAGAATCCAATCATTGATCTTACCATGTCTAACAGGGTTCGATTCCTCCTCTCAGACACACCATTTAACTGTGGTGTTCCAGGAGGAGTCCATTGCGATTGAATTCCATTTTCCTTCAAGTAGTCAATAAATTCTTCACTAAGGTATTCACCTCCTCGATCTGATCGAAGAGTGACTATCCTTAGGTTCAATTCATTCTCGACTTCATTCCTAAATTCCTTGAATTTCCCAAATGTCTCGGATTTATTCTTCATAAGATAAATATATCCATACCTTGAGAAATCGTCAGTAAAGGTAACGAAGTAAGGATAACCCCCACGCGCATGGACTTTAAAAGGTCCACATACATCGATATGTATGAGCTCTAAGCAGCGAGTGGCACGAACACCTTGTCCAACAAAAGGTTTGTTCGTCATCTTACCCTTAACACATGATTCGCATGTACCATATGATTCAAAATCAAATGGTTCTAAGTAGTCCAACTTCCTTAGTCTTTGAATTCGTGTTTCATTGATATGGCCTAGCCGACAATGCCATAGATAAGATGGATTATTCTTCGTCCTTGAAGACGGTTGTTTGTTATGTATTTGAAATAAAGGTAGACTACTTTGCAAAATATATAAACCATTCACTAAGCGAGCTTTTCCATAATACTGATCATTTAATGAAAAATAACAAGTATTATTCGCAAATCGAAAGGAAAAACCCACATTGTCTAACAATGGAATGGAAATAATATTTCTGACAATGGATGGAACAAAATAAACATTATCAAGTTCTAAACATTGTCCCAAAGGTAAATCTATCTTGCTGCGTCCAACGCGTTTGGCTTCAACTGGATTGCCGTTCCCAACATGCAAGTCGATTTCACCTTACTTGACTAGCCTGTGATCAATTAGCCCCTGCACATTATTACAAATGTATGAGCCACAGGCTGTATCTAATACCCAACAATTGGAGTCAAAAGTAGTCATGTTCATTTCAATAACAAACATACCTGAGCCAGAAGCCGGTGGCTTCTTAGCTTGATCTTCCCTAAGCTTAGGGCAATCTTTCTTCCAATGTCCTTTCTGCTTGCAGAAAAGACATTCATCTGTGCGTACCGTTCTGCTTCTCTTGAACTTCCTTTTCTGGTTCGGACGCTTAGGCTTATCACTCCAAGTGTTAGCCTTGGCTCCCGAATTTCCCTTACCCTTAGCACCTTTGTTTCTCGGGTTTGGGTTAGACGGTTGCCCAACAAGCATTATCGACTTTTCCTTCTTAGGAAGAGTTTGATCATATGTCTTCAGCAGATTATGAAGTTCAGGCAGTGTTACGTCCTTCGCATTCATCGTGTAATTAATGATGAACTGCGAATACGAACTCGGCAATGATTGAAGGACAAAGATCACCATGATCTTGTTCTCTAGCTTAACGCCGGCATCGGCAAGCTTTTCAAAGAGACCAATCATTTTGAGAACATGCTCAGACATGTTCCCTCCTTCACTGAGCTTGTATCTGTGTATCTCTTTGATCAAATCAAATTCAACACTTCTAGCTGTCGTCTTAAAGAACGACTCAAGATGCTTCAGCATCTCATACGGCAACATGCTTTCGTGTTGCCTCTGCAGCTCATTGCTCATTGCCGCCAGCATAACACACTGCGCGGATCTAGCATCCTCAAGATGCTTATCAGACTTTGCCTTGTTGGCTTGATTCCAAGCAGCAACCTGATCGGCAGTCTGATTTTCGGGGCACACGGGAATGACCTCGTCCAAGACGTACTCAATCTTTTCGTACCTCAGCACCAAACGTATATTCCTGATCCAATCTAGGAAGTTTGGTCCGGTCAAAATTTGCTTCTCTAAGACAGCACGGAGCGAGATGCTCGCCATTTCTAATATCCTAAGGAGAAATAATATAGAACGAAAATAATAAATCAACTATTGAAATATTATTTCTTAATACACAGTCAACATAACTAAACAACAAGGTCCTTTAGCTGTTTAGCTCCCACTATTTTCACATATGCTTGCCCCACAACAAACATAAGTGTAATGTCCAACAAGTTACCGTAGTGGCCAAGATCCAAATCCATACTATGCTATACTCCAACGGGGGCTGGTCGCACAGCATAACATGACCGGTAGGACTATCCAATTGTGTCACGCAACTCTTGGTTGTTAAATCTAATTTAACCCGATGCCCTACATAATGTACCTATCGAGGTCGCTAGATACAATATGCAGTAAGTCATAACCATAGGCTTACTCTAATCTGACGATCACTGCGAGTCTGTAAGACGAGGTCGCCAATACAAGAAAACGCAATGGAAGTTCAGAATTAAAGCACCCTATGGAAAGCATCTCAGAAATACATACATACATATATTTCTGTACTTGTATTGATTGGGGCTTGTCGCTTGAGGGTTGTTATCAGTCATCTACAAACAAATAAGGGTGTCGCCTACCCATCATGCATGAGCGGTCTACACGTAATGGATGCCGCCTATCCATTCTAGTTCTAAACGTGGTCAAGCATATAATGGGTGCCACCTACCCATACATAAAATATGCGGTCCGACATATAAGAGGGCGCCGCCTACCCTCGCATGCATAGAGGTCGAACGGAAAGTAAAATACTTGGTATTTAAACATGCATTGTCAAACAATAGCATATTGAGCAAACAAAACAAGTAGTAGCCTATGTGGATGCCAAATGACTTCATAATTTCATTATGAAAATTATAATCCCATACTTATAATCTCTATGAAATAATTGAAAATTTGGACTAGATTGAAAAATCGAAAATTCTATTGACCAAGTAGCAATTTCGAAAACCCGAAGGACTTAATTGTAATTTTTGAAACCTTGGAGGTGTTAAATCTAAAATTCAAAAGTAGAAGGACTAATTTGCAATAAACAATAAATTGATAAATTACAAATAATCCCTTTAACTTTATACTAATTAATTTAACCACTCTAGTTAAAAACAATTACAATTAAATCATATTTATATTCCAAATATAAAATTCAATTCTCAAAATTTTCAAAATTCGATTTTTGGTCCAACTCGGGAATATATATATATATTAAAACATGGGACGGACCTAGTCCCGTCCCCTACCGTGCCTGCGGCCGCAGGCACCCGAGTGCCCAGGGCATGCGGGCGCCGAGCGCCTGCGCCCTGATGAACGGAGATTTGTCAGGTCCCGGTTCAGTCAAATAAATTTGTTATTTAGCCAAAGGCAATCCACAACTACAACGAAAACCGTAGTGTAGCAGTAGAATGACTCGAGTGTCGTTCTCTCAGGACTATAACTAGCTTTATCTATTTAACAAGAGAATATAAAACAACAGACAGATAGCAATAGGGGGTTTCTAGCAGATAATGGAGATTGGTGATAGTATGGTCCTTCTTAACATAATGGGTCGATAATCATGCATAAATTCCTCGGTCTTGCATAGAGATCTTTGAATCAATCTAGTGTCCTGTTGCAAGTATTAAGCACTACGAAGATAATTTGGTCTAACTAGTCAATCACGATTGTCCTAATGTGTTCCGTAATTATTCAACACTACGAAGATAATTGGTCTGATGGTCGACTAGTGTCCAAGTGTGCATAATAATCAATACAACATACGAGGATTTTGGTTACAACTGATCAACGAAATAAAGCAATGACACGGAGTATAATGCGCGATATAGCCATTAGCATGATTATCTTCCCTTCGCTAAGAATTCATATACTACCACCAATGATAAATTTAGCTACTCATAATAGGCATGCAATCAACAGAAATCATAGAAGAAAACATGTTGAAAGAATATAAAATAAGTAGAATAAAACTGTAAGATACAAAGTTACCGAAGGTTGTCAGTCTCCGGATGATTGCGGTCCTACGAGCTCCAAACTGCTATGAAAACGTATCCCCTAAGCTACGGAACTCCCAGGACAGGCCCCGGGAAGTTCCTACCTAAAACTATAGAGAGAGGTGAGAAAGTAGGCTTGGAAAGATATGATTTTCGGAGAAAAACTGAGCTCTATATATAGGCCCCGAAATATCTCTGGGGCGGTTCGCCGCAGGTTGGGGCGGTTCGCCCCCCGGCTTTTTCACGGAATTCCGCGTTTTTCGACGCGGTTTTGGATTTCTTCACCTTTTCGGACTCGGTTTCTGACTTCTAGTGGCCTTCTAACCTCCAGATTCGACCCTAGACTCCAAATCCTATCCGGAAACCTTCAGATACTCCAAATAGGTTTCTGGAACACCAATTCCTTGTCAACTTCAATATAATTGCTCAGAAATCTTCGAATTTCAACCAAAACCTGTAAAATAAAATCTAAAGGGAAACGTGACACTATTCTAATAAAATGTACTTCCTCCATTCCTTATCAAACTTCCCATTTGGTTTTGTTGACTTTTTTTTACCTCCGTTTGACTCCGAATTAATCATACATCGTATTGGAAAAAAAATATTTGAAATTATATTATGAAAATATAAGATTTCCACTTTTGTAATATAAGTTCAAAATATTTTTTTCCGGTGTGATTCAGGATTAATTTGGAGTCAAACAAAGTCTCGAAAAAGTCAACGAAATGAAATGAGAAGTTTGATAAGGAATGGAGGAAGTACTAAAATATAGCTAAATTAACATAGAGGATAGCTAAAATAGGTGAAAAAAACTCGAATGGAAGTGTAAAATACACATTCATCACGCCCGCGGGCACGGGCGCCTGCGGTGCCGCAGGCGCGGACGCCTGCGTCACGCAGGCGGCCCGGTCAATATATATGTTTAATTTATTTTTATTTTTTGAAAAATATAAATTCTAAATTTGTATAAAAAAAACTTTTGAAAATCGAATTAATCATAGAATCAATTGCATCCACATAACTACATATTCATACAATATATATATACATATATACGTAATCAATTAACCTGGCTCTGATACCACTGTAAGAAAATACGGTCAGGTTACCCCTAGGGTACGCAGCGGAATTTCAAAAATTTTCTTAACATACAGGTTAATTGATTATGTATATGTCATATATATGTAAACACGTCAATTAGAAGACTAACCTTACTTCCAAAGCAGCTTCCAAGTCTTCGTAATAATCCGGTGTATCTTCTCCTTCGCCGAAGTCTATGATATCTGCAATACTCTGATTATCTGCAAGACAATAAGAGTTAGTTTCCAGCTCCTAGAACCTCAACCTTGGTATCCACGGATGAACAGCCTATCGGAAGAATGCTAGGATATTCTTTGTGTGACCAAGAAGACGGGACGGCGGGTTTCCTCCGGCAAGGTGGCGCGCGCGTGTGGCTTGTAGAGGAGGGGAGAGCTTTTTATTTTCTCTAAGAAAATTGGGTAGAATAATTCTCTAAGAATTGATTGTTCAGAATACTGAAAAAGCTCTCTAATAGTCTACTATATATAGTAGTCAATAGAAGCCTAAAGCATAAGCAATTAGACTTCGTAAAGGAATAAGAATCTAATTCTTATCGCACTAGGAAACCAATATCAAGTCTAGATTCATTCCCAATCAAATTGAAACTCAATCAGGAAAATCTAACTTATCCCTTGGACTTCTAATAGAGGAAGGAGTCGAACTCCTTTCCCTATCCCATCTACGCGCGCGCGCGCTCTCCCAGGGGTAATAGGTGGGTCCCGATTTTGGGACCCACTTATAGTTCTAAGGCAATTCAAACTCCAAGTAGATTTTGCCCATGTGCATATGTTAATTCTAAATTAACATATCCTTTCAAATCAAACCTCTATTATATTTCCAAAATATAATCTTTAATTGTATTTACATAAAATACAATTAATTAGCCAATTCAATTAATAATTCCAAATCATTAATTGAGCCACTAAATATTATAATTAATTCCAAATCAATTATAATCCATCAATCACAACTAATTCCAAATTAATTGCGATTCCATCTTCAAGGATATTCTGATAAGCTAAATCACCACATAGTGTGACCCATAGTGCCTCATTGTATTAAGCAAGTCCTAGACTAGGCAAAATGGAATTCCTAGACGGATCCATTTACAATATTAATACATGAGTACGTTTGAGAGGTTTCTCAAAGCAAACCCTTTCGTTGCAAAGTCTGTTGCGCTCAACGCGACGATGGTAACGTCCCTTCATCTGACTGGCTCGAATGCATCTAGGATCGATGATGTGTCTATCTCAATAATACATCCATGGGCGTCTGAGGGAGTATCTTGGTTACTAAGATATAATTATGACCATCATAATATATCAATGCACTGGCCAGTGACTTTACCAACACAACTATGAAGACTATGAGCAGTACTTTCTGTGCTACACATGAGAGATGAATCCTTCACAGAAACACTTATCATCCCCATTTGTATGTAGCCATAATCCTGGATCGTGTCTTAGGTCAACTGCTTATTCAGAGCTGACATCGACGGGTCCACCAAGGATATGGGGCAACAAATGTGATGATAAAGTCCTGTAAGTCCAAAGGACGACTGTCATCACTTCGACAACTTACCGGTTCCCATAGACACTTCGGTGTAGAGTATACATCGATGGGAGTGTCGGTGGGTACTTCCATTGTTCGATAATCCTTCTTCGAACAACTATGCGCAGTTATGGGAACGTTTCTCGATTGTCCGACAATCCGTTCCGTGGCCGTGGGATCGGCTCACACTTGCTTCAACAAGTATAACCTCCACACATACTAGTCTCATCTAGTTCATTCAGACCCCTACATCCGAGATGAACCTCGACTAGGGAGAGTTTGGGATAGATGATAACTCACATAGCTCCCACTATCTGTGTGATCGGTCATCTATCCGAGGGGACATGTTTAATATCAATACAGACAGAAATAGAGATATGACATGCTGCATGCCTGGTGTAATATAAATATGAAAGCGATACTCAATAGTAAAACAACAAACATATATTATATTACGTTGACCTGTGTAATAGTACATATATGCCCTTTATAAGGGCTCCATGCCCTTAATAAGGACTGTCTCTAGGACATATACACTATCAGAAGATATGGATGAAGATTATCAAAGAGCACTCCAAAATAGTCTATAGATTCATGCTAGGCATACGCAGAAACTAGACATTGCTCAATCTTCAGGAGTAAAGAACATGGAAGTCCCCTCCCTTCCACTTACTGCTGGTGAAACTCCAATTGTTGAGTCAAAAGAGTTGCCCTCAGCAACCACTCAACCACAAGTGATTGAAGCTAAAGATTTAGGAACCAAGGTTGCTGGCCTTGATGAATCTGATGACGAAGAAGATCTCTTCAACTTCTCAGCAAATGAAGAAGAACAGACAAAGAAAATTGAACCCACAGTGGTTGCAATTCCTCCTCCATCTCTTGAACATGATGAAGGAGATGCTGAAAGAAGTCGTTTGCTGAGAAATGATGATCAATTTGCTACTGAGATCAAAGCACATTCACTCACTCCCTCTCTAGTGCCATTCCCTAATATTGAGGATTTTACTCCAAGAATTAAGGCACTTATGGCTGTTCACAAAGCATGCCAAGAAGAGGATGATGCACTGCTTGCTGAGAGTCCGCTTGATATTGGCAAGATACTGGCTATTGTGCTGAAACGCACTACTTCTCTTACAATAGCTCAGAAAGACATAAGTCTACATCATAAAACCTATGAAGAAGATGTCAGTCAAGCACTGAAGCTGGCTAAAACTGCATTGAAAAAGGCTCAGACTTTCATTGAAGAAAAAGTCGACAATGAGCGCAGACATGAGGAGAATTTGGTGAGTATTAAAGAAGAACTGTCCAAGCTGACTGCTGATCAGCAAGGAATCATTCTCAAGTACAATAGTCTAAGTACTCTTGTTGAAAATTGCAATGAGTTTTTTCTCTGCACATTCAACCAATGATGCAATCCATGTCTAAGGGGGAAGATAAACAAAGAAAATCTTCAAAAGCAAAGAAAACGCCTGTTGAAGCGCCATTGATACTGCCTAGTCCACCTCCCAGAGAACCTCTTGCTGAAAGAGAGCAAAGTTCAAAGAATCGAGCTGAAACAGATTCTGAGAGAAATTCACCAAATCCGAAAAGGAGAAGAACATCTGCTGAAACTCAAGAATAGTGTCACACTGAGAGTCATCAAGATCTGAATGAAGATGATGATAATGATGATGACCAAACAATAGCTCAAGCAATAAGAGCTAGACCAATTACAGCCTTAACTCCTTCTGGCCATTCCAAACATTTCTCTTCTGACTCAAGATCTTCAGCAAGAGATCAAGAAAATGCGAAGTCAAGAAGAAGACGGCAAAGACAGGAAGAAAAGTGGCTAGCCAGCATTGTCATTGGCTCTAGAATTGAATACACAAAGACCAACAATGAACAAACAACTCAAAATGTGATCAGAAACCTACATGGTTGCTGGGTCTTAAAGTTGGAAGATTTGTTGGTCAATGATTTCTTTCCAACTGCTGTACTGAATCAAATGTACACTTGGATTGAATTAAAAGTATAAATAAAAGAAAGGGATCCTCCTCCCTACCCAAGAAACATTGCTGCAAAATGGTTGAATCTGGAAGTCTTAGTAAGAAGAACTTCAATCAGCAAATTAATGAAGCAAGAGCCTGATTTAATCAAGCCGATTGATGTTTCTTACTACAGTGATCCATTAACCAAGAAGTCAAAGAATAAATATGGCTTGATTCCTTATGGGTATTTTTATCTCACTGTCAAGGATCAAGAAGAAGATCTTCTCTGGTTAAGAGAGATTCATGCTAACAAGGGAATTTCAGATACACAACTTATCCATGCCAGCAATTGGGGCATGCACTCGTGGGTACTTCACTACAAAGAAATGAATGGTGAAAACCATCATTATACTGCTTGCAAGAATGCAAGGATCATTCCATTTGAAGTCCGTAAGCTACTTGAAGATTATGAGAAGGACTGTGTTGGATTTTCTGCGCTTGCTGAGAAGAGTGTAAGGGAGATTCTGAGGAAATCTTCTGCTGGAATAGCTTAAGTCCCTTGTAAAAGCTTTGTTTGTCTTTGTTTGCAGATTTTTGTAGTTATCTCTAAACATTCTTGTAAACTTACTGAAAGATAACTATCAGCAATAAGCTTTTGACTCTTATTGGTTTTTGATTATGCAATCTACTTATGCTTACTGTTTTATTATTTAAGTATGTTTGCATTATTCAACTGATTAATTCAACATCAGAAACCTCTAAAAGGGTAACAATTAATTTAGCCATGGATTGCTAACATCAAAAAGGGGTAAATTTGTTAGGAAACTTTTAAATTTTGATGAGCAATTAACCATGCTAAATTAAAGAAAGTCTAGTAACTAGTACTCTTAAGGTCGATAGGAATTTAGAATTTTAAGGACATTGTAAAAGAGGAACGTTTGCTGAAGACTTAGTATAGGTACTAGTTAGGTGCTTTAGTTTGCTGATGATGTACTTTGTTTTTACAAACGAACTATTGAAGCACCAGAACCGTTCAGAAACTTGAAGAATTCGAAGACTGAAGACTTAAGAAGATTTATGAAGATGGTATCTACAAAGGCACATGTTGCTCAGAAAGTGGAAATTTCAGCAACAACTTGCATAAGTGAAAATCTATATGACATAGTAGGTTGTGCTTGTTGAAACTGAGACTGACCAGTTGCTGAAATACATATGTGACCTCCTTGCTGAATGTACTTGCATTTGCGCTCCAACGTTCATATTTGAATTTCATTCAAATGAACATAATGCAAAAGTAAGCATACGAAGAACATGAAGACTAGAAGACAAATGAAGGACGCTGCTGAAAGTACAAAAGCAAGATAGTGACATCTTAAGGAACAAAAGCCTTAGAATTTGAAATTCAAACGGCTCCCTTGATTCACTATAAATAGAGGTCATCCGGCAAAGAGTTGAAGTGTGTCAACAACGTGATCAAACTCTCACTTGTGCTTAAACACTCATCTTCCTTACTCTTTACTGCCTATTGATCCGTTCCAAGACTTAAAGCTTGAAACAAAAGCTACTTGAAGAAGTAGAACATTCACGGCTAAGAAATTAGTTAAATGTTCTTTCTTTCGAACAAGAACAAGTCTTGACACCAGAAACAACTTAACTTGTTTACTGCAAAGTATTCAAAGTTTTGTTTCTTAGATTACTTGTTATAGCTGAATAAGTTATACTCAAGTCATCTCATCCCAAACCTCTCTAACTGATAAACACCCTTTTTCAAGCGTGAAATTCAGGGGGAATTAATCAAGCATAGTGTTGCTGATTATAAGTCCCAAGTTTGGTGGAGAACAAGGTTTCGTTCTCTAGTTAGGATGGAACGAAGCAAGTGTGCTTTGGTTTCTGAAGAATCTCTCTAGATAGGTATTGTAAGGAATCTCAAACTTATCTTAGTGGATTCATTCTTAGAAAGGACAAAGTGGATTAGTTGAGAGATTACACCACTCTCAGATACCACTATAAAAAGTGTTTGTGTGATTTACTTTACCGCATTTAGCTTTCAGCAAGCTTATCTATCTGTACACTGTCATTCTGCTCACTTGCTGAAACTAGCACTTACTGAAAAGCACTTATTGTACAAAGACTTCCGCACTCTGTTTTTAAAGTACCAGTAAAACTCGTTACTGAAAAGTAACTAGTACTTGCTGAGAAAGTTAAGTATCAACAAACTCATTACTGAAAAGTAGTAAGCTCTTGCTGAGAAAGTCTTTAAACGACGAAAGTTTGAAAAGACTATTCACCCCCCCCCCTCTAGTCTTTTCTTGTTGTTTAAAGGGACCAACAGGCAAAATTGAAGGCCAAAAAATATGCAGCAAAGGAAAAGGCGGCCAAAGCTAAGTTCGATAGGATGGAGAAAGAGAATATAGCAAGAGAAAAGAAGGCCAAAGCTGAGGCGGATAAGAAGGCCAAAGAAGAGGCAGCAATGAAGGCCAAAGAAGAGGCAGACAAGAAGGCAAAAGAGGATGAAGCAGACAAGATGGCGGCCAAGAAGGCCAAAGAAGAGGCAGTAAATGTGTTTTTTTATAAACTGATCAAGTTAAAGTACTTTCTGTCTTGAACTAGAGTGAATAATTAGTTTGCCAGCTTAGTTGGTTTGTGTGGGAGCTCCGAGTTCGAAACCCACCTTTGCCATTTCTCCACCGACCTTTTCAATTTTACACGTTTAACTTTTGCTTATCCTTTTAGTTAGTAACTAGACAATTTATGTTTAGGTGCTCCGTCCGTTAGCTCTTAATTCGTTGTGGTTTGTGGACCGTTGCTCGCAAAGTTTAAGGTGAGTGTTCACCCCAAAGTTTGTTTGTTTATAAGAACCTGGAAGGCAATCTGTTATGCATGTATATATATATGTATGTGTATTGTATTCTTTATGCTACTTCTTTAAAAGTAAATATGCCCTATGCATGACCATTTTACTTTATTATGTACGGTTTTGTTTTGTTTGTACTGACTCTTCTGCAGGAATGTAACTCGGTTATCCAAGCACTTTATCTGTTATTGTTTCTGTTTGTTTCTGTGTGGCCAGTTGATTAGGTTGTAACTAGGTAGACTTGGGTAGTAGTGGACTATCGGGTTTATTTGGTTATTTCCTAGTCTATTCCCTTTTACACGCGAGGCAGAAGTCGCTGAGGTCTATTAGGGTCATAGGTTCTGTTTCTGTTTCTGTCTAGAGTTGTACCCTCTGGAGGGAGCTATAAGGGCATTCTAGGAGTAGGAGTAACAAGGCGGGCTGCACCAACGGACTTCACCTTATTTGTTTATGTTTGTCTCTGTTATGTTATTTGTTTTTGTTACTGCTTTGCTTGCTACAAATGTTTGTTTTCGAAACCGTTTACTTTTCTATCTATTAAACTGAGAACCTCACTGAGATCCTTTATCTCACACTCTTTCTGTTTCCAAAATTCCTTCCTTGTAGATTATGTTGAAGAAGATCAAGTCTAGGCATCCAGCGACTGAGAGTTGGATTTGGGAGCTCGTGGGATTTTATTTGCTAGAAATAAGAAGAAAAACTCTTTCATCTTCACTGTTTGTTCGTTTTAAAATTGATACTGAGTTTAGTTACCGTTCTCTCTGTTCTACTTTAAAATTTGTAAGCTCATTTGAGCGCCAAAACCTGTTCATCGTCATTTATTGAAAACCGTTACTTTTGAATTTTCAAAATTACTTCATTTTTCAAGAAAATATTTTATTTTAAAAATCGGTACCGTTACAGTTGGTATCAGAGCTTGAGTTCAAACTCAAGCTTGCTAGGATATGATCTTTTGGCCTATGGGGTGTGTGTGAGGGTCCGAGTCGCTGGATATAGGCTAAGATGTTTTTGTTCTGTCTCGTTTATTGTTTAGTCTCCCGCACTAACTCTGAACCGTTCTGTTTAAACATTAAGTGTCCTACTGTTCTTGTTTTCCGAAACTGTCTTGTTGTTGATTTTTGTTTAGCTTCCACTAAGTTATTCACATGCTCGCTATTGCTACTGTTGTTCATTTTCATTAAGACTATTAGATTGTTTCTTTTAAATGCATGAGTATTTGTTTAAAAGTATATTTATTTACTATAAAGTCATTAGTTCAATGCTTTAAACATTTATTATGCATTTGTTTTACTTATTGAGGCTAATGTCTGTTCTTGCTTGGTTCTGTCATATCGTGATTTATTGTTTAACCAAAGTCGACATAAATCACTGGCAGGCGGCCGACTGTTTAAGTGATTCGTGTTAACTGAGGTCAAATGATTGGTCACCTTGTGATAGAACACTTTGAGTCATTGCTTGTTTAATTTTTTTTGATGTGTTATCTTATGTTTCTTTAATGAATTTCTTACATATGCTTATCGTCGTTTCATTTTCAACTTATGTCTGCCTTGTATGTTAGGTTAGACACACTCAAGGATTTGCATAATGATTTGTTACTACCTTACTAATGACTCTCTAATATGAATTTGACTTTTAGTAATTTTGTAACGACCCGACCAATATGGCCGGCGTGGTTACTCCTGGACGGACCCACACACGTCCCCACAGTATGTTATTGTCCGCTTTGAGCTTTGGGCCTGAGCCCGCACGGATTTTCTTTTGGAATCACCCAAAAGGCCTCATACCATGTTGATGAACGTGTATTTTACACTTTCATTTGAGTCTTTTTTCACCAATTTAGCTATCCTCTATGTTAATATAGCTATATTTAATGCATTTTATTCGAATATTGTCACGTTTCCCTTTAGTTTGTATTTTACAGGTTTTGGGTGAAAAACGTGGTTTTCCGGGCAATTATATTGAAGAGAACGAAGAATTGGTGTTCCGAAGGCATTTTTGGAGTATCTAGAAGTTTCCGGATAGGATTTGAAGTCTAGGGGTCAAGTCTGAAGGCTAAAAGGTCACTAGAAGGCAAAAATCGAGTCCGAAAAGGAAACAAAATCCAAAAACGCGACGAAAACGCGTAACCTCCCGGGACGTGGGGCGGTTCGCCCCACACCAGGCGATTCGCCCGGTGTGTGGGGCGACTCGCCCCACACCTGCCGAACCTCTATATATAGTTGCTCAGTTTCTCCGTTTTTTCATACTTTCTCAAACCTTTTTTCTCACCTTTCTCATTAGTTTTAGGTAGGAATTCTCCAGAGCCTGTTCTGGGGATTCTTAGCATAGGAGATACGTTTTCTTATCGATTTGGAGCTTGTGAGATCGCGATTCTTCGGAGATTGACAACCTTCGGTAACATTGTATCTTACAGTTTTTCTATTTATATTTATTTATCTTTCAACATGTTTTCATTCAATCTTGCTATGATTTCTGTTGATTGCATGACATCTATGAGTAGCTAAACCTATCGTTGGTGATAGTATGTGATTTCTTAGCGAAGGGTTAATAATTATGCTGATGGCGGTAAAGTGAATCAGACTTTGAGTTATTGCTTTATTTCTTTGATCTATCTAAGCCTCTATCTTCGTAGTGTTGAATAATAACGGAACACATTGGACAATTCATTGATCAAAGATCTCTATGCAAAACGATCGGGTACTTCATGCATGATTATTAACCTGCTATGCTTTGAATGATCATACTATCACTAACTTCCATTATCTGATAAGAAAAACCTTTGCTAAGTCGTTTGTTGATTTTATAGTTTAAGTTAGATTAGATAAAGCTAGTTATAGTCCTTAGAGATCGACACTCGAGGTTATTTTACTGCTACACTACGGTTTTCGTTGTAGTTGTGAATTGCCTTTGGCTAAATATAAATTTATTTGATTAATTAGAATCTGACAAATTCCGGTTCATCAAATTGGCACCGTTGCCGGGGACTATACTCCTTTTTTCTGTTTAGCTTATTTATATTTTCAGCATTCAATTCCTAGTTTTAGTAGTTTTTATTTTTTCTATTTGATCTCTCTGATACTCCTTTCTTAATTTGTTACAGATAGTGTATGCGCAGTACACGATCTAGAGGAACACCGCTTGCTGAATCAATAGCTGAAATCGACAGAGTCTACCACCAAAGAAGGCGACTACTTCGAAGACGTGAACTAGAGGAAATAGAGGATACCGATTTCTCTGAATCTCTACACAGTGTTTTCAAGGAAATCGACGGAATGGCAGAAGCTAGACCACTGAAAGCATGGGTTCAACCCTCCAAGGATCGAATGAGGGGACCGGCGATTGTTCTTTCGTCTACAACTCGTGATCTGGAAATCAAGAACCACGCGTTCCAACAACTTCCGAGGTTCTATGGCGTAGAAAGGGAAGATGTGATGGGGTACTTGCACGATATCGATGATTTCGTCAACCAACTCCCACGACCCGAAGCTGAAATAACAACGGATGAATTGAGGATGAAGATTTTTGCTATGGGGCTTGGCGACAGAGCCAAGTCATGGTTGAGTTCTCTACCGACGGGCTCGCTGGACACTTGGGAGAAGGTTTTTTCAGCATTCATGGAGAAATACTTCCCTCACATCTTGACTACCGCGCTTAAGGCGAAAATCACTAGGTTCAAACAAGACTATGATGAGACAATCTACACCGCGTTTGAGAGGTTCCAAGACCTCATGAACAAGTGCCCTCACCATGGTTTTGAGCTTTCGGATCTAGTCCAACACTTCTACAATGGAGTAACCTTTGAGAACCAACAAGTGGTGGATTTCCAATGCAGTGGCAATATTTGGGAGGAAACCGCGGAAGCCATCTGGGCGGTTTTCGAAAGGCTTGCTAAGGGTTCGCAATTCAAGGATCCAAGAGCGATGGTTAGGAGACGTGGACCTAAAGCTCACCCTACTCAGGAATCCCCTATGTATGGGGGGAATGGGGATCGATTCGAGTGCTTTACCAACGAGTTGAAGCAAGTCCTCAAGAACTCCGCAGGAACAACTATGTCAAACAAAGTTTGCCGAATATGCAAGAACTATGGGCATGGAGCTCATATGTGTAGATCGGAGCTTGCATATGATGATGGCAATTGGGTTCAAGGAGACGACGAGGAAGCCTTTGCTACGGAATTTGGTACTCAAGAAGCTAGCTACGGACAAGATGGTCGGAATCCTCGAGGTGGATTTTGGAGAAGAGGATTCCGGAACAATCAAGGATATGCACCGGCTAGCCAAACTTATGGCCCTAACCAAGACCGTAGTAGGCTTACCTATGGTAATGATCACTGGAATATCCCGCTCCGAAAGAGCAACCGAAGTCGAAGACAGCTCTACTCATGGAGAACTTGCAAAAGATGGTTGATCACACCCAAAGTTTTCTCAAACGTTATGAAGAAGATTCTGAGAAGACTAGGGCAAGGCTTGATCGATTGGAACAGAGCACTAGGCTTGCCCATCAAAAGATGCAAGAGTTGATTGACCGAGGAGCAAGTAGGGAGCAAGGGAAACTGCCTAGCAACACTGAGAAGTCGATGTCCATTACCTTGGTGGGTGATCTACCTGTTGAAATCACCATGAGGAAGGTTGCTAAGTGTGAGTGTTGCAAGGATGAGAAACCCCCACTAGCCAAGGAAGAAGAGAAGGACCTTGGTTCTGATGAGAGTGAAGAGGAGCAAGAGGATCCCGAGCCAATCCCTCAAAGTTTCGATGTTAAGGTCGGGATTGGTGAACTTGAAGATGTTCGTGCTACACTAGATACGGGATCTTACTCTAATGTGCTCCCAATGAATGTGTTTGAGAAGAGTAGCCTTGGAAAACTATCTGAGCATAAGGCTATTGTGCAATTGGCGGATGGATCCTTTGTGAGACCCGAAGGCGTTGTGAAGAACGTATTGGTTAACATTGGTGAAGCTTCTGTGTACACCAATTTTGTAGTTATGCCGGCGTCTACACCTGGGATGGGGGATGTCGTTCTTTTGGGACGAACGTTCTTGACTAAACTACACTCCATGATAGACATCTACCGAAGGACTTGCACCATTGAGGTGGATGGCAAGCGACATGTGTTGCGAGCTATAACTGATCCACCTGATCACTTTAGTGCTTCTCACACCATTAACTACTGTGGTCTTGCTGTCTATGTTCATTCTTATTACAGGTTCGTGGCATGAGGAGAAGATCCATGAAGGGGAAGTCTAGTACCCTAAAAAAGAAGAGCTAGGTGCAAGAATGAGTCGGTTCAAAGACTATAAACAATGGCGCTATCCGGGAGGCAACCCGGAGTTTTTATCGCTTTTTTACCGCTTTATTGCATGCATTCATACGTTGAACAATTTGCTTTTCTTATGTGAATTTGTTCGTCTCTGTGTCGTTTGTGCTTATGTTTATGTTTGAGTGAAACTTTTTCGAGTGTTTATCATGAGTAGAAGGGGTTTCGGGGATAAAAAACCGCGTTTTTTCGAAAAATTCATCTTCCCACCTCTGGGGGTGGGGGGCGAATCGCCCCACATGTCCAGAGAGCTCCGCGCTCTCTGGACGTGGGGGGCGATTTGCCCCGCACGGGGCTCGCCCCGTGGTTCCATCAAGAAGAAAAACGGGAGTCACCCCCCATTTTCCTCCATTCTCCATCTCTTTCACCTTCTTACTCCTAAAAATCCCAAAAATTCAAAATTTCTTCAATCCTTCATTAAATCTTCAATTTTCCACCAAATTGTGTGTTCTTTAGCTTCAATGGAAGCCCATTACGTGCTCTTTCTTTTCATCCGAACAAATTTCTTCCTAGTTCATTCATTCTTCGGATTTGAGGTAATCTCACATGAACCCTAATTTTTCAAATTTGGGGTTTTTTTGATTTATGCTTCAATTAAGCTTATATGATGTATGGATTGATGATTTGTGTGATTAGAAACGTTATTCACTATCAATTGCATGTTCAATTATGCTTGGTTTGTTGGATTGAGAATTTTGCCTACTAGATGTCTATGTCTTAAGGTGCAATGTTTGTTTTCCTTTCATTCCATGTTTAAACTTGTGTTTGTTGATGTGATAATGATGGGAATGATGGTAGAATGCATGATTGATGAAGTTGAGGATTTATGATGCTAGATTTTTTGCTACTATGGTATGAATTGAGCCTTATGATTCAAGGCTATTTGTTGTCTAGCAAGAGCATAATGTGATATGTGCATGTAGTAGTTACATTGATATGTTGCATGTTGAAGTAGCTAGACTAGACATGGAGGTTTTGAGGAGTTCGATTGTTGTAGGTATCACTCGTGTGTTCACTCTTGCATTTGCATATGCATAAATCTGTTTTGTGTCATACAAGATACTAATTGCTGTTTGTAGGAACAATGGCTCCACGAGACAAGAAGAAAGTTGGCTCAAGAAGAAGGGTAAGGGGGCAGCATCAAGCTCCCAACATTCCCACGAGCTGTTCGAGTTGTCTCTTGCCGCATCGACGTCCGACAGAGGCTCGAAGCGGAGCTAGCTCAAGGTGGGCAATCAATTATACCGGACAGAAGGATAGACATTCCAGATGAATTAGCTCACAGGGCGGGTTACATGACACTCTCCCGTCTGGCAAGGAAAAGGAATTGGGGTTGGTATACTTCCAACCGATTCAAGGGGTACGATACGAGCCTCCTCCATGAATTCTATGCTGGATACACTGATCTTGAGGAGAAGGAGGGGGTACTTGTTCGAGGCGTAATTGTGCCATGGACGCCGGCCTCAATTTCTTCATTCATCCATCTTGGGGAACGGGAGTTCACCGGAAGCAACCACTCCTACGTGTATTCAAGGGCCACTAGGGGGATCGGAAGTGCCATCACAGGTGTGATTTGCGACAGGGAATATAGGTATTCAGATACCGGAGCACAACCTGGACGGATCCATCAGAGTGACCTTAGCATCGAGGCTAAGGTGGTTATGAAATTCTGCATTTTCAACTTGATCCTAGAATGAATGACACGTGGATACAGCCGAATTATGCCGAGCTCCTCTACTGCTTGATAGGCAAGCATCGAATAGACATCGGTCAAATCATGTATGCCGAATATGAGCGCCATTGGGAGAAGAAGAAGAAGCCCTTCACTTTTCCGAGCTTCATCACAGCCTATTGCAAATATCACGGGGTCGAGGACATTGATGAGGGGGATTGCGAGGTCGCTGCCCTTTCCCCTTCGACTATTGATGTGCAGCTGACTAGGTACCAAATGAAGAACCCCACGGCTGCTGCTGCTGATGTGGAAGCTCCCTTCCAACCGACTGATTCTGATGATGAAAATGATTATGAGGATACTATGGAAGCTGACGATGGCCGAGTTCCTATCCCGGATATTCCTTTTGTCCATAGAGCACCACATGCACCGCCTCGAGTACCATATGGGTCTCAAGGTTTTGACTTCTTTGATTTTCGGGCCCATTTCGATGCTAGTGTTGCAACCTTGACCACTACTGTCCAAGGAATGCGACATGACCTTGACGGACACATTGCCCAGCGCAACCGCGATTGGGAGATGATTGAGGAGCATCGCCGGAATGAGAGGCAGATAATATGGGAGCAGCAACATCTCATCCAGCAACAACAGGATCTCCTGTCTGACATGTGGAGAGACTATTATGGGGATAACAATCCCGATAATTAGTCTTTTCACATGTCCGCTCTCAGCCGACCGAGGCCAAACCGTTCGGTAACATCTAGTATCACTCTTTATTTACTCATTTTCTTTTGCTAGGGACTAGCTTAAGTTTCATTAGGGGGATGGGATGTGAACCATGATGTTAAGTATTGTTTGGCTTTGTGTTAGTATCTTGTTTTTTTGTTTGCATTTGCACGTTTACCGCTTTCTTAGTATTTAGTTGCATACACTACATTCATCCTAGAATAGTCTTGCATGTTTTATGTGGAGTTTATTGCCAAATTTTTTGAACTTTTTTATTGGGTAGATTAACTAATTATGACATTAATCATATGCTTCATCTCTATGAATTTGTTTGAGGTTTTTCTCGCTTGGCTTGTCACATTTATGTATTGCACTTAGTTAAGCTTGGTAGTCTCGACATCACTTAGTGGTGTTTTCTCTACTGCGGTTCACGAAGGCCTTTATAATAGGATGATGCATGTTAGGGTCTTATGGTTGTTTTCCCGAGTAATTATGTACCTAAGAGGCAACAAGTCTTCACCTTGCTTTGAGATTGCTAAATGCCTAGGAAGGAGGTAGTATGAGATTGTGTGATCCTTTGTTTGCAACCTATTCTTTCGAATAGGTTTGGGGAAGGGGTTACGCTATCATTAGACTTGTTTTTCAAATTTTTATGTGTGTTGTGAGTTTATTTTCCTTTTTCTCCTTTCGTAAAGTTTGTACTCCAACCTATTCTTTCGAATAGGTTTGGGGAGGTCGTTTGTGTGTCATTTTAATTTCTTTTTCGTTGTGCTACTGCTGGCTAAAAAAAAAAAGAAAAAAAAAAGAGAGTAAAAGAAACATTCCAGAAAAAAAAACTGGAAAAGAAAAAAAAGAATAGACCCCAAAAAAGCAAAGAAGGGTCCAAAAAAGCCAAAAAGCAGTTTAGCAAAGTGTTTGTCTCATTTTTCAATTCTTGTAATGTTCGTAATCGAGTTGTAATTTTCTGTCTTTTGTTTTGTTTGAGTGTCATCTGTTCTAGACCACCCTCGTCCTGCCATTCAGGAAGTGGTGAATAGCTTAAGGCTTTGCTTGAGAGATGGGTAGACTAGGGGAGTGTTAACTTTTTTAGGGAACCCTCCTTCGTTTGATGAGAGCCAGTATTGGTTAGACCTCTTTGAGGAAAAGTCTTAACTTGGTGAACAACAGTAAGTCCTCAGTTTCATAGGCACGGGACAACCATTCGTATTCTAACATGTTTCATTACGTCGTCACTGACTAGGTCCAGGTAGAGAATGTTATGAGAGACTATCTTGTCTTGACATAAGTGCTTATGTGAATGTGTATGAGTCAATCGAGGCATTCTTCAACCAATATCCATGTTATGATTTGTATGGTTTTTGTTCATATGTTTTTTGATAGATTCAATAGATTAGTTCATTTCATTTGGCATGAGACTCCATTTTTTGTGTTACATTGTTTTTTGCATTAGAGTCTAGCTTAGTTGCTTGAGGACAAGCAAAGGTTCGGTTTGGGGAGTTTGATGAATGTGTATTTTACACTTTCATTCGAGTCTTTTTTCACCAATTTAGCTATCCTCTATGTTATTTGAAGATAGCTTTCTTTTATTCCAATTGTCAATGAAGTACATCATCTCAATACATAACTACCAAAACTAACAAACTGCAAATCTACCAATCATACAAACGTAAATCACACATTAGGAATTAAACTAAGACCAACACAGAATTGTTGTAAAACTCGATCAGTTGAGCATCTCCCAATTGTCTTATGAATCACTCCCCTTAGAATTTGATTCAACTCCTGATGACAGTCTTGGAAAATCCTCTGGTTCCGTTCAATCCAAATCGCATAGATGAATTTTGTGACCAGGACCTTCAAGACACGAGTTTTTGGCCTTTTCCCTTTGCATAAAGAAACCAACCTCTGCAAATTATCTTGCCAAGATGTACCCAAACATGTCACACCAAACCAACAAAGCATCACTGTCCACACTCTAACAATTATAGTGCAACCAAAGAATAGATGATTTATATCCTCTGGACAGGTTTTACAGAACACACAAGTAGTATCTCAAGCTGGATCAAATCGGAGGACTCTATCTTTGGTTTGCAGCCTATTCCAGCAGGCTAACCATAAACAGAATTTAGCCCGTGGTGTAGCTCTGTTGTTCAAAACCATTTCCCTCCAAGGAACGGGATTTATGTCAGGTCGAAGAAGCTTATACGCTTGCTTCTTATCAAAATGCTCCTGCTGCATCAAATTATCCCGTTCTCCAGCTTCAACTACTTTATCTCGCACTTTCAAAATCGTTTTTACCAGAACAGATGCATGTACATGCACCGTCGCTGTTTTAACATCTTGGCCCATTATATATATAGAAGTTTGTCTGCTTTCTTGTGAATAGCCCATAGAAGTTTTAAAAAAGATACCTTGTTCCAACTTGGCAGGTGAACTAGTCCAAGTCCACCATTCTTTTTCTCCCAACAAGTCGCATCCCAAGAAACCAATGCTTCCCTGCTATCTCCGCACTCTCCAGTCCATAAAAACTTTCTGCAAATACCTTCCACAGCTGTCATGACTTTCTTTGGGAAATGAAAGACTTGACACCAATAACTTTGGACAGAGAAGAGCACACTTCGGACAAGCTGCAATCTACCCCCGTAGCTTAGAAATTTAGAAGTCCAATGTTCCACTTTATTAATATAGCTATATTTTAATGCATTTTATTATAATAGTGTCACGTTTCCCTTTAGTTTGTATTTTACAGGTTTTGGGTGAAAAACGTGGTTTTCCGGGCAATTATATTGAAGAGAACGAAGAATTCGTGTTCCGAAGGCATTTTTGGAGTATCTAGAAGATTCCGGATAGGATTTGAAGTCTAGGGGTCGAGTCTGAAGGCTAAGAGGTCACTAGAAGGCAAAAACCGAGTCCGAAAAGGAAAAGAAATCCAAAAACGCGTCGAAAATGCATAACCTGCCGATTGGAGGTCCCGGGCGATTCGCTCGGTGTGTGGGGCGACTCGCCCCACACCTGCCGAACCTTTATATATAGTTGCTCAGTTTCTCCATTTTTTCATACTTTCTCATACCTTTTTTCTCACCTTTCTCATTAGTTTTAGGTAGGAATTCTCCAGAGCCTGTTCTGGGGATTCTTAGCATAGGAGATACTTTTTCTTATCGATTTGGAGCTTGTGAGATCGCAATTTTCGGAGATTGACAACCTTCGGTAACATTATATCTTACAGTTTTTCTATTTATATTTATATATCTTTCAACATGTTTTCATTCAATCTTGCTATGATTTCAGTTGATTGCATGACATCTATGAGTAGCTAAACCTATCGTTGGTGATAGTATGTGATTTCTTAGCGAAGGGTTAATAATTATGCTGATGGCGGTAAAGCGAATCAGACTTTGAGTTATTGCTTTATTTCTTTGATCTATCTATGCCTCTATCTTCGTAGTGTTGAATAATAACGGAACACATTGGACAATTCATTGATCAAAGATCTCTATGCAAAACGATCGGGTACTTCATGCATGATTATTAACCTGCTATGCTTTGAATGATCATACTATCACTAACTTCCATTATCTGATAAGAAAAACCTTTGCTAAGTCGTTTGTTGATTTTATAGTTTAAGTTAGATTAGATAAATCTATTTATAGTCCTTAGAGATCGACACTCGAGGTTATTTTACTGCTACACTATGGTTTTCGTTGTAGTTGTGAATTGCCTTTGGCTAAATACAAATTTATTTGATTAATTAGAATCTGACAAATTCCGGTTCATCACAAGTGAGAGTGGTGGTCTAACATATATACCCTTTATTCCAATCACTCTTAAGCGATGTGGGATGCGGGGCATTACAAACTACCCCCCTTAAAGCCTCGACGTCCTCTTAGAGGGCCTTAAGTGGTGGGGGTGACAAACTGACAGTAACCTTTACCAACCGTCCACCCGGTGCGGGTTTTGGGTTGATCTAGGCTCTGATACCATTTGTAACGATCCGACCAATCTGGCCGGTGTGGTTACTCCTGGACGGACCCTCCCCACAGTATGATATTGTCCGCTTTGGGCCTAAGCCCTTGTTGAACGTTTGGATGTCGGGTTCCAACGAATCAAATAAATTTGTATTTAGCCAAAGGCAATTCACAACTACAAAGAAAACCGTAGTGTAGCAGTAGAATAACCTCGAGTGTTGATCTCTAGGGACTATAACTAGCTTTATCTAATTTAACTTAAGAATATAAATCAACAAACGACTTAGCAAAGGTTTTTCTTAACAGATAATGGAGATTGGTGATAGTATGGTCATTCAAAGCATAGCAGGTTAATAATCATGCATAAATTCCCCGGTTTTGCATAGAGATCTTTGATCAATGAGTTGTCCAGTTGTAATTATTCAACACTACGAAGATATAGATTTAGATAGATCAAAGATCAATGAATTGTCCAATTGTGTTCATTAATTATTTAACATTACGAAGATAGAGATTTAGATAGGATCAAAGAAATAAAGCAATAACTCTAGGTATAATGCGCGATATAGTCATTAGCATAATTATTAACCCTTCGCTAAGAAATCACATACTATCACCAACGAGAAGTTTAGCTACTCATAGTTGTCATGCAATCAACAGAAATCATACCACGAATGAATGAAAACATGATGAAAGATATATAAAAATAAGTAGAAAAACTGTAAGATACAATGTTACCGAAGGTTGTCAATCTCCGAAGAATCGCGATATTACAAGCTCCAAACTGCTAAGAAAAAGTATCTCCTAAGCTAAGAACCCCCAGAACAGGCTCTGGGAAATTCCTACCTAAAACTACTGAGAAAGGTGAGAGAAAAGGTCTGGAAAAGTATGAAAAACGGAGAAAACTGAGCTCATATATATAGGTGTTCGAATTGTGTGGGGTGATGAACGCGCGGATGTCGTGCTCCAACGCGAACGAATCAATAAATTTGTAATTAGCCAAAGGCAATCCACAACTACAACGAAAACCGTAGTGTAGCAGTAGAATGACTCGAGTGTCGTTCTCTCAGGACTATACTAGCTTTATCAAATCTAATTTAGAATATAAAAACAGCAGACAGAAAGCAATATGGGTTTTTCTAACAGATAATGGAGATCGGTGATAGTATGGTCCTTCTTAGCATAACGGGTCGATAATCATGCATAAATTCCTCAGTCTTGCATAGAGATCTTTGAATCAATCTAGTGTCCTGTTGTAAATATTAAGCACTACGAAGATAATTGGTCTGACAAGTCAATCACTATTGTCCTAATGTGTTCCGTAAGTATTCAACACTACGAAGATAATTGGTCTGATGGTCGACAAGTGTCCAATTGTGCATAATAATTAATACAACATACGAGAATTTAGGCTGTGCCTGATCAACGAAATAAAACAATGACACGGAGAATAATGCGCGATATAGCCATTAGCATGATTATCTTCCCTTCGCTAAGAATTCACATACTACCACCAACGATAAGTTTAGCTACTCATAATAGGCATGCAATCAATAGAAATCATAGAAGAAAACATATTGAAAGATAAATAAAATAAGTAGATTAAACTGTAAGATACAAGTTACCGAAGGTTGTCAATCTCCAAAGAATTGCGATCCTACGAGCTCCAATCCGCTATGAAAAGTTTCCCCTAAGCTACGGAACTCCCAGGACAGGCCCCGGGAAGTTCCTACCTAAAACTATAGAGAGAGGTGAGAAAGTAGGTCTGGAAAGATATGATTTTCGGAGAAAACTGAGCAACTATATATAGGCCCCGAAATACTGTGGGGCGGTTCGCCCCACCTCCGGGCGGTTCGCCCCAGAGAGTTTCGCGGAGATTCGCGTTTTCGACGCGTTTTTGGATTTCTTCCCCTTTTCGAACTCGGTTTCTGACTTCTAGTAGCCTTCTAACCTCCAGATTCGGCCCCTAGACTTCAAATCCTATCCGGAAACCTTCAGATACTCCAAATAGGCTTCTGGAACACCAATTCCTTGTCAACTTCAATATAATTGCCCGGAAATCTTCGAATTTCAACCAAAACCTGTAAAATAAAATCTAAAGGGAAACGTGACACTATTCTAATAAAATGTACTAAAATATAGCTAAATTAACATAGAGGATAGCTAAAATAGGTGAAAAAGACTCGAATGAAAGTGTAAAATACACATTCATCAAACTCCCCAAACCGAACCTTTGTTGTCCTCAAGCAACTAAGCTAGACTCTAATAAAAAAAACATGCAAGACACAAAATGGAGTTTCATGCCAAATAAAATGAACTAATCTACTGAATCTACCAAATAACATATGAACAAAAACCATATGAATCAAAGCATGAATATAGGTTGAAGAATACCTCGATTGACTTATACACATCAACATAAGCACTTATGTCAAGACAAGATATTCTCTCGTAACATTCTCTACCTGGACCTAGTCAGTGACGACGTAATGAAGCATGCTAAGATACGAATGGTTGCCACGTGCCTATGAAACTGAGGACTTACTGCTGTTCCACCACGTTAAGAGTTTTCCTCAAAAGAGGTCGAACCAGTACTGGCTCTCATCAAACGAAGGAGGGTTCCCTATAAAACATAACAATCCCCTATTCTACCCATCTCTCAAGTAAAGTCTTAAGCTATTCACCACTTCCTGAATGACAGGACGAGGGTGGTCTAGAACAGATGACACTCAAGACAAAAAAGATAAAAAAACGATTACGAACATTACAAAAATGGAAAAGACTCAACACTTTGCTAAACTGCTATTTGGCTTTCTTTTTTTGGACCCTTCTTTGCTTTTTTGGGGTCTTTTCTTTTTTTTTTCTTTCTTTCAGATTCTTTTTTTTTCTTTTTTTCTTTTTCTTTTTTTTTCTGGAATTTTTTTCTTTTTTTTTTCTTTTTTTTTTCTAGCCAGCAGTAGCATAACAAAGAGAGAAACAAAATGACTCACACGACTTCCCCAAACCTATTCGAAAGAATAGGTTGGAGTACAAAATTTACGGAAAAGAAAAATAAACTCACGATACGAAAATGAAAAACAGAAACAAGTCTAATGATGGTGTAACCCCCTCCCCAAACCTATTCGGAAGAATAGGTTATAAACAAAGGATCACACAACCTCACACTACCTCCTTCCTAGGCATTTAGCAATCTCAAAGCATGGTGAAGACTTGTTGCCTCTTAGGTACATAATTACTCGGGAAACAACCATAAGACCCTAACATGCATCATCCTATTATAAAGGCCTTCGTGAACCGCAGTAGAGAGAAACACCACTAAGTGATGTCGAGACTACCAAGCTTAACTAAGTGCAATACATAAATGTGACAAGCCAAGCGAGAAAAACCTCAAACAAATTCATAGAGATGAAGCATACGATTAATGGCATAGTTAGTTGATCTACCCAATAAAAAAGTTCAAAAAATTCGGCAATAAACTCCATATAAAACATGCAAGACTATCCTAGGATGAATGTAGTGAATGCAACCTAAAAATCTAAGAAAGCAGTAAACGTGCAAATGCAAATGCAAACGGATAAAGCATAAAACATGCTATGGGGTACTATACTCATCCTCCATACCAGCTCCAACACTAACAAATCAGATAACTTAAATCCCAATACCCCCTCATGAAATTAAGCTAGTCCCTAGCTGAAGAAAAATGAGGAAATAAGATGTGATAATAGATGTACCCATGGGTTGGCCTCGGTTCGGCTGGAGTATGCTGCTTGTGTGATTT
>CM051458.1:40792980-40912408 GCA_028274465.1 Plantago ovata
GTGAACTGTTGAAGGGAAAGGCAAGTGTATCAGGTCAACCCTCCAGCGTTTTGACACCCCAAGAGGTTACATGAGCTGCTGGGTATTCAGAGGTTGTATTCCATGTTTTCCAATTCGACCACATCTCTCTACAGTTGATGCTCCCGATGGCTATATGATGCTCACTTTAGGCAGGCAAGTGACACCCCAAAAGGTGTTGGGCAGCCATGTCATTATGTTTTGGGAACCAAGCTAGCGCTTTGGACCTTGTAGCAACTGCGAACTCAAGATTATTCCGCCGCGGCGAGAATGTCCTGGTGCCTTCCTGTTCACTCGAAACTCTGTCAGTCCTTGTTATGGAGTGAATGACGTATTAATGTTTTCTGTCCCTCGGTGGTGCATGATAGGCATAGGGGGAGTCCTTACTCCAGGTGTACTCTAGCTCCTCCTCTTGGATAATCCACGACGTTGTTGCAAAACCCCTTGGCTCGAACGCATCAGCGAGGTCCCCTTCCTTGACATGGGTCTTCACAGCAATCATACGGGAATGCTCCTTTCCCTTGGTATGGTACCTACAACAGCGGTTAGAACCTCGTATGACACAAAACTGACTCAATACATACTAGTGTAAAAGTGAAACACACAGGTGATAAATCAACAATCGAGCCCCCAAACCGTAATGTCTAGCCTAGCTTCTTCATCATGCAACATACCAATGTAACTACTACATGCAAACATCACATTATGCTCTTACTAGACAACCAATATCCTTGATAACAAGCTCAATTCATACCATAGCAGCGAAAAATTCTACCATCATAAATCCTCATACTCAACAATTAAGCATTCTATCGTCAAATCCACCAACATTACATCAATAAACACAATCATATGCAAGAAATCAAAGATAAAGACATAAAGCATATCAAGATATATCATCTAGTAGAAAAATACCCAAATTAACAATCCAAGAAAAATTGAGCATGCAATTGATAGTAAATAACATGTATAATCATACAAACAACATACCCATGCATCAAATAAGCATAATTGAGGCTCAAATTAGAAAACCCCAAATTCGAAAATTAGGGTTCTAAGGATGGTACCTCAGATCTGAAAATCTAACGCATTAGGACAAAATATGTTCGGATGGGATGATAGATCATGTAATAGGCTTCGATTTAGGCTAAAGAACACTAAATTTGGTCAAGAAATGAAGAAGTTATGAAGATTTCGAAGATGAAATCGCGTTTTTCGGGTTTTTTGGGAGGAGGAAGGATGAAATATGAAGAAATGAGATTTTGGGGAAGAAATCCGCGTTTTTGAAGATCTGGAGCTGTGGGGTGGTTCGCCCCGTGCTCCCCAATGCGGGGAGACGGTTCCCGACGTCAGAAAATGCAGTTTTAATCCCCGAAACCAATTTTTTCAAAAAACCACTCGAAAAATCTCACTTAAACATAAGCACATACGACACAGACATGAACAAATTCGCATACGAGAAGCAAATAGTTCAAGAATGAATGCATGCAGAAAAGCAGTAAAGAAAGCGATAAAAATTCCGGGTTGCCTCCCGGATAGCGTCATTGTTTAAAGTCTTTGACTCGACTCCTGTCTGCGCCTATCTCTTCTTTTTGCGGGTACTAGGCTTCCCCTTCATTGATCTCCTCTCCATGCCACGAACCTGTGAATAAGAAAGAATATAGGCTGCAAGACCACAGTAGTGAGTAGTAATATCAGGCGGTTCAGGTGGATCAGGTATGGCTTGCAACACGTGTTGCTTGCCATCTACTTCGATGGTGCAAGTTCTTTGGTAGATGTCCATCACGGAGCGTATTTGGTCAAGAATGTTTGCCCTAAGAGTATGACATCCCTCGTTCCAGGTGCAACGCCGGCATAACTACAAAATTGGTGTATATAGATGCTTCACCAATCTTGACCAACACATTTTTCACAACGCCCTCGGGTCTCATAAAGGATCAATCCGCCAATTGCACAATAGCCCTTTGATCGGATAGTTTTCCAAGGTTTCTCTTTTCAAACACATTCAAAGGAATTATGTTCGAGTAGGATCCCGTGTCTAGTGTGGCACGGACATCTTCAAGCTCGCCAATCCCTACCTTAACATCGAAACTTTTAGGGAGTGGTTCGGGATCCTCTTGCTCCTCATCACTTGTGTCAGAACCAAGGTCCTTCTCTTCTTCCTCAGCCTGTTGAAGTTCTTCCTTCATGCAACACTCGCACCTAACAACCTTCTTCATGGTGATTTCGTCAGGTACATCACCAGCCAATGTAATGGCATTCGATTTCACAGTGCTGCTTGGCAGTTTGCCTTGCTCCCTACTTGCTCCTCGGTCGATCAACTCTTGCATCTTTTGATGGCAAGCCTAGTACTCTCTTCCAACCTATTGAGCCTTGCCCTAGTCTTTTCGGAATCTTCTTCATACCGTTAGAGAAAACTTTGTGGGTGATCGACCATCTTTTGCAAGTTCTCCATCAGTTGAGCCGATTTCGACTTCGGTGGCTCTTTCGGAGCGGGGTTTTCGCAGTGATCATTACCATAGTTCAGCCTACTACGGTCTTGGTTAGGTCCATAAGTTTGGTTAGCCGATGCATCCTTGATTGTTACGGTATCCCCTTCTCCAAAATCCACCTCGAGGATTCCTACCGTCTTGTCCGTAGCTAACTTCTTGAGTACCAAACTCCGTAGCAAAGGCTTCTTCTTCGCCTCCTCGAACCCAGTTGCCATCATCGTATGCCAGCTCCGATCTACACATATGAGCCCCATGCCCATAGTTCTTGCATATTCGGCATACTTCGTTCGAAACAGTTGTTCCGGTGGCGCTCTTGAGGACTTGCTTCAATTCGTTGGTAAAGCACTCGAATTGATCCCCATTCCCCCTATACAGAGGGGCTTCTTGAGTCGGTGGAGCTTCAGGTCCACGTCTCCTAACCATTGCTCTTGGGTCCTCGAACTGCGAACCTTTAGCAAGCCTTTCGAAAACTGCCCAGACGGCTTCTGCGGTTTCCTCCAAAATATTGCCTCGGCATTGGAAATCCAACACTTGTTGGTTCTCGAAGGTTAATCCATTGTAGAAGTGTTGGACTAGGTCGGAAAGTTCAAAACCATGGTGAGGGCACTTGTTCGTGAGATCTTGGAACCTCTCGAACGCGGTGTAGATGGTCTCATCATAGTCCTGTTTGAATCCAGTGATCTGCGCCTTTAGCGCGGTTGTCAAGGTGTGAGGGAAGTATTTCTCCATGAAAGCTGAAATAACCTTCTCCCAGGTGTCCAGCGAGCCTGCTGGAAGAGAACTTAACCATGACTTGGCTCTGTCGCCAAGTCCCATAGCAAAAACCTTCATCCTTAACTGATCCGTTGTTATGTCAGCTCCGGGTCGTGGGAGTTGGTTGACGAAATCATCGATATCGTGCAAGTACCCCATCACATCTTCCCTTGATAAGCCATAGAACCTCGGAAGTTGTTGGAATGCGTGGTTCTTGATCTCCAGAACTCGGGTTGCAGACGAAAGGACAATCGCCGGTCCCCTCATACGATCCTTGGTGGGTTGAACCCATGCCTTCAGTGGTCTAGCTTCTGCCATTCCGTCGATTTCCTTGAAAGACTGAGTAGAGATTTAGAGAAATCTGTTTCCTCTATTTCCTCTAGTGCACGCCTTTCAAGTAGTCGCCTTCTTTGGTGGTAGACTCTGTCGATCTCAGCAATTGAATAAGCAAGCGGTGTTCCTGCAGAACGTGTATGCAGCATACACTATCTGTAACAGACTAGGAAAGGTGATTAGAAACAGACTAGGAAAGCAGTATCAGAGAGAGATTAAAAAGGAAAACTAAAACTAGTAGAATTAGGAATCTAAAGCTGAAAATATAAACAAATTAAATAGAAAAAAGGAGTATAGTCCCCGGCAACGGCGCCAATTTGATGAACGCGCGGATGTCGTGCTCCAACGCGAACGAATCAAATAAATTTGTAATTAGCCAAAGGCAATCCACAACTACAACGAAAACCGTAGTGTAGTAGTAGAATGACTCGAGTGTCGTTCTCTCAGGACTATACTAGCTTTATCAAATCTAATTTAGAATATAAAAACAGCAGACAGAAAGCAATAGGGGTTTTTCTAACAGATAATGGAGATTGGTGATAGTATGGTCCTTCTTAGCATAACGGGTCGATAATCATGCATAAATTCCTCAGTCTTGCATAGAGATCTTTGAATCAATCTAGTGTCCTGTTGCAAATATTAAGCACTACGAAGATAATTGGTCTCACAAGTCAATCACTATTGTCCTAATGTGTTCCGTAATTATTCAACACTACGAAGATAATTGGTCTGATGTTCGACAAGTGTCCAATTGTGCATAATAATTAATAAAACATACGAGAATTTAGGTTATGCCTGATCAACGAAATAAAGCAATGACACGGAGTATAATGCGCGATATAGCCATTAGCATGATTATCTTCCCTTCGCTAAGAATTCACATACTACCACCAACGATAAGTTTAGCTACTCATAATAGGCATGCAATCAATAGAAATCATAGAAGAAAACATATTGAAAGATAAATAAAATAAGTAGATTAAACTGTAAGATACAAGTTACCGAAGGTTGTCAATCTCCGAAGAATTGCGATCCTACGAGCTCCAATCCGCTATGAAAAAGTGTCCCCTAAGCTACGGAACTCCCAGGACAGGCCCCGGGAAGTTCCTACCTAAAACTATAGAGAGAGGTGAGAAAGTAGGTCTGGAAAGATATGATTTTCGGAGAAAACTGAGCAACTATAGATAGGCCCCGAAATACTGTGGGGCGGTCTCGCCCACCTCTGGGGCGGTTCGCCCCAGAGAGTTTAACGCGGAATTCCGCGTTTTCGACGCGTTTTTGGATTTCTTCCCCTTTTCGGACTCGGTTTCTAACTCCTAGTAGCCTTCTAACCTCCAAATTCGGCCCCTAGACTTCAAATCCTATCCGGAAACCTTCAGATACTCCAAATAGGCTTCTGGAACACCAATTTCTTGTCAACTTCAATATAATTGCCCGGAAATCTTCGAGTTTCAACCAAAACCTGTAAATAAAATCTAAAGGGAAACGTGACACTATTCTAATAAAATGTACTAAAATATAGCTAAATTAACAAAGAGGATAGCTAAAATAGGTGAAAAAGACTCGAATGAAAGTGTAAATACACATTCATCATGGGGCGAAGGTCCCCACACACCGGGCAATTCCTCCTGGTGTGGGGCGATTCGCCCCACGTCCCGGGCGACTCGCCCGGGAGTGTTTTTCGGCCTTTTACGCATTTTCGACGCGTTTTTGGATTTCTTCCCCTTTTCGGACTCAGTTTCTGCCTTCTAGTGACCTTTTAGCCTTCAGACTCGACCCCTAGACTTCAAATCCTATCCAGAATCTTTCAGATACTCCAATTAGGCTTCTGGAACACCAATTCTTTGTCTACTTCAACATAATTGCCCGGAAAACCTCGTTTTTTAACCAAAACCTGTAAAATAAAAACTAAAGGGAAACGTGACACTATTCTAATAAAATGCACTAAAATATAGCTAAATTAATATAGATGATAGCTAAAATAGGTAAAAAAGACTCAAATGAAAGTGTAAAATACACATTCATCAAACTCCCCAAACCGAACCTTTGCTTGTCCCCAAGCAACTAAACTAGACTCTAATGCAAAAAACAATGGAACACAAAAAATGGAGTCTCATGCCAAATGAAATGAACTAATCTATCGAATCTATCAAAAAACATAAGAACATAAACCATACAAATCATAGCATGAATATAGGTTGAATAATGCCTCGATTGACTCATACACATCCACATAAGCACTTATGTCAAGACAAGATAGTCTCTCGTAACATTCTCTACCTGGACCTAGTCAGTGACGACGTAATGAAACATGTTAGAATACGAATGGTTGTCCCGTGCCTATGAAACTGAGGACTTACTACTGTTCACCAAGTTAAGACTTTTCCTCAAAGAGGTCGAACCAATACTAGCTCTCATCAAACGAAGGAGGGTTCCCTAAAAAGATACTCAAAAACAAGGTCTCTCTCAAGCAAAGTCTTAAGCTATTCACCACTTCCTGAATGGCAGGACGAGGGTGGTCTAGAACAGATGATACTCAAAAACAAAAGAAAAGATAGAAAATTACAACACGATTACGAACATTACAAGAATTGGAAAATGAGACACAACACTTTGCTAAACTGCTCTTTGGCTTTCTTTTTTTGGACCCTTCTTTGCTTTTTTGGGGTCTTTTCTTTTTTTTTCTTTCTTTTTTTTTTTCTTTTCCAGTTTCTTTTTCTTCTTTTTTCATTTTTTTTCCTGGAATTTTTCTTTTTTTTTTTCGTTTTTTTTAGCCAGCAGTAGCATTACGAAAAGAGACACAAAAATGACAAACGACTTCCCCAAACCTATTCGAAAGAATAGGTTGGAGTACAAAATTTACGAAAAAAAGGAAAAATAAACTCACAACACAAAATGAAAAAGGACAAACAAGTCTAATGATGGTGCAACCCCCTCCCCAAACCTATTCGAAAGAATAGGTTGCAAACAAAGGATCACACAATCTCACACTACCTCCTTCCTAGGCATTTAGCAATCTCAAAGCATGGTGAAGACTTGTTGCCTCTTAGGTACATAATTACTCGGGAAAACAACCATAAGACCCTAACATGCATATTCCTATTATAAAGGCCTTCGTGAACCGCAGTAGAGAAAACATCACTAAGTGATGTCGAGACTACCAAGCTTAACTAAGTGCAATACATAAATGTGATAAGCCAAGCGAGAAAAACCTCAAACAAATTCATAGAGATGAAGAATATGATTAATGGCATAATTAGTTGATCACCCAATAAAAACGTTCAAAAAATTCGGCAATAAACTCCATATAAAACATGCAAGACTATCCTAGGATGAATGTAGTGAATGCAACCTAAAAACTAAGAAAGCAGTAAACGTGCAAATGCAAATGCAAACAAAAAACAAGATACCAATCAACACAAAGCCAAACAATACTTAACATCGCGGTTCACATCCCATCCCACTTACGATACTTGAGCTAGTCCCTAGCAAAAGATAATGAGTAATAAGAAGTGATACTAGATGTTACGAACGGTTTGGCCTCGGTTGGCTGAGAGTGGACATGTGAAAAGACTAGTCATCGGGATTGTAATCCCCATAATAGTCCCTCCACATGTCAGACAAGAGATCATTGGACCGCTGTAGAGCCTCTTGTTGCTGCTGAATGAGCTGTTGTTGCTCCCACCTTTCTTGCCTATCCTCACGGCAATGCTCCTCAAATATCTCCCAATCGCGGTTGCGCTGGGCAATGTGCACGTCGAGGTCTTGTCGCAGCCCTTGCACAGAAGTGGTCAAGGCTGCAGCACTAGCATCAACTCTATTGAAATGGTCGTCGAGGTAGGCCCGGAATTCAGAGAAGTCAATACCTCTAGACCCATGTGGTGCTCGAGGCGGTGCATGTGGTGCCCTATGTACAAAGGGAATATCCGGGATAGGGGCTTGGCCATCATCAGCTTCCATAGCATCCTCATAGTCATTTTCATTATCCGAATCGGACGGTCGGAAGGGTGCTTCCACATCAGCAGCGGTAGCTGTGGGGTTCTTCATTTGATACCTAGCAAGCTGTACATCAATAGTCGATGGTGAAAGGGCAGCGACCTCGCAATCCCCCTCATCAATGTCGTCGACCCCATCATATTTGCAGTAGGCAGTGATGAAGCTCGGAAAGATGAAGGGCTTCTTCTTCTTTTCCCAGTGGCGCTCATACTCCTCATACATGATGTGACCGACGTCGATGTGATGCTTGTCTATCAAGCAGTAGAGGAGCTCGGCGTAATTTGGTTGTATCCAAGTGTCATTCTTCCTAGGGATCAAGTTGAAGATGCAGAATTTCATCATCACCTTCAGAATTTCATCATCACCTTAGCCTCGATGCTAAGGTCGCTCTGACGGATCCGTGCAGGTTCTGCTCCAGTTTCTGGATACCTGTACTCCCTGTTGCAGATCACGTCCGTAATGTATCTTCCTATCCCCCTAGAGGCCCTCGAATACTCGTAGGCATGGTTGCTCCTTGTGAACTCCCGTTGCCCAAAATGGATGAATGAAGAAATTGTTTCTGGCGTCCATGGTACTATTAGGCCTCGAACTAGTACCCCCTCCTTCTCCTCAAGATCAGTGAATCCAGCGTAGAACTCTTGGAGGAGGCTCATGTCGTACCCCTTGAATTTGTTAGAACTATACCAAACCCAATTCCTTTTTGTCGCCAATCGGGAGAGCGTCCTGTACCCTGCCGTTTGAGCTACTTCTTCCGGAATATCAATCCGCCTGTCTGGTATGATCGATCTCCCACCTTGGGCTAGCTCCGCTTCGAGCCTTTGTCGGACATCTATCGCAGCGAGAGACAACTCGTACATGTCGTGAGAAGGTTGGGAGCTTGATGCTACCCCCTTTCCCTTCTTGCTCGAGCCAGCTTTCCTTGATCCTCTTGGAGCCATGATTCCTACAAACAACAATTTAGTATCTTGTATGACACAAAACAGACTTATGCATATGCAAATGTACGAGCGAACAAACGAGTGATATCTACAACAATCGAACTCCTCAAAAACCCAATGTCTAGTCTAGCTACTTCATCATGCAACATATCAATGTAACTACTACAATCACATATCACATTACGCTCTTGATAGACAACAAATGCCTTGAATCCCAATGCTCAATTCATACCAAAGTAACAAAAATCTAACATCATAAATCCTAAACTTCATCAATCATGCATTCTACCATTACACCCATCATTATCATATCAACAAACACAAGTTTAAACATGGAATGAAAGTAAAAGATACATTGCCTAACAAGATATATCATCTAATAGCAAAAATCTCAAACCAACCATCCAAGCCTAATTGAACATGCAATTGACAGTGAATAACATTTCTAATCACATAAATCATAAATCCATACATCATACAAGCTTAATTGAAGCATAAATCAAAAAACCTCCAAATTTGAAAAATTAGGGTTCATGTGAGATTACCTCAAATCCGAAGATTGAATGAACTAGGAAGAAATTTGTTCGGATGAAAAGAAAGAGCACGTAACGGGCTTCGATTGAAGCTAAAGAACACACAAATTGATGGAATAATGAAGAAGTTATGAAGGATTGAAGATATTTTGAAAATTGGGGAATTTTTTGGAGTAAGATGAAGAAAATGAAATAAAATGAGAGAAATGGGGGGAGACCCCCGTTTTTCACTTCTGCAGAAACGCAGGGCGAGTCGCCCCACGCCTGGGGCGAGTCGCCCTGTGCGAGGCGAATCGCCCCGCATGTGGGGCGAATCGCCCCCCACCTCCTAAGGCGGAAAGACGAAACTTTTCAAAAAAAATGCGGTTTTTAAGTCCCCGAAAACCATTTTACTCATAAAACCACTCGTAATAGCTCACTCAAACAAAAACAAAAGCACATACGACACTGAGACGAACAAATTCACATATGAAAAGCAAATTGTTCAAGTATGAATGCATGCAATAAAGCGATAAAAACTCCGGGTTGCTTCCCGGATAGCGCCATTGTTTAAAGTCTTTGACTCGACTCCTGTTTTCGCCTAGCTCTTCTTCTTGAGGGTACTAGACTTCCCCTTCATGGATCTTCTCCTCATGCCACGAACCTGTGAATAAGAATGAACATAGACAGCAAGACCACAGTAGTTAATAGTGTGAGAAGTATCAGGTGGATCAGATATGGCTCGCAACACATGTCGCTTGCCATCCACCTCAATGGTGCAAGTCCTTCGGTAGATGTCTATCACGGAGTGTAGCTTGGTCAAGAACGTTCGCCCCAAGAGAACTACATCCCCCATCCCAGGTGTAGACGCCGGCATAACTACAAATATACAGAAGCTTCACCAATCTTGACCAATACATTCTTCACAACGCCTTCGGGTCTCACAAAGGATCCATCCGCCAGTTGCACAATAGCCTTATGCTCAGATAGTTTTCCAAGGCTACTCTTCTCAAACACATTCATTGGGAGCACAATAGAGTAGGATCCCGTGTCTAGTGTGGCACGAACATCTTCAAGCTCACCAATCCCGACCTTAACATCGAAACTTTGAGGGAGTGGCTCGGGATCCTCTTGCTCCTCTTCACTCTCGTCTAAACCAAGGTCCTTGTCTTCTTCCTTGGCTAGTGGAGGTTCTTCCTTCTTGCAACACTCGCACTTAGCACCCTTCTTGATGGTGATTTCAACAGGTAGATCACCCACCAAGGTAATGGACATCGACTTCTCAGTGTTGCTAGGCAGCTTGCCTTGCTCCCTACTTGCTCCTCGGTCGATCAACTCTTGCATCTTTTGATGGGCAAGCCTAGTGCTCTCTTCCAAACGATCAAGCCTCGCCCTAGTCTTCTCAGAATCTTCTTCATAACGTTTGAGAAAAGTTTGGGTGTGATCAACCATCTTTTGCAAGTTCTCCATCAGTTGAGCCGACTTCGACTTTGGTTGCTCCTTCGGAGCGCGGTTTTCGCAGTGATCATTACCATAGTTAAGCCTACTACGGTCTTGGTTAGGGCCATAAGTTTGGCTAGCCGGTGCATATCCTTGATTGTTTTGGAACCCTCTTCTCCAAAATCCACCTCGAGGATTCCTACCATCTTGTCCGTAGCTATCTTCTTGGGTACCAAATTCCGTAGAAAAGGCTTCCTCTTCGCCTCCTTGAGCCCAGTTGCCATCATCATATGAAATCTCTGATCTACACATATGAGCCCCATGCCCATAGTTCTTGCATATTCGGAAAACTTCGTTCGAAACAGTTGTTCCAGTGGCGCTCTTGAGGACTTGCTTCAATTCGTTGGTAAAGCACTCGAATTGATCCCCATTCCCCCTATACATAGGGGCTTCTTGAGTAGGTGGACCTTCAGGTCCACGTCTCCTAACCATTGCCCTTGGGTCCTTGAACTGCGAACCCTTAGCAAGCCTTTCGAAAACTGCCCAGACGGCTTCCGCGGTTTCCTCCCAAATATTGCCACGGCATTGGAAGTCCACCACTTGTTGGTTCTTGAAGGTTAGTCCATTGTAGAAGTGTTGGACTAGGTCAGAAAGCTCAAAACCATGGTGAGGGCACTTGTTCTTGAGGTCTTGGAACCTCTCAAACGCGGTGTAGATGGTCTCATCATAGTCTTGTTTGAATCCAGTGATTTGCGCCTTTAGCGCGGTAGTCAAGGTGTGAGGGAAGTATTTTTCAATGAAAGCTGAAAAAACCTTCTCCCAAGTGTCCAGCGAGCCCGCTGGTAGAGAACTCAACCATGACTTGGCTCTGTCGCCAAGTCCCATAGCAAAAACCTTCATCCTCAACTCATCCGTTGTCATTTCAGCTCCGGGTCGTGGGAGTTGGTTGACGAAATCATCGATATCGTGCAAGTACCCCATCACATCTTCCCTTGCTAAGCCATAGAACCTCGGAAGTTGTTGGAATGCGTGGTTCTTAATTTCCAGATCTCGAGTTGCAGACGAAAGAACAATCGTCGGTCCCCTCATACGATCCTTGGAGGGTTGAACCCATGCTTTCAGTGGTCTAGCTTCTGCCATTCCGTCGATTTCCTTGAAAAGACTGTGTAGAGATTCAGAGAAATCGGTTTCCTCTATTTCCTCTAGTGCGCGCCTTTCAAGTAGTCGCCTGCTTTGGTGGTAGACTCTGTCGATCTCAACAATTGAATCAGCAAGCGGTGTTCCTTTAGATCGTGTATGTGGCATACACTATCTGTATCAAATTAGGAAAGGAGTATCAGAGAGAGATTAAAAAGGAAAACTAAAACTACTAGAACTAGGAATTGAATGCTGAAAATATAAACAAATTAAACAGAAAAAAGGAGTATAGTCCCCGGCAACGACGCCAATTTGATGAACGTTTGGATGTCGGGTTCCAACGAATCAAATGAATTTGTATTTAGCCAAAGGCAATTCACAACTACAACGAAAACCGTAGTGCAGCAGTAGAATAACCTCGAGTGTCGATCTCTAGGGACTATAACTAGCTTTATCTAATTTAACTTAAGAATATAAATCAACAAACGACTTAGCAAAGGTTTTTCTTAACAGATAATGGAGATTGGTGATAGTATGGTCATTCAAAGCATAGCAGGTTAATAATCATGCATAAATTCCCCGGTTTTGCATAGAGATCTTTGATCAATGAGTTGTCCAGTTGTAATTATTCAACACTACGAATATATAGATTTAGATAGATCAAAGATCAATGAATTGTCCAATTGTGTTCAGTAATTATTCAACATTACGAAGATAGAGATTTAGATAGATCAAAGAAATAAAGCAATAACTCTAGGTATAATGCGCGATATAGCCATTAGCATAATTATTAACCCTTCGCTAAGAAATCACATACTATCACCAACGAGAAGTTTAGCTACTCATAGTTGTCATGCAATCAACAGAAATCATACCACGAATGAATGAAAACATGATGAAAGATATATAAAAATAAGTAGAAAAACTGTAAGATACAATGTTACCGAAAGTTGTCAATCTCCGAAGAATCACGATCTTACAAGCACCAAACTGCTAAGAAAAAGTATCTCCTAAGCTAAGAACCCCTAGAACAGGCTCTGGGAAATTCCTACCTAAAACTACTGAGAAAGGTGAGAGAAAAGGTCTTGAAAAGTATGAAAAACGGAGAAAACTGAGCTCATATATATAGGTGTTCGAATTGTGTGGGGCGAAGGGCCCCACACACCGGGCGATTCGCCTGGTGTGGGGCGATTCGCCCCACGTCCCGGGCGACTCGCCCTGGAGTGTTTTTCGGCCTTTTACGCGTTTTTGGATTTCTTCCCCTTTTCGGACTCGATTTCTGCCTTCTAGTGACCTTTTAGCCTTCAGACTCGACCCCTAGACTTCAAATCCTATCCGGAATCTTTCAGATACACCAATTAGGCTTCTGGAACACCAATTCTTTGTCTACTTCAATATAATTGCCCGGAAAACCTCATTTTTCAACCAAAACCTCTAAAATAAAAACTAAAGGGAAATGTGACACTATTCTAATAAAATGCACTAAAATATAGCTAAATTAACATATAGGATAGCTAAAATAGGTAAAAAAGACTCAAATGAAAGTGTAAAATACACATTCATCAACCCGCACGGATTTGCTTTTGGAATCACCCAAAAGGCCTCATACCATGTGAGAGTGGTGGTCTAACATATATACCCTTTATTCCAATCACTCTTAAGCGATGCGGGATGTGGGGCATTACAAATTTTGTGTTGGTCCCTTTAAACAACAAGAAAAGACTAGAGGGGGGGGGGTTAATAGTCTTTTCAAACTTTCGTCGTTTAAAAACTTTCTCAGCAAGGACTTATTACTTTTCAGTATTGAGTTTGCTAATACTTAACTTTCTCAGCAAGCGCAAGTTACTTTTCAGTAACGAGTTTTGCTGATACTTAAAATCAGAGAGCAGAAGTCTTTGATACAATAAGTGCTTTGTCAGTAAGTGATAGTTTCAGCAAGTGAACAGAGTGACTGTGTACAGATAGATATGCTTTGCTGAAAACTAAATGCAGTAAGTAAATCACACACTTTTATAGTGGTATCTGAGAGTGGCGTAATCTCTCAACTAATCCACTTTGTCCTTTCTAGGACTGAATCCACTAAGACAAGTTTGAGGTTCCTTACAACACCTATCTAGAGCGATTCAAACAGAAACCAAAGCACACTTGCTTCGTTTCCAACCTAACTAGAGAACGAAACCTTGTTCTCAACCAAACTTGGGACTTTTAATCAGCAACACTATGCTCGATTAAGTTCCCCCTAAATGTCACGCCTGAAAGGGTGTATTTTCAGTTAGAGAGGTTTGGGATGAGATAACTTGATTATAACTTATTCAGCTACAACAAGTAATCTAAGAAACAAAACTTTGAATACTTTGCAGTAAACAAGTTTGATTGTTTCTGGTGTCAAGACTTGTTCTTGTTTGAAAGAAAGAACACTTAACTAATTTCTTAGACGAGTATGTTCTACTTCTTCACAAGTAGTTTTTTCAAGTTTTAAGTCTTGGAACGGATCAATGGCAGTAAAGAGTGTTTGAAGGGTATGTGAGTTTAAGCACAAGTGATAGTTTGATCACGTTGTTGACACACTTCAACTCTTTGCCGGATGACCTCTATTTATAGTGAATCAAGGGAGCCGTTTGAATTTCAAATTCTAAGGCTTTTGTTCCTTAAGATGTCACTATCTTGCTTTTGTACTTTCAGCAGCGTCCTTTATTTGTCTTCTAGTCTTCATGTCCTTCGCGTGCATGCTTTGCATTTAATGTTCATTTGAATGAGATTCAAACATGAACGTTGGAGCGCAAGTGCAAGTACTTTCAGCAAGGAGGTCACAAATGTTCATCAGCAAGTGGTCAGTCTCAGCTTCAGCAAGCACAACCTACTATGTCGTTTAGATTTTCACTTATGCAAGCTGTTGCTGAAGTTTCCATTTTCTTAGCAACATGTGCCTTTGTAGATACCAGTCTTCAGAAATCTTCTAGTCTTCAGTTCTTCGAAATTCTTCAAGTTTCTGAACGGTTCTAAATGCTTCAATAGTTTGTTTGTGTAAACAAAGTACATCATCCGCAAATGCTTCAATAGGTTGTTTTTCTTTTCAGAAAACAAGATACATCATAAGCGATAAAACTAACCTATCTAGCACCTACTCTAAGTCTTCAGCAAACGTTCCTCTTTTACAATGTCTTTAAAATTCTAAATTCCTATGGACCTTAAGAGTACTAGTTACTGGACTTTCCTTAATTTAGCATGGTTAATTACTCATCAAAATTACAAGTTTCCTAACAAATTTCCCCGTTTTTGATGTTAGCAATCCATGACTAAATTAATTGTTACCCTTTTAGAGGTTTCTGATGTTGAATAAATCAGTTGATTAATGCAAGCATACTTGAATAATTAAACAGTAAGCATAAGTATATTGCATAATCAAAAACCAATAAGAGTGAAAAGCTTCATTGTTGATAGTTATCTAGTAAGTTTACAAGAAAGTTCAGAGATAACTACACAAAATCAGCAAATAAAACTAAACAAAGCTATTACAGGGACTTAAGCTCTTTCAGAAGATTTTCGCAGAATCTCCCTTACACTCTTCTCAGCAAGTGCAGTAAATTCAACACAGTCCTTGTGTAATCTTCAAGTAGCTTACGGACTTGTAGTTGAAGAATCCTTGCATTCTTGCAGGCGGTATGATGATGCTTTTAGCATTCATTTCCTTGTAGTGAACCACCCACAAGTGCATGCCCCAATTGCTGGCATGGAGAAGTTGTGTATCTGAAATGCTTTTAGCATGAATCTTCCTTAACCAGAGAAGATCTTCTTCTTGATCCTTAGCAGTGAGATAGAAATACTCATAAGGAATCAACCCAAATTTCTTCTTTGATTTCTTGGTTATAGGATCAGAGTAATAGGCAACACCAATTGGTTTTATCAAATCTGGTTCTTGTTTCATGGTCTTACCAATTGAAGTTCTTCTTACTAAGACTTCCAGATTCAGCCATCTCCCAGCTATGTTTCATGGTAGGGAAGGAGGATCCCTTTCTTTTCTTTTCACCTTAAGATCAATCCAAGTGTACATTTGATTCAGTACAACTTTTGGAAAATAATCATTCACCAGCAAGTCTTCTAGCTTTAAGATCCAGCAACCATGAACGTTTCTGATCACATTCTGAGTGGTTTCCTCATTGCTGGTCTTTGTGTATTCAATGCCGGAGCCAATAGCAATGCTGGCAAGCCTCTTTTCTTCCTGTCTTTGCCTTCTTCTTCTTGACTTCGCATTTTCTTGATCTCTTGCTGAAGATCTTGAGTCAGAAGAGAAATGCTTTGAATGGCCAGACGGAGTTAAGGATGTTATTGGTCTTGCTCTTATGGCTTGAGCTATAGTCTGATTGTCATCATCATCATCATCATCTTCATTCAGATCTTGATGACTTTCAGTGTGACAGAATTCATGAGTTTCAGCAGAAGTTTTTCTCTTTTTCGGACTTGCTGAATTCAACTCACAATCTGCTTGTCTTTTAGAACTTTGCTCTCTTTCAGCAAGAGGTTCTGTTGTCAGTGGCGCTTCAGTAGGGGTTTTCTTCCTTGAAGATATCTTTTGCTTATCTTCCCCCTTAGACATGGATTGCATCATTGGAGTAATGTGCAGAGAAAAGAACTCATTGCAATTTTCAGCAAGAGTACTTAGGCTATTGTATTTCATGATAATTGCTTGCTGATCAGAGGTCAGCTTTGACAATTCTTGTTTAATACTCACCAGATTTTCCTCATGTCTGCGCTCTGTTGCGACCTTACCTTCAATGAAAGTCTGAGCCTTGACTAATGCAGACTTTGCTAACCGGAGTGCTTGACTGACATCTTCTTCATAGCTTTTGTGGTAAAGACTTATGTCTTTCTGAGCTATTGTAAGAGTAGTAATGCGTTTCAGCACTGTAACGACCCGACCAATCCGTCCGGCGTGGTTACTCCTGGACGGACCCACACACGTCTCAACAGTATGATATTGTCCGCTTTGGGTCTGAGCCCGCACAGATTTGCTTTTGGAATCACCCAAAAGGCCTCATACCATGTGAGACTGGTGGTCTAACATATATAACCTTTATTCCAATCACTCTTAAGCGATGTGGGATGCGGGGCATTACAAACTACCCCCTTAAAGACTCGACGTCCTCATCGAGCGCCTTAAGTGGTGGGGGTGACAAACTGACAATAACCTTTACCAACCGTCCACCTGGTGCGGGCTTTGGGTTGGTCTAGGCTCTGATACCATTTGTAACGACCCGACCAATCCGGCCGGCGTGGTTACTCCTGGACGGACCCACACACGTCTCAACAGTATGATATTGTCCGCTTTGGGCCTGAGCCCGCACGGATTGCTTTTGGAGTCACCCAAAAGGCCTCATACCATGTGAGAGTGGTGGTCTAACATATATACCCTTTATTCCAATCACTCTTAAGCGATGTGGGATGCAGGGGCATTACAAGCACAGTAGCCGGTATTTTTCTGATGTCAAGCGGACTCTCAGCAAGCAGTGCATCATCTTCTGCTTTGCAGGCTTTGTGGACTTCCATTAGTGCTTTAATTCTTGGAGTGAAATCCTCCACATTTTGGAACGGCACTAAGTTTGGGGTCAAGGAATGAACTTTGAGCTCAGAAGCGAATTGATCATCTCTTGTCAACAAATGACTTCTCAAGTCATCTCCTACATCATGTTCATAATCAGGAGGAGGAATTTCTACCACTTTGGGTTCACATTTCTTTGAGTGATCATCCTCATTTGCTGAAAGATCGTCTTCATCGTCAGATTCATCAAGGCCAACAACCTTGGTTCCTAAATCTGCAGCTTCCTTCCTTTCTGGTTGAGTGGTTGCTGATGGCAACGCTTCAGACTCAATGACTGGAGTTTCACCAGTAGTAAGCTTTAATTGAGTAGTTGCTGAGGGCAACGTTTGAGACTCAATGACTGGAGTTTCACCAGTAGTAGATGGAAGGGAGGGGACTTCCTAAGGTTTTACTCCTGAAGATTGAGCAATATCCAAATTCTGCGTATGCCTTGCATGAATTTGAAGACTGTTTTGAAGTGCTCTTTGGTAATCTTCAGCCATTTCTTCATCATCATCAAGGTTTGGATCAGTGACCTTGGAATCGAGTAAAGATAACTCGGCATCAGAAAGCTTGCTTTTGCCATGTTTCAATGCAGCGCGCTTTCTGGCGTACACTTCTTCAGTATCAGCGCCTTGTACAGGTGCTTGAGTACTTGTTTCAGCAGGAGCAGGTTGGGATTCTTGCTGACTTGGTGTTTGATCAGCTCGCTGATTGTCTTTATTCTCAGTCTCAGCAACTGTCAGTTTGAGTCCACCAGCATCAGGACTAGGACCTTGATTATCATCATCATCGTCCTTTCTGTCCTTAGAATCTTTTCCTTCATCATCACTGGGATCAGTAGGAATGTTCTCATCTTCTTCTTCCTCATCATCATCCGTCAGTATAACCAACTCGAGATGCTTGTACAAAGCAACACTCCTAACTTCCTCTTCTTCATTGATTTTGTGGGGATCAGCCACCACGGGTACAAAAGAACCCTTGAGCATCACAACTTGTTCAGCTGGAGAGGCACTCTTGAATTTGGCCTTCATATTCTCTCTGATTATAGCAATCAGATTTGAGCTCATTAGCTGAGAATATGACATTTCTTCTAGAAGTATAGAGTGGACAAAGGTCTCGAGTTTCATCAGAGAAGACCTCTTTTTTTCGTTGGATAGATGAAGATGAAGGTCAGAAAAGTCCATCCTTTATGTACCTTTGCCAGTTGCTGACAGACTTAGCAACTCTTGACAAGGTAGTTCTCTTGAAGTCTAAGTAAAGTTCTTCAGAACTCACTTTTGGATCTTCAGTAACCACTTTGTCAACATCTACTGGAACTTGTGTTTCAGCAACTGCTTGAGAATCATCCGAAAGATCATGGACAATTGGTACTGACTTGCGAGCCAGTGTTTTCTGCCTTGGGTTACTTGTCCGTTTTCTCTTAGGGACGGGGTTAGCTGATGACGCTGCAGTCTGAGTGTCATCATCAGCTTTCCTCTTTTTCTTCTTTGATTTTTCCAGTTTCTTAGCAGTGGCGTCAGTAGTTGCATTTCAGCAACGGCTGTTGTAGCCTTATCATGATCACCATCTACAGCAGTTTCATCATGATCACCATCTACAGCAGTTTCATCAACAACTTTTTCAGCTGTTGGAACATTCTCTTGCTGAGTGGTGGTGGCAACATCTGTAGCTGTTGTATACCTTTCTTGCTGACTTGTGCTGACAACATTTGCAGCTGTTGTCTTCTTAGATTTTTCAAGTTTCTTGCCAGCACGCTTAGGTGCATTCTGCTTGTAGAAGGCTCTTCCCACATTGCATACAGATTTCTTAATCGGCAATGGGTTTCTCAGCTGAATCTTGAAGTGTTCAAGAATGAAGCATATTTTTAATCCATACATGACTGGGAAGGTTGGTGAGACCTTGTTGTCTTCAACCTTAACCTTGAATTTAGTAACACAATCAACAAGTCTGTTGAAAATGTACTTTGCCCAGTTGAGCTCCGTTTTGTTCTCATAGATATGCATCAGCAGCGGCCACCTTCTCAATCCTACTTGGTCTATTCCTCTAACTTGGGAGTCTAAGACTTTGATTAGTAGCAGAGCTACTAGACCAAGTGAATGGCAGAGATGCTTCCTCTTAACGTGCTTTGTCCAAGTCACGGGAGCAATCTCTCCTTTCTTCATTTTCTCATTTCTGACATCACTGTAGAAGGCTTCAATTTTTTCATCAGTGGCAGTGATGTCATCTTCAGTTCCAGTGGTCGGGATCTGAAAGATTTATGCTAAATCAGTCCATTTTAGGACGATTTGCACATTCTGAACTCTGGAGAAGATCACTTTTTCAGTGACTCCTTGACCACAGTTAGGGGACTGGATTTATGCATTGTTGTAGAACTCCATAGTATCTAACATACTCACTTTCTTAGGGCGAGCTGTTATAAAGTGAGTGAGGCCTTGCTGTTTAATCAAGTCAAGCGCCTCCTCATTGTCACAGTCTAGTTCTTGTTGATAGAAGTATCAAATGTACTTCTCTTTTGCAAAGCCACCCCATTGTATCATCATCTCACACTTTGCAGTGTCTAGATATGCAGGAGGCATGGGTTTTTCTGTTATCCTATCGTTTTTCAACTCAACTTTCGCTGTGTTAGTCACCGGAGTTATCACCGGAGCAGTGCGTTTTTCAGCACTGTCAACCTTAGATGACTTAGATGTCTTAGATGACTGTCTCTTTGGTGCCATTTCTTTTTATAGAAGAGAAATGTGTACGAAAAAGATTGTTTGCTTTTTGACCGGAGGTATAGTATATTCAGGCTAGAATTTGCAGAGAAAGGAAATGTGAGTTAAAGAATTTTGTCTTTCTCTAACTCCTTGTTTATATAGTGTCTCTTATGTGCAAGAAGCTCAATCGATTTGAGTTCTCAACAAGGATAAATCAGAGAAACAACAGCGTTAGTGGAGCCTTTGCATTAAATGCGTAGTGGTCCACTAACAAAAACCGTCAGAGCACTCTTTCTCTTTGTAATGTTAACCGTTAGATCAATAACGCCTTTTAATCAATGGCCACGATTGTATTTCATGTCATGATTATTAGCGAGTTTATCTGTGCCCGATTAACGTCACAAATTTATTTTACCGAGATTTATGGGATTTGATTGCTTGCTGAATTAAACAAGAATCTTTTCAGCGAGTTTGTGTAATTTGCCTTGTTACTTGCTGAAAGTTCCCCCTTAATTAGACATCTCATATTTCTTTAAGTTAAAAGACATTACTTGAGTTCCCATATCTGAGAAGTGAGTTTTGCTCTTTTCTGAGTTCCCATCTCAGAATATTCCCTTGATACTTGAATACCTTTTCAGTATCTTTGATTGTCTGAATACCCGTTTCAGCAATCTTTAAGGTTTTTCTCTTACTGAGTGCCTGTCTCAGCAAGTGATCAAGTTTCCTAACAAATACCCGTTTTGAAGGAATTACTTGCTGAATGCATGTTTCAGCAATCATGTAGTGACTTACCATTTCTTAGAAGAAATCAGTGGAAGGAGCTTTTATACAAGTAAGAATACTTTGGCTTGCTGAATGCCTGTTTCAGCAAACTGCCAATTGTATCCCTTATTGAGGTAATTCAATCAATCCAAGGTTATACCTTAGCATTGCGAATCTATTATCTGGTAGGGGCTTGGTAAAGATGTCAGCAAGTTTATCATCAGTGCCTACTTTTACAAACCTCAATATCTCCCTTTTCCACATGATCTCTAATGAAATGATGTCTAATATCAATGTGCTTAGTCCTTGAGTGGAACTTAGGATTTTGCGCGATAGCAATAGGACTTGTATTATCACAAAAGATTGGTGTTTTCTTTGCAGAAATACCATAATCTCTTAATTGTTGCTGAATCCATACGATTTGAGCTGTGCAACAACCATCCGCAATGTACTCAGATTCAGTAGATGAATTGGCAACACAAGTTTGCTTCTTGCTGAACCATGATATTAATCTAGTACCCAAAAACTGACAAGTTCCAGAGGTACTTTTTCTATCAAGAGTTGATTCTCCATGATCAACATCAGAATAACCAACCAATTCAAGTCCAAAATCTTTAGGATACCATAATCCAACATTGACTGTACCTTTGACATATTTCAGTATCTTAAGTGCCTTTTTGTAGTGTGATTCTCTTGGATCAGATTGGAATCTTGCACACACACAAACAGCATACTGAATGTCAGGTCTACTTGCTGTTAAGTACAACAAGGAACCAATAAGCTTCCTATACTTGTGTTCTTCAACACTTTTATCTTCTTTAGTATAGCCCAATTTGGTACCAACACTCATAGGGATCTTTTCAGGTTTTTCTTCCTCTTTGATCCTAAACTTTATGAGCATTTCTTTCGCATACTTTGCTTGATTTATGAATATTCCATCTTTGAGTTGCTTGACTTGCAATCCTAGAAATAATTCAATTTTCCCATCATACTCATTTCAAATTTGTTTGTCATGAGCTTGGAAAAATCATCACAAAGTTGCTTGTCCTTAGATCCAAATATTATATCATCCACATAAATTTGAACTAAGAGTATTTTTACAATCATGGTTCATGGTAAACAAGGTTTTGTCAACTTCACCTTTCTTGAAACCATTATCCAGCAAGAACTTAGCCAAGGTATCATACCAAGCTCTTGGTGCTTGCTTTAGACCATAGACAGCTTTCTGAAGCTTGTATACCATCTTGGTTTCTGAAGGAAGTTCAATGCAGGGGGTTGTTCTAAGTAGACTTCTTCAGCAAGTTCACCATTCAAGAATGCACTTTTAACATCCATTTGATAAACAATGAAGTCATTGTGAGCAGCAAAGGCCAAGAAAAGTCTAATAGCATCCAATCTTGCAACTGGTGCATAAGACTCATCATAATCCAATCCTTTAGTCTGACAGTAACCTTGAGCAACTAAACGTGCTTTGTTTCTTGTTACTTCACCAGACTCACTCAGCTTGTTTCTGAACACCCACTTTGTACCAATAGCTTTCTTGCCTTCAGCAAGAGGTACAAGTTTCCAGACTTTGTTCCTTTCAAATTGATCCAGTTCTTCTTGCATTGCCTTGATCCATTCAGAATGCTTTAGAGCTTCTTCTATGGTCTTGGGTTCAATTTCTGAAACAAAGCAAGAGAACAATGATTCTACTTCTACGACATTTGCTTCTTCAGCAAGTCCATGAGTAGCAGAAACTTTGGATCTAGTCACTTGGCATTTGTCAATATCACCAATCATATCCGTAGAGGGATGATCTCTAATCCATTTGTTAACAAGCTTTCTGCTCGTTGGATCTGGATATGTTTGCTCATCAGCATGTGACTCTTCAGCATGTATTTGTTCAGTACTACTGGTATTTTGTGTCTCTGCTGAGATTGGTTCATCAGCAACTGCTTGTTCAACATTGCTAGATTTTGGTAACTCATCAGCAGGCACAGGAGGTTGCATAGTTTCAGCAACTTCCGGAGCAACTGCGTCTTTTGCTGGAAATTCTTTGTCGTGAACTATATTTATCTTGTCATGACTTGGGGAAGGAGAGTCATTGTCAGAATCATCATTTAGTTCAATTGACTTTATTTGCCTAGCATCAGATTCAGTTCTTTGCTCATGTATGATTAGCTTTTTCATACATTCTGATATTTCTTCTTCAGCAGGCACTCCTTGTGTCTTTTCGTAGAATACAACATGCACTGATTCTTCGATCTTTTGTGCCTTTTTGTTGTAAACTCTATAAGCTTTACTATGCAAGGAGTAACCAAGAAATATCGCTTCGTCTGCCTTTGGTAGAAATGTTCTTAGGTATTCTCTACCGTTATTAAGAACGAAACACTTACAACCAAATACTCTTAGATGAGTGATATTAGGAGGTCTTCCAACGAACAACTCATATGGAGTTTTGTTGTATTCCTTAGTAATCAGACATCTGTTTTGAGTGTAACAGGCGGTATTAATCGCTTCAACCCAGTAAGCCTCACTTATTTCAGTGTCAGCAAGCATTGTTCTTGCGGCTTCTTTTAGGGTGCGATTCTTCCGTTCAGCAACACCGTTTTGTTGAGGTGTCCTTACTGAGGATAACTGATGTTGTATGCCTTTTGAAGTGCAATACTCAGTTATGTATTGGTGTACAAACTCAGTACCATGGTCTGTCCTTATGACTTTTACCTTGTCATTTTTCATCACTTCAAGCTTATTCAGCAAGTTAGGTATTTCAGTCCTTGTTTCAGATTTGTGCTTGATAAATACTACCCAAGTGAATCTTGAATAGTCATCTACCACCACCAGACCATACTTCTTACCAGCATAGCTTGTTGAAGAAGATTCAAACAAGTCCATGTGCAAGAGTTGTAAAGGTTTTGTAGTTGACGGTACTACCTTGTTCTTAAAAGAAGATTTGGTTTGCTTTCCTTGCTGACATGCATTGCAAACACCATCCTTCTTAAAAGTAACCTTAGGTAATCCAACTACAAGTGCCCTTTTAGACAGCTTATTCAGCGTCTTGAAGTTTAGATGACTTGTTCGTTTATGCCATAACCACACTTTTCAGCAAGGCAATCGTGATCTGAGACAAGGCATTTTCAACGATTGCTGAAGACCAATCTACGGTGTACAAGCCTCCTGATCTTCTTGCAATCATAATAACCTTCTTTGTCTCGAAATCTATAAGTTTACATTCATCACTTTTGATTTTGATGAAGTATCCTTTGTCAGCAAATTGACTCATGCTGAAAAGTTTAAACTTAAGATTTTTTACATAAAGAACTCCCGTAATGGTAATGCATCCTTACTTCACGTCACCATAGCCTTTTGTAGAACCAGAGCCTCCACCAGCAAACCTTATTGTTGGAACTTTAGACCACCGTCTATAGTTTATAAGGTTATTCTTGTTGCCCGTCATGTGCTTTCCACAACCACTGTCAAAGTGCCAGATTGCATCGTTTGTCTCCGTGGCTGAAGTATGCACAATCAAGAGCAAACAAGTTAATTATCCAGTATTGGATGTCCATTAACATGTTCAAGAATGCGTCCAGTGGAAACCCAAGTCTTAAGTTTTTCAACTTTGACTTGTTTTCTACTTGCTGAGGAACTAGGAGGTTTTGAGCCAAAAGACTTTTGATTCGTGCTGATCAAATCCACTTTCTGATGTGGTGTCTTGCTCGGTTGACCTTTTTGCTGAACATACTTTTCAGTAAGTTCTTTTCTAGAAAGGTTCCTTGTAGTCCTAACATTTTGAGTCTTGTCAGAACTCTTATGCTTGATTTTGTTCATATCTTTGAAGTATCTTTGCTCACTTTGCATATACTCGTGAAAAAGTTGACTTTGCTTGGTTTTGAAACCAAGTCCACTTTTCGGAGAATGCTGAGCTTTTGTGTCAGCAACCTTACTTGATTCAGGTTTGTCAGCAAAGGTCTTCTGATTACTTTTAGTAATCTTGCCTTTTGACTTAACAAATTGCTTTTCAACAACTTGTTTGGCAGAATGCTTTACAACATCCTTTTTCTTTACAATTTGCTTTTCAGCAACCTGTTTTCCTTTTAAAGTCTTGTTACTTTGAGTAGCAACAGCGGGCTTTACTGTCGTAGGTACTTGATTGCATTTTTTAGCAACCTTAGATTGACCAAACTGATAGAGTTCTGGTTGACCACTATCAGTAGCACGTACAAAGGAAATTGGTGATTTGTCTTTACTCAAGATTATTTCGTCATCACCTTCATACGTTGCACCTAATCCTTCTTTCTGAGATGGATCTCTCAAATAAGAGTTTAGTTCAGTCAGCGTATTACTTGCATCAACATAAGATTTGAAATTGATTTTCATCTTTTTCATTTCTTGGATTTCAGCAAGTAACTTTAGAATTGAGGACTGATACTCTTCCAATTCTATTGCCATCTGAGAATTCTTCTCTACAGCTTCAGCAATCAACTTCTTGAGACGCTTTATTTCAGCATCCTTCTCTTCTGTCTCTTCCTTCAGCAAGACATACTTTTCAGTAGTCTGCTTGGTCAGAGTCTCAGCATTCTGTAGTTTCTCTTGCTGTTTGCTCAGAGTTTTCTAAAATCTTTTGATTTCTCCTTGAATCTTTTCAAGGTCAATCTCGTCTTCACTTTCTGAGTCAGAGTCATAGGTAGGATTGTTTACCTGACCGGCCATGAGGCAGAACTCGTAGTTTGACACATCTGGATAAGCTTCCATGGCTATTCCACAAACTTCCTTGCCAATTTCTACGTCAAGAGTGGCTTCTTCATCGTCAGTGTCTGAGCTTTCTTCCTCACTATCTTCGGAGCTAGTATCAATGCACAATGCATCAATTTTTGCTTGAAGCTTCTTCTTTTCTTCAGCAATAAAAGCTCTTTTGAACTTCTTCTTCTTTTCAGCAGATTTGCCTTTCAGCAAAGGACAATTTGCTTTGAAGTGTCCAGGCTTTTTGCAATAAAGGCAGAGATCATTTCCAACTGCTGGTTCTTCTGATGAGGTTGCTTGTTGAGCTTGCTTGTTCAGCGAGCTAGTCTCATTCTTGTACTTATGGTAGTTGTTACCAAGATGCTTTTTCAGCTTCTCTTTTGCTTTTCGCCTTTCAAGTTCCTTACTGATGAATTTCTTCATGTTTTTAACAACTAAAGCATTTTCATCAGCAGGCTCTTTATCATTCTTCTTTTCAGAAGATGACGGCTTTGCAGCAAGAGCAATGTTTTGCGATTTTTCAGCAAACACATTTTCTCTTTGCTTTGTCTCGTAGTTGACAGTAGCAAGATGAGAGAAAAACTCTTTTGGTGTGATGTCTGGCATTCCTTGATTGTAGTAGAAGTTCTGAGTGTGGATCCATTCTTGGTTCAGACTTCTGATGATGGTTTTCACCAACACCCAAGGCTGCCATTTCACTAACTAGAGTTGTGAATCTGAAGTCCAAGTCTTCCAGTGACTCATTTGTACCTTGTTTACAGTTCTGGAACTTTAACTTCAGCACTTCGAGTTTGTTTTACTTGGTTTTGTCAGATTCAACACAAAGATCTTGAACCATTTTCCAAGCTTCCTTAGCAGTTTTAGCACCCCACAATTTGCACTGTATGGTATCCGGAGTTGATCGAATGATGATGTTTCTTGCTTGGCCATCAACACGGAATCTCTTGGCTTCGTCGGAAGTCCATTCCTCTCTTGGTTTTGGAACGACAGTATCAACTGGTTCGCCTAAGATAGTTTCCTTTCCAGCTTCCGTGGTTTTGTGAGGAAAACTTCTCTCAACCTTAGTGATCTTGATAGGTCCATCATTAATGACAATAACCATCTCATCACTAATGGCCTCAAGATGTAGCATCATGTTGTTTCGTCATTTTTCGTAGTTTTCCAGCTTCAGCAAGGGAGCGTCTCCTAAAGACATCCTGTCAGTAAAAGACTACCAAACTGATCAAGTGAGAGTGATTTACGGAAAGTACCTAAGGGGATCTAGGTTCAGTGCTGAAGGTTAAGGAACCTCCAGCTTTGATACACCTTGTTGGTCCCTTTAAACAACAAGAAAAGACTAGAGGGGGGGGGGTGAATAGTCTTTTCAAACTTTCGTCGTTTAAAAACTTTCTCAGCAAGGACTTATTACTTTTCAGTAATGAGTTTGCTCATACTTAAAATCAGAGAGCGGAAGTCTTTGATACAATAAGTGCTTTGTCAGTAAGTGATAGTTTCAGCAAGTGAACAAAGTGACTGTGTACAGATAGATATGCTTTGCTGAAAACTAAATGCAGTAAGTAAATCACACAAACACTTTTATAGTGGTATCTGAGAGTGGCGTAATCTCTAAACTAATCCACTTTGTCCTTTCTAGGACTGAATCCACTAAGAAAAGTTTGAGGTTCACTTGCTGAGCGATTCAAACAGAAACCAAAGCACACTTGCTTCGTTTCCAACCTAATTAACTAGAGAACGAGACCTTGTTCTCCACCAAACTTGGGACTTTTAATCAGCAACACTATGCTCGATTAAGTTCCCCCTGAATGTCAAAGGGTGTATTTTCAGTTAGAGAGGTTTGGGATGAGATAACTTGATTATAACTTATTCAGCTACAACAAGTAATCTAAGAAACAAAACTTTGAATACTTTGCAGTAAACAAGTTTGATTGTTTCTCGTGTCAAGACTTGTTCTTGTTTGAAAGAAAGAACACATAACTAATTTCTTAGCCGAGTATGTTCTACTTCTTCACAAGTAGCTTTTTCAAGCTTTAAGTCTTGGAACGGATCAATGGTAGTAAAGAGTGTTTGAAGGGTATGTGAGTTTAAGCACAAGTGAGAGTTTCATCACGTTGTTGACACACTTCAACTCTTTGCCGGATGACCTCTATTTATAGTGAATCAAGGGAGCCGTTTGAATTTCAAATTCTAAGGCTTTTGTTCCTTAAGATGTCACTATCTTGCTTTTGTACTTTCAGCAGCGTCCTTTATTTGTCTTCTAGTCTTCATGTCCTTCGCGTGCATGCTTTGCATTTAATGTTCATTTGAATGAGATTCAAACATGAACGTTGGAGCGCAAGTGCAAGTACTTTCAACAAGGAGGTCACAAATGTTCATCAGCAAGTGGTCAGTCTCAGTTTCAGCAAGCACAACCTACTCTGTCGTTTAGATTTTCACTTATGCAAGCTGTTGCTGAAGTTTCCACTTTCTGAGAAACATGTGCCTTTGTAGATACGAGTCTTCAGAAATCTTCTAGTCTTCAGTTCTTCGAAATTCTTCAAGTTTCTGAACGGTTCTAAATGCTTCAATAGTTTGTTTGTGTAAACAAAGTACATCATCAGCAAATGCTTCAATAGGTTGTATTTCTTTTCAGAAAACAAGATACATCATAAGCGGTAAAACTAACCTATCTAGCACCTACTCTAAGTCTTCAGCAAACGTTCCTCTTTTACAATGTCCTTAAAATTCTAAATTCCTATGGACCTTAAGAGTACTAGTTACTGGACTTTCCTTAATTTAGCATGGTTAATTTCTCATCAAAATAACAAGTTTCCTAACATTTTGTTTATTTTTACGCGCCCCTTGCTCGTTCACGTTAGATTGACTTAAGTTAGTGCCTTCGTTCACGTTACGCCACTCTTGAGGACGTTAATTACCTTATTGACCTTAGACTAATTGCGATAGGATGGCTCCAAGGAACAACACTTGCGCTACCAGCAGCAGCAACCCCGCCGCCAATGATGCTAATGCACAAGACTCGATGCAGCAAATGATTTGCAGCTCCAAATGCCTCCCGCCAAGTAGCAAGTGCGATCGCGCCGCCAGTTACGCCACATCAAGAAACTCTAACGTTGTCGGCAGCTGAGAGGTTCACTCGTTTTCACCCGGAAAGGTTTGAAGGATCACCCCTGTAATACCCCACATCCCACATCGCTTAAGAGTGAGTAGAATAAGGTATATATGTTAGACCACCACTCTCACATGGTATGAGGCCTTTTGGGTGATTCCAAAAGCAAATCCGTGCGGGCTCAGGCCCAAAGCGAACAATATCATACTGTTGGGACGTGTGTGGGACCGTCCAGGAGTAACCACGCCGGCCGAATTGGTCGGGTCATTACAAATGGTATCAGAGCCTAGACCAACCCAAAGCCCGCACCGGGTGGACGGTTGGTAAAGGTTATTGTCAGTTTGTCACCCCCACCACTTAAGGCGCTCGACGAGGACGTCGAGGCTTTAAGGGGGGTAGTTTGTAATACCCCACATCCCACATCGCTTAAGAGTGAGTGGAATAAGGTATATATGTTAGACCACCACTCTCACATGGTATGAGGCCTTTTGGGTGATTCCAAAAGCAAATCCGTGCGGGCTCAGGCCCAAAGCGGACAATATCATACTGTTGGGACGTGTGTGGGACCGTCCAGGAGTAACCACGCCGGCCGGATTGGTCGGGTCGTTACAACCCCATTCAAGGAAAGCTGAAGTTGGATTGAGGGCATCGAGGATTTGTTCAGTATCTTGCACATCAACGATGCACAAATGGTGGAACTTGCAGTGTTTCAGCTTGATGGACCAGCACGCCGTTGGTGGGTCACCGTTGATACACGATGGAGGATAGAAGGAAAACCTTGCACTTGGGAGAATTTTTAGAAGGAATTTGTGGACAAGTATGTTCCCCGCTCTGTCCGTAAGAGAAGTATTAGTGAGTTTGAAAATTTGTGGCAAGGGAAGATGACTGTTTCCGAGTATGATCTTAAATTCACAACATTTTTGAAGTATGTGCCACTCCTCCAAAATGATGAAATGGAAAAGATGAGGTACTTTGTACGAGGATTGAAGCCTAAGATCAGGTTTAACCTGTTTGGAATCGAGATGTCAACTTACGCGAAGGCTGTGGAAAGAGCTGCTGAAGTGGAGGACGGATTAGGAGAGCTTGAGAGTTATGAACCTCATCGATCTGGAAAAAGGAGTTCTGATCACACGAGTAGCAAGGATCGTCCGTCTCCATCCAAGTATCCTCGCAATCAGTGGGAAAGTCGACCTCGTCAACTCGATGATATTACTGGAGAGTCAACTAGCATAAAGTGTAATTTATGTGGAGGAACAATTCCCGAGGACGGCGACTGCTGGAAGAAGAAGGGTTGGTGTTTGGCTTGTGCAGCAGGGACCATAAGGTGAAAGAATGTCCAGGGCGTCGCTCTCTGATTAAGGAAGGACGGTCTGGTCGCACGGTTTCGGAAAACCAATGAGATAGTGCAACAACCAAGGGGAAGGCCTACAGTGGGGTTGGACATGAGATTCTATCAGCAAATGTAGCAAAAGGTACGCTCATTTGGACAAACTTCTTCTAAGATTAGGTTTGTTTAACAGACTGCACTTCTTTCTTTAGGCTAGATTCACTCGAAGCTGATGTATCGATTATTTACTGAAGATTCACGGTTAAAATTGTTCTTGTTACGTATCGAACCTGAGTCCTAATGATCAACAAGGTACTTAAACCATTAATTGTCACCACTGGGACATGAAACTTCTTGTTGAAGAATTCAGTTTTGTTTTTCTTAGGTTAGTTTGACCTTGCTGACTTTTGTGTTTCAAAGTTTGACCTTCCGTTCGGCGTTTGAAGTTGAAGACTTTCGTTTCTCCGTTCCACGTTCATTACGCTAGTTAAGTTTCGAGGACGAAACTTCTTTTAAGGGGGGTGGAGTGTAACATCCCGTATTTTCTATCTAATTTTAAATTTTATTTATTTTAATTATTTAATTACCTGGGTAATTTAATTATTTAGTAACTTAATTAATTTTCTTCCCACGTTATCGAACTCGAATTAGAAAGCGTTGTTGTTAGTGGATTGATTTCATCACGGTTTTAGCCTAAAGAGTGTCAACCTTGCAAGACATAATTGAGCCCATTATGTCTTGGCCCAAATTGTTCAGTCTGGCCTTTTTCCCCAAGTCAACCAGTCAAAGCCCAAGTCCAACCCTAACCGTACCAAATTACTTCATCCTTTCCCACCCTTAGACTATGCCCAATGGTGACGGACGACGACGGGGCGTCGTAGTACTTTTTTAGACTTTTGGGACGACGACCCGTCGTCGTGTGGATCACCCCCAATATATGGTGGCCGGGACGTGGGTATTTTTCCTTTTTCTTTTTTTTGGTTATATGAAACATAAGATTGATAAAACAATATTGAAAATAATAATATTATTAAAACAAGCCAAAAATATATTACAAAGTCGTACAACAAATTTCAAATTTAAGACACACAAGTTCAGGAATAGAAATTGCAACAAACTCACACAATCAGGAATTTAAATTGCCGAAAACTAAAATGAAACAAAGAAAACAAACGTTCATTGATTCTTGCACGACACTTCAATGCAATGCCCAAATGTGTTCTATCAACTCTGACCTCAGTTTGTGATGCACGTTTATGTTATGCATGTCATAATGAATTTTCATGTAATCATCGATGGAGTTGATTGAAGATGTTGTATATTTGACCCAAATTTCATCTCTCTAGCCTTCCCCGACATACTTTTTTGTATCATTTTCGTAATTGTTGATCTGACTCTCCAACTCCTTCTCATAGTTTAAGTATCTGTCTCCCCATCCTCCACTATCATGTTGTGGAGTGTGATGTAGCAGTTCATGATCTTACGGAGTATGGATCTGCTATGTGTAAGAGTCGGATTTCGAATAATTGCAAACCGTGCCTGCAGAACCCCAAAAGCACGTTCAACATCTTTCTGGCATGACTCTTGATAAGAAGTGAACTTTGCTTCTCTTTGATAAACCGGGTTTTTGATGCCACTCACAAAAGTAGACCAAGCAGGATATATGCCATCAGTTAGATAGTACGACATGGTGTACTGATTGCCATTGACCGTAAAGCCCACCTCCGGTGAGGTGCCATTCAACAAGTCGTCTAATACCGGTGAACGATGCACGATTGTTAAGTCATTGTGTTTCCCAGAAACCCCAAAGAACGAATGCCATATCCAAGTGTCTTGGGATGCCACGACTTCTAAGACAAGGGTAGGCTCTCCATCTTTGCCCTGGAATTGACCCCGCCATGCCTTGGGACAATTCTTCCATACCCAATGCATACACTCTATGCTCCCAATCATGCCCGAAAAACCTCTTGCAGAGTTGATTGACAAAAGCCTCTGTAAGTCCCCCGTAGTAGCCCTCCTCATGTAGGTTGGACTGAACTCCGCAATCACGGCGTCACAAAAACGCTCAAGACATGCCTGAGCAGTACTTTCACCGAGTCGGCAATACTCATCCACCGTGTCCGCGCAACACCCATAAGCTAGCATTCGCATGGCTGCAGTTGTTTTCTGGTGTGTGGTTAACCCCGAACGGCCAGCAGCATCTCTCTTGCACACAAAGTAGTCATCTTGGTTTTGTTGGATGTGTTGTTCGATGCAGTGCATCATGCGAGGTATGTTTTGTTGGATTGCCTTTTTAGCTTGGTTGTAGGGATTGGATGAAGAACCATAGTAACTATCTTCGTCGGATGAGTGGTCGGACATTTTTCTGATAGCTTAAGATATTGAATAAGGGTTGGTGTATGAAAATGACTTCCAGTCTTTGGATTATATAGATACAGTGAAGATAGGAATTATGATAAGATGAGTCACTTGTTTGCATTGGATGCCAAAGTCATTGGATGCCAAAATCATTGCATTGGATTTCTGATAAGATAATATAGGATTTGGATGATGATAGAATTGAAGATAAGATAAGTTATGAGTCATTGCTGACTCATGTTTGCATTGGATGCCAAAAAAGATGATATTTCAGACAAATAAAAGCTAAGATTCCTGACAAAGTAAATTTTGGATTCCTGACAAATGCAAACTCAAATTCAAATTTTATTAAAACGGTCAAACTAGAGATGACAATTACAAACACGCTACACTTAAACACTTAAACTAATTTCAAACCCAAACACTGTTAACACTAAAACACACTCAAACACACTGCGGAAATTAAAATTACAAACACACAACACTCAAACACTACTCTAATTTCAAACACAAACACACTTAGCCACTTGGAGCAAACTCAGCAATAAGTGAATCACAAATTGCTTTCTGCTGGGGGGTCAAGGTGTCGTAGCGTTGACTCATCTCCCACATGATCTCCATACGTTTATTCCTTTCCTCCTCCACTTTCAAAGTCGCATTCTTTTCATCCCTCTCCCTGGTATACTCGAACCTCCTGTTTTCAATATCGATTGATTCTCGAAAAGTGATGTTGAATGTTTCCCATTCTTCCCCTATTGCCTCGAGAGCTGCGGAGTCGCTGGAACCACCACCTTTCGCCATCTTCTTCGCTTTGTCCCGACCTATAGGGCGTTTCTTTGGACTTGAGACATTGTCCTCATCCACCAACCTGAACCGCTTACTCCCGCTGCTTCCACCTGAAGCCATAACCTCATCACTAGTCCCAGGTGGTTTCTGCACCTTAGGCCCTCGGAGGAGTGTCTCCCAGTCCAAGTACGTCTCGTACTCCGGAGTTTCATTCAAGACTTCATACTGTTTAAATATAGAAAAGCCATTCTTGTACTTTTCTTCGTGAAAAACTTGGGCTTGAGCCACAACGTCATCCTCGTTGAATCCACTCCGCTGGCCCAACATCTTAGTAGCCGTTTCATAGTAGATGTTCCAATTGTTGACCTCCTCCCTCATACGCCCAATCCTCTTCCGCAAGGAATCATCACTCCGGGGAATCAGTTCTGGGTATAACCCGTCCCTTCTAGCCCCCTCGTACAACCTCCCAATCCGTTTGAACAAGATTGTAATCTTCTGGCCAGGGCCTACGATCGAGTCTTGCATGACTTCCAAGTAGAAACGAATGAGAACCAAATCATCATGCTCTTTCCTCGCAACATTTCGCCCTCTTTCCTTGAGGTCTTCCGCACCAGTGGCTTTCTCCTTCACTTTTCCACCTCGACGGCCCTTCGACTTTGGATGAAGTTCCGGTTGCGTCTCCTCAACAAATTCAACATCCTCGGTTTGGGAATGCATAGCCGGTGTTTGAGAGATAGTGGGGAAGAGAAATTCTGCGTGTTTGGCTCTTTGGGGAAGTTTTGAAACAGAGGGCAGTTAACCGGTGGCGGTTGGGGAGTGAGTGGTATGTTTCCGGCGAGTTGACGCATTGCTTCGTCGAACCTTGCTGACTCATTTTCTTTTAACCAATCCAGAAATTGGGGTGGGTACATTTGGTGCCATAGGTTTCGATCCATGTCGGAGGTTTAGAGTGGATTTGGGAAGATTTAGAGTGTTTTGAATTTAATTAAGAAAGAAATAGGAGATGGAGATGGGGTGCTCCAAATATGCCCAATATTGGTTTCTAATTATAGATCTCGGAAAATTAGAGCCGTTGGTGATTTTATTTATTTTTGCATTTTATTTTTAAGTTATAAACATTTTTAGCCGTTAGAAGTTAAATTGAATTTGAAAAAAGAAAACCAAAAAGAAAAAAAAGAAAAAAGGAAAGGCTATGGAGCTGCCACGTCGCAGCTCCGTAACCTTTGCAAAAAAAAAAAAGGAAACAGTCCCTTATCTCACACCAGCCGGCGTGCAACGCCCATGGCGTGAGAAATCGGAACTGTTGGTGGTCGAGGGCGTCGACCACCAATGGGGCTGATTTTGGTGGACGCCGTCGGCGTCCACCACGCCAGCCACCCCACGCCAGACCGATGGCAGCAGTTTTACCCATTCTCACGCCACCACCATTATCAGTAAGAGAAAGAGGAAAAAAATAATCCATCTCCTCCATAACTTCATTGTTTTGATCCACCATCATCCTCAACATCATTCTTATTCACCACCATCGCCATCATCATTGACTTCATCATTTTCACCATCACCACCGCGCCGTTCCTGCTCTGATTCTGTCCAAATCATACCTGTTCTAGTTCGATTCGGTTCTGCTCGGCTCCGGTTGCTTGCGGAACGACACTCCGGAAACCAGCTCCGTCCCGTCTCAGTTTCGGTCCGTTCTGCTCCGTTCGAAGGTCCCGATTTGCTCTGTTCCGTTTGTGGCTCGGCTCCGATCCCGATTTGTAGTAAGTTGAGCTCTATCTTTTCTCTTCGTCTTCTCCTCTTCATCTATCTCTATCTCTTCTTTTTAATTTCGGAAACTAACTCGTGGTTTGGATTTCAAAACCCGTTTTTGTTGCGTTTTCTTGATGATGTTTCAGCTACTTCATCCACCATTTTCACTCGAAGGTAAATTGCATTTTACCTTGTTCCTCTCTTCGTTTTTGTTCATGTTCTGTTTTGGACATTTTGCCCTGGACCATTTTGTCCATTCCTGAATCTGACTTGGACAATTATACCCCTGCCTGAATTGAAGTTTAGAATTGGTTGTGAGACTGAACTGCAATATTCTGGACCAATGGACTGGTTTGAAGTTTAATAATTGTTTGGGGACTGTTTTGCAATTTTGACATTGGGGGTAATTTGGTAATTCTGGACCTGTGATTGACTGCGTACTGACCTTTCATTGACTAACCTTGGACTAGATTAGGAGTTTTAATGTTTTCTGGGGTTGTTCTGTATGTTTTGAAAACTGGTGGGATTTAAATGTGGTTTCTGTTTTTGAAAACTACTTTTCTACAATTTCTGTTTTGAGGATAAAATGGTAATTTCATACTCTCTGGACTTCACTGTTAAGTTGAGTTTCTTTTGAGGACTGTTCTAAAGTATATTAAAAGTGAGGTACTATTTTGCAATTACTGCTGAGGGCATTTTAGTAATTTTAGAACTGAGGGTAAATGTGTTTTTTTATAAACTGATCAAGTTAAAGTACTTTCTGTCTTGAACTAGAGTGACTAATTAGTTTGCCGGCTTAGTTGGTTTGTGTGTGAGAGTTTAACATCGAGGTTCCGAGTTCGAAACCCACCTTTGTCATTTCTCCAACGACCTTTTCAATATTACGCGTTTAACTTTTTCTTATCCTTTTAGTTAGTAACTAGACAATTTCTGTTTAGGTGCTCCGTCCGTTAGCTCTTAATTCGATGTGGTTTGTGGACCATTGCTCACAAATTTAAGGTGAGTGTTCACCCCAAAGTTTGTTTCTTTATAAAAACCTTGAAGGCAATGTGCTATGCATGTATATATATATGTATGTGTATTATATTCTGTATGCTACTGCTTTAAAAGTAAATATGCCCTATGCATGACCATTTTACTTTATTATGTACGGTGTTGTTCTGTTTGTACTGACTCTTCTACAGGAATGTCACTCGGTTATCCAAGCACTTTATCTGTTATTGTTTTGTTTGTTTCTGTGTGGCCAGTCGATTAGGTTGTAACTAGGTAGACTTGGGTAGTAGTGGACTATCGGGTTTATTTGGTTATTTCCTAGTCTATTCCCTTTTAGACGCGAGGCAGAAGTCGCTGAGGTCTATTAGGGTCGTAGGTTCTGTTTCTGTTTCTGTCTAGAGTTGTACCCTCTGGAGGGAGCTATAAGGGCATTCTAGGAGTAGGAGTAACAAGGCGGGCTGCACCAACGGACTTCACCTTATCTGTTTCTGTTTGTCTCTGTTATGTTATCTGTTTCTGTTACTGCTTTGCTTGCTACAAATGTTTGTTTTCGAAACTGTTTACTTTTCTATCTATTAAACTTAGAACCTCACTGAGATCCTTTATCTCACACTCTTTCTGTTTCCAAAATTTCTTCCTTGTAGATTCTGTTGAAGAAGATCAATTCTAGGCATCCAGCGACTGAGATATGGGTTTGGGAGCTAGTGGGATTTTATTTGCTAGAAATAAGAAGAAAAACTCTTTCATCTTCACTGTTTGTTCGGTTTAAAATTGACACTGAGTTTAGTTACCGTTCTCTCTGTTCTACTTTAAAATTTGTAAGCTCATTTGAGCGCCAAAACCTGTTCATCGTCATTTATTGAAAACCGTTACTTTTGAATTTTCAAAATTACTTCATTTTTCAAGGAAATATTTTATTTTAAAAATCGGTACCGTTACAGTTGGTATCAGAGCTTGAGTTCAAACTCAAGCTTGCTAGGATATGATCTTTTGGCCTATGGGGTGTGTGTGAGGGTCCGAGTCGCTGGATATAGGCTAAGATGTTTTTGTTTTGTCTCTTTTATTGTTTAGTCTCCCGCACTAACTCTGAACCGTTCTGTTTAAACATTAACTGTCCTACTGTTCTTGTTTTCCGAAACTGTCTTGTTGTTGATTTTTGTTTAGCTTCCACTAAGTTATTCACATGCTTGCTATTGCTACTTTTGTTCATTTTCTTTAAGACTATTAGATTGTTTCTTTTAAGTCCATGAGTATTTGTTTAAAAGTATATTTATTTACTATAAAGTCATTAGTTGCATGCTTTAAACACTTATTATGCATTTGTTTTACTTATTGAGGCTGATGTATGTTCTTGCTTGGTTCTGTCATATCGTGATTTATTGTTTAACCAAAGTCGACATAAATCACTGGCAGGCGGTCGACTGTTTAAGTGATTCGTGTTAACTGAGGTCAAATGACTGGTCACCTTGTGATAGAACACTTTGAGTCATTGCTTGTTTAATGTTTTTTGATGTGTTATCTTATGTTTCTTTAATGAATTTCTTACATATGCTTATTGTCGTTTCATTTTCAACTTATGTCTGCCTTGTATGCAAGGTTAGACACACTCGAGGATTTGCGTAATGATTTGTTACTACCTTCCTAAGGACTCTCTAATTTGAATTTGACTTTTAGTAATTTTGTTTACTTTTACGCGCCCCTTGCTCGTTCACGTTAGATTGACTTAAGTTAGTGCCTTAGTTCACGTTACGCCACTCTTGAGGACGTTAATTACGTTATTGACCTTAGACTAATTGCGATAGGATGGCTCCAAGGAACAACACTTGCGCTACCAGCAGCAGTAACCCCGCCGCCAATGATGCTAATGCACAAGACTCGATGCAGCATATGATTGCAGCTCCAAATGCCTCCCGCCAAGTAGCAAGTGCGATCGCGCCGCCAGTTACGCCACATCAAGAAACTCTAACATTGTCGGCAGCTGAGAGGTTCACTCGTTTTCACCCGGAAAGGTTTGAAGGATCACCCCATTCAAGGAAAGCTGAAGCTTCGATTGAGGGAATCGAGGATTTGTTCAGTATCTTGCACATCAACGATGCACAAATAGTGGAACTTGCAGTGTTTCAGCTCGATAGACCAGCACGCCGTTGGTGGGTCACCGTTGATGCACAATAGAGGAGAAAAGGAAAACCTCGCACATGGGAGAATTTTTTGAAGGAATTTGTGGACAAGTATGTTCCCCGCTCTGTCCGTAAGAGAAGAATTAGTGAGTTTGAAAATTTGGGGCAAGGGAAGATGACTGTGCCCGAGTATGATGTTAAATTGACAAGATTGTTGAAGTATGTGCCACACCTCCAAAATGATGAAATGGAAAAGATGAGGTACTTTGTACGAGGATTGAAGCCTAAGATCATGTTTAACCTGTTTGGAATCGAGATGTCAACTTACGCGAAGGTTGTGGAAAGAGCTGCAGAAGTGGAGGACGGATTCGGAGAGCTTGAGAGCTATGAACCTCATCGATCTGGAAAAGGAGTTCTGATCACACGAGTAGCAAGGATCGTCCGTCTCCGCCCAAGTATCCTCGCAATCAGCGGGAAAGTCGACCTCGTCAACTCGATGATATTACTGGAGAGTCAACTAGCATAAAGTGTAATTTCTGTGGAGGAACAACTCACGAGGACGACAATTGCTGGAAGAAGAAGGGTTGGTGTTTGGCTTGTGGCAGCAGGGACCATAAGGTGAACGAATGTCCGAGGCGTCGCTCTCTGATTAAGGAAGGACGGTCTGGTCGCACGGTTTCGAAAAACCAAGGAGATAGTGCAACAACCAAGGGGAAGGCCTACAGTGGGGTTGGACATGAGATTCTATCAGCAAATGTGGCAAAAGGTACGCTCATTTGGACAAACTTCTTCTAAGATTAGGTTTGTTTAAGAGACTGCACTTCTTTCTTTAGGCTAGACTCAATCGAAGTTGAAGTATCGATTGTTTACTGAAGATTCACGGTTAAAATTGTTCTTGTTAAGTATCGAACCTGAGTCCTAATGATCAACAAGGTACTTAAACCACTAATTGTCACCATTGGGACATGAAACTTCTTGTTGAAGAAGTGAGTTTTGTTTTTCTTAGGTTAGTTTCGACCTTGCTGACTTTTGTGTTGCAAAGTTTGACCTTCCGTCCAGCGTTTGAAGTTGAAGACTTTCGTTTCTCCGTTCCACGTTCATTACGCTAGTTAAGTTTCGAGGACGAAACTTTTTTTAAGGGGGGTGGAGTGTAACATCCCGTATTTTCTACCTAATTTAAATTTTATTTATTTTAATTATTTAACTACCTGGGTAATTTAATTATTTAGTACCTTAATTAATTTTCTTCCCACGTTATCGAACTCGAATTAAAAAGATTTGTTGTTAGTGGATCGATTTCATCACGGTTTTAGCCTAAAGAGTGTCAACCTTGCAAGACATAATTGAGCCCATTATGTCTTGGCCCAAATTGTTCAGTCAGGCCCTTTTCCCCAAGTCAACCAGTCAAAGCCCAAGTCCAACCCTAACCCTACAAAATTATTTCATCCTTTCCCACCCTTAGACTACTCCCAATGGTGACGCACGACGACAGGGCGTCGTAGTACTTTTTTAGACTTTCGCACGACGCCCGTCGTCGTGTGGATCACCCCCAATGGTGGCCGGGGCATGGGTATTTTTTTTTTTGTTTTTTTTTTTTGTTTTTTTTTTGGTTATATGAAACATAAGATTGATAAAAAGAATATTTAAAATAATAATTATTATTAAAACAAGTCACAAATATATTACAAAGTCGTACAACAAATTTCAAATTTAAGGCACACAAGTTCAGGAATAGAAATTGCAACAAACTCACACAAACAGGAATTTAAATTGCCAAAAATTAAAATGAAACAAAGAAAACACACGTTCGTTGATTCTTGCATGACCCTTCAATGTAATGACCAAATCTGTTCTATCAACTCTGACCTCAGTTTGTGATGCACGTTTATGTTACGCATGTCATAATGAATTTTGATGTATTCATCGATGGAGTTGATTGCAGATGTTGTATACTTGACCCAAATTTCATATTTCCAGCCTTCCCCGACATGCTTTTTTGTATCTGACTCTCCAACTCTTCTCATAGTTTAAGTATCTGTCTCACAATCCTCCACTATCATGTTGTGGAGTGTGATACGGCAGTTCATGATCTTATGGAGTATGGATCTGCTATGTGCAAGAGCCGGATTTTGAATAATTGCAAACCGTGCCTGCAGAACCCCGAAAGCACGTTCGACATCTTTCCGGCATGACTCTTGATAAGAAGTGAACTTTGCTTCTATTTGATAAACCGGGTCTTTGATGCCACTCACAAAAGTAGACCAAGCAGGATATATGCCATCAGTTAGATAGTACGGCATGGTGTACTGATTGCCATTGACCGTAAAGCCCACCTCCGGTGAGGTGCCATTCAACAAGTCGTCAAATACCGATGAGCGATGCACGATTGTTAAGTCATTGTGTTTCCCAGAAACCCCAAAGAACGAATGCCATATCCAAGTGTCTTGGGATGCCACGGCTTCTAAGACAAGGGTATGCTCTCCATCTTTGCCCTGGAATTGACCCCGCCATGCCTTGCGACAATTCTTCCATACCCAATGCATACAATCTATGCTCCCAATCTGATGAATGTGTATTTTACACTTTCATTCGAGTCTTTTTTCACCTATTTTAGCTATCCTCTATGTTAATTTAGCTATATTTTAGTACATTTTATTGGAATAGTGTCACGTTTCCCTTTAGATTTTATTTTACAGGTTTTGGTTGAAATTCGAAGATTTCTGGGCAATTATATTGAAATTGACAAGGAACTGGTGTTCCAGAAGCCTATTTGGAGTATCTGAAGGTTTCCGGATAGGATTTGGAGTCTAGGGGTCGAATCTGGAGGTTAGAAGGCCACTAGAAGTCAGAAACCGGGTCCGAAAAGGTGAATAAATCCAAAACCGCGTCGAAAAACGCGGAATTCCGCGAAAAAGCCGGGGGCCGAACCGCCCCAGAGTTAATTCGGGGCCTATATATAGTGCTCAGTTTTCTCTCCGAAAATCATATCTTTCCAGACCTACTTTCTCACCTCTCTCTATAGTTTTAGGTAGGAACTTCCCGGGGCCTGTCCTGGGAGTTCTGTAGCTTAGGGGATACTTTTTCATAGCAGTTTGGAGCTCGTAGGAACGCAATCATCCGGAGACTGACAACCTTCGGTAACTTTGTATCTTACAGTTTTATTCTACTTATTTTATATTCTTTCAACATGTTTTCTTCTATGATTTCTGTTGATTGCATGCCTATTATGAGTAGCTAAATTTATCGTTGGTGGTAGTATGTGAATTCTTAGCGAGGGAAGATAATCATGCTAATGGCTATATCGCGCATTATACTCCGTGTCATTGTTTTATTTCGTTGATCAGTTGTAACCAAAATTCTCGTATGTTGTATTGATTATTATGCGCAATTGGACACTAGTCGACCATCAGACCAATTATCTTCGTAGTGTTGAATAATTACGGAACACATTAGGACAATCGTGATTGACTAGTCAGACCAAATTATCTTCGTAGTGCTTAATACTTGCAACAGGACACTAGATTGATTCAAAGATCTCTATGCAAGACCGAGGAATTTATGCATGATTATCGACCCATTATGTTAAGAAGGACCATACTATCACCAATCTCCATTATCTGCTAGAAACCCCCTATTGCTATCTGTCTGCTGTTTTATATTCTCTTGTTAAATAGATAAAGCTAGTTATAGTCCTGAGAGAACGACACTCGAGTCATTCTACTGCTACACTACGGTTTTCGTTGTAGTTGTGGATTGCCTTTGGCTAAATAACAAATTTATTTGACTGGACCGGGACCTGACAATCACGCGTTCATCAAATTGGCGCCGTTGTCGGGGACTATACTCCTTTTTTCTGTTTAATTTGTTTATATTTACAGCTTTAGATTCCTAATTCTATTAGTTTTAGTTTTTCTTTTTAATCTCTCTCTTATACTGCTTTCCTAGTCTATTTCTAATCACCTTTCCTAGTCAGTTACAGATAGTGTATGCCGCATACACGTTCTGCAGGTACACCGCTTGCTAATTCAATTGTTGAGATCGACAGAGTCTACCACCAAAGAAGGCGACTACTTGAAAGGCGCGCACTAGAGGAAATAGAGGAAACCGATTTCTCTTAATCTCTACTTAGTCTCTTCAAGGAAATCGACGGAATGGCAGAAGCTAGACCACTGAAGGCATGGGTACAACCCACCAAGGATCGTATGAGGGGACCGGCGATTGTTCTTTCGTCTGCAACCCGAGATCTGGAGATCAAGAACCACGCATTCCAACAACATCCGAGGTTCTATGGCTTATCAAGGGAAGATGTGATGGGGTAATTGCACGATATCGATGATTTCGTCAACCAACTCCCACGACCCGGAGCTGACATAACAACGGATGAGTTAAGGATGAAGGTTTTTGCTATGGGACTTGGCGACAGAGCCAAGTCATGGCTGAGTTCTCTTCCAGCAGGCTCGCTGGACACTTGGGAAAAGGTTTTTTCAGCTTTCATGGAGAAATACTTCCCTCACACCTTGACTACCGCGCTAAAGGCGCAGATCACTGGATTCAAACAGGACTATGATGAGACCATCTACACCGCGTTCGAGAGGTTCCAAGATCTCACGAACAAGTGCCCTCACCATGGTTTTGAACTTTCCGACCTAGTCCAACACTTCTACAATGGACTAACCTTCGAGAACCAACAAGTGGTGGATTTCCAATGCCGAGGCAATATTTGGGAGGAAACCGCAGAAGCCGTCTGGGCAGTTTTCGAAAGGCTTGCTAAGGGTTCGCAGTTCAAGGACCCAAGAGAAATGGTTAGGAGACGTGGACCTGAAGCTCCACCGACTCAAGAAGCCCCTATGTACAGGGGGAATGGGGATCAATTCGAGTGCTTTACCAACGAATTGAAGCAAGTCCTCAAGAGCGCCACCGGAACAACGGTTTCGAACGAAGTATGTCGAATATGCAAGAACTATGGGCATGGGGCTCATATGTGTAGATCGGAGCTGGCATACGTTGATGGCAACTGGGCTCGAGGAGGCGAAGAAGAAGCCTTTGCTACGGAGTTTGGCACTCAAGAAGTTAGCTACGGACAAGACGGTAGGAATCCTCGAGGTGGATTTTGGAGAAGAGGATACCGTAACAATCAAGGATATGCACCGGCTAACCAAACTTATGGACCTAACCTAGACCGTAGTAGGCTGAACTGTGGTAATGATCACTGCGAAAACCCGCTCCGAAAGAGCCACCGAAGTCGAAGTCGGCTCAACTGATGGATAACTTGCAAAAGATGGTCGATCACACACAAAGTTTTCTCAAACGTTATGAGGAAGATTCTGAGAAGACTAGGGCAAGGCTCGATAGGTTGGAAGAGAGCACTAGGCTTGCCCATCAAAAGATGCAAGAGTTGATCGACCGAGGAGCAAGTAGGGAACAAGGCAAACTGCCTAGCAACACTGAGAAGTCGTTGTGCATTAACTTAGTGGGTGATCTACCTGTTGAAATCACCATCAAGAAGGTTGTTAAGTGCGAGAGTTGCAAGAGGGAACTGCCCCCACAAGCCGAAGAAGAAGAAAAGGACCTTGGTACTAACAAGAGTGAAGAGGAGCAAGAGGATCCCGAGCCACTCCCTCAAAGTTTCGATGTTAAGGTCGGGATTGGGGAGCTTGAAGATGTCCGAGCCACACTAGACACAGGATCCTACTCTAATGTGCTCCCTTTGAATGTTTTCGAGAAGAGTAACCTTGGAGAACTAACTGTGCATAAGGCTATTGTGCAACTGGCGGATGGATCCCTTGTGAAACCCGAAGGCGTTGTGAAGAATGTATTAGTCAAAATTGGTGAAGCCTCTGTCTACACCGATTTTGTAATTATGCCAGCATCAGCACCAGGAACGGGGGATGTCATACTCTTAGGACGAACATTCTTGACTAAGCTACGCTCCGTAATGGACATCTACCAAAGGACTTGCACCATCGAAGTGGATGGCAAGCAACATGTGTTGCAAGCCATATCTGATCCACCTGATCCACCCGATACTTCTAACACTGTTGATTACAGTGGTCTTAACGTCTATGTTCACTCTTATTCACAGGATCAAAGCACGGGAAGGAGACTCATGAAGGGGAAGTCTAGTACCCTCAGAAGGAAAAGATAGGCGAAGACAGGAGTCGAGTCAGAGACTTTAAACAATGGCGCTATCCGGGAGGCAACCCGGGGTTTTTATCGCTTTCTTTACCGCTTTATTGCATGCATTCATACTTGAACAATTTGCTTTTCATATGTGAATTTGTTCGGTTCTGTGTTGTATATGCTTATGTTGTGTTCGAGTGCGACTTTTCGAGTGATTTTTTGAGGAAAATGATTTTTCGGGGACTAAAAACTTTTTCGGGGACTAAAAACCGTATTTTTATTTCAAAAAAACGTTCGTCTCCCACCTAAAAGTGGGGGGCGAATCGCCCCACGACCAGAACGCGCGCGCGCGCCCCTGCACGGGGCGGTCCGCCCCAGGTGTGGGGCGAACCGCCCAACACCACCAGATTTCTAAAAACGGGGGTTTCTTCCCCAAACCCCCATTTTCCTCCATTTTCATCTTCCAAACTCCAAAATTTCCTCCATATTCAAAATAACTTCAAATCTTCAGTAACTTCTTCATCTCTCCATCATTTTGTGTGTTCTTTAGCTTCATTCGAAGCCCGTTACGTGCTCTATCATCCTATCCGAACAGATTTCATCCTAATTCGTTAGATTTGCAAATCTGAGGTATCATCCTTGGAACCCTAATTTTCGAATTTGGGGTTTTTTTAATTTGAGCTTCAATTATGCTTATTTGATGCATGGGTATGTTGTTTGTATGATTAGACATGTTATTTACTATCAATTGCATGCTCAATTTTGCTTGGATTGTTGATTTGGGTATTTTGCTGCTAGATGATATATCTTGTTCTGCAATATGCCTTTATCTTTGATTTCTTGCATATGATTGTGTTTATTGAAGTAATGTTGGTAGATTTGACGATAGAATGCTTAATTGTTGAGTATGAGGATTTATGATGATTGAATTTTTCGCTGCTATGGTATGAATTGAGCCTTGTTATTAAGGATATTGGTTGTCTAGTAAAAGCATGATGTGATGTATTGCATGTAGTGGTTACATTGGTATGTTGCATGATGCAGAAACTAGGCTAGACATTGCGGTTTGGGGAGTTTGTTTGTTGATTTTATCACTTGTGTGTATTGCTTTTACACTAGCATATATTTGAGTCAGTTTTGTGTCATACGAGGTGCTAACAGCTGTTTGTAGGTACCATTCCAAGGGAAGGAGCATTCCCATATGATTGTTGTGAAGAACCATGTCAAGGAAGGTGATCTCGCTAGATGTGCGTTCGAGCCAAGGGGTTTTGCAACAACATCGTGGATTATCCAAGAGGAGGAGCTAGAATACACATGGAGTAAGGACTCCTATGCCTATTCATGCACCACCGACGAGACAGAAACCATTATTACGTCATCACTCCATCACGAGGACTGCAGAGTTCGAGTGAACTAGAAGGCACCGGGACATTCTCGCCGCGACGGATTCAATCTTGAGTTCGTAGTTGCTAGAAGATTCCGAAGCGCTAGCTTGGTTCCAAAACATAATGACATGGGTACACAGTCCCTCGTTGGGGCGCCCCTTGCCTGCCTCTAAAGTGAGCATCATATAGACATTGGTCGGAGCAACAGTGGAGAATGTGGTCGAAATTGGAGAAAAAGGTAGAAGACTTCTGAGTATCCGAGCAGCCTACTGTAACCTTCTCGTGGTGTAAAACGTTGGAGGGGGAGGTCCAGATACCACTGCCCTTTCCCCTTCAACAGTTCACATCCTATTGGAGGGCTACAGGATGGAGGATACCATAACATCGGCGGCTAATCTTGAGAATTCTACCTGCCACTGCAACTCTACTGGCGATGATGATGGTGACAGTAGTGACAATGAAGGCCATACGGGCAATGATGATTCTGATAGAGGAGTTGTACCGGTCCGGCCTAAAAATGGAGCTACCGCACCTACCAGAAGACCTGATGACACCCTATAAAGCTCACAGAGGAGGCCCAATAAATCACAAGCAGCATACTCAGCCGACCGAGGCCAAACCATGGGGTAACATCTAGTATCACATCTTATTTCCTCATTTTCTTACTGCTAGGGACTAGCGTTAATTTCATGAGGGGGGATGGAATTTAAGTGATCTGATGTTGTTAGTTTGGAGCTTGACATTGGTAGGTTGAGTATAGTACCTCGCATGTTTTATCCGTCTGCATTTTGCATTTGCACGTTTACTGCTTTCTTAGATTTTTTAGGTTGCATTCATCCTAGGATAGTCTTGCATGTTTTATATGGAGTTTATTGCCGAATTTTTTGAACTTTTTTATTGGGTAGATCAACTAGCTATGCCATTAATCGTATGCTTCATCTCTATGAATTTGTTTGAGGTTTTTCTCGCTTGGCTTGTCTCATTTATGTATTGCACTTAGTTAAGCTGGTAGTCTCGACATCACTTAGTGGTGTTTTCTCTACTGCGGTTCACGAAGGCCTTTATAATAGGATGATGCATGTTAGGGTCTTATGGTTGTTTCCCGAGTAATTATGAACCTAAGAGGCAACAAGTCTTCACCATGCTTTGAGATTGCTAAATGCCTAGGAAGTAGGTAGTGTGAGGTTGTGTGTGATCCTTTGTTTATAACCTATTCTTCCGAATAGGTTTGGGGAGGGGGTTGCACCATCATAGACTTGTTTCTGTTTTTCATTTTCGTATCGTGAGTTTATTTTTCTTTTTCCATAAATTTTGTACTCCAACCTATTCTTTCGAATAGGTTTGGGGAAGTCGTGTGAGTCATTTTGTTTCTCTTTTTGTTATGCTACTGCTGGCTAGAAAAAAAATCGAAAAAAAAGAAAGAAACATTCCATAAAAAAAAAAGAAAAAGAAAAAGAAAAAAAGAATCTGGAAAGAAAAAAGAGAAAAAAAAAAAAAAGAAGACCCCAAAAAAGCAACGAAGGATCCAAAAAAGAAAGCCAAATAGCAGTTTAGCAAAGTTTGAGTCTTTTCCATTTTTCGTATTGTTCGTAATCGTGTTTTTTGTATTTTTTATCTTTTTGTCTTGAGTGTCATCTGTTCTAGACCACCCTCGTCCTGCCATTCAGGAAGTGGTGAATAGCTTAAGACTTTACTTGAGAGATGGATAGAATAGGGGAGAGTTATCTTCTATAGGGAACCCTCCTTCGTTTGATGAGAGCCAGTACTTGTTCGACCTCTTTTGAGGAAAAGTCTTAACATGGTGGAACAGCAGTAAGTCCTCAGTTTCATAGGCATGGGGCAACCATTCGTAGCTTAGCATGCATCATTACGTCGTCACTGACTAGGTCCAGGTAGAGAATGTTACGAGAGACTATCTTGTCTTGACATAAGTGCTTATGTGGATGTGTATAAGTCAATCGAGATATTCTTCAACCTATATTCATGCTTTGATTTATATGGTTTTTGTTCATATGTTATTTGATAGATTCAGTACATTAGTTCATTTTATTTAGCATGAAACTCCATTTTGTGTCTTGCATGTTTTTTGTATTAGAGTCTAGCTTAGTTGCTTGAGGACAAGCAAAGGTTCGGTTTGGGGAGTTTGATGAATGTGTATTTTACACTTTCATTCGAGTCTTTTTCACCTATTTTAGCTATCCTCTATGTTAATTTAGCTATATTTTAGTACATTTTATTAGAATAGTGTCACGTTTCCCTTTAGATTTTATTTTACAGGTTTTGGTTGAAATTCGAAGATTTCTGGGCAATTATATTGAAGTTGACAAGGAATTGGTGTTCCAGAAGCCTATTTGGAGTATCTGAAGGTTTCCGGATAGGATTTGGAGTCTAGGGGTCGAATCTGGAGGTTAAAAGGCCACTAGAAGTCAGAAACCGAGTCCGAAAAGGTGAAGAAATCCAAAACCGCGTCGAAAAACGCGGAATTCCACGAAAAAGCCGGGGGCGAACCGCCCCAGCCTGCGGCGAACCACCCCAGAGTTAATTCGGGGCCTATATATAATGCTCAGTTTTCTCTCCGAAAATTATATCTTTCCAGACCTACTTTCTCACCTCTCTCTATAGTTTTAGGTAGGAACTTCCTGGGGCCTGTCCTGGGAGTTTTGTAGCTTAGGGGATACTTTTTCATAGCAGTTTGGAGCTCGTAGGACTGAAATTATCCGGAGACTGACAACCTTCGGTAACTTTGTATCTTACAGTTTTATTCTACTTATTTTATATTCTTTCAACATGTTTTCTTCTATGATTTCTGTTGATTGCATGCCTATTATGAGTAGCTAAATTTATCGTTGGTGGTAGTATGTGAATTCTTAGCGAGGGAAGATAATCATGCTAATGGCTATATCGCGCATTATACTCCGTGTCATTGCTTTATTTCGTTGATCAGTTGTAACCAAAATTCTCGTATGTTGTATTGATTATTATGCACAACTGGACACTAGTCGACCATCAGACCAATTATCTTCGTAGTGTTGAATAATTATGGAACACATTAGGACAATCGTGATTGACTAGTCAGACCAAATTATCTTCGTAGTGCTTAATACTTGCAACAGGACACTAGATTGATTCAAAGATCTCTATGCAAGACCGAGGAATTTATGCATGATTATCGACCCATTATGTTAAGAAGGACCATACTATCACCAATCTCCATTATCTGCTAGAAACCCCCTATTGCTATCTGTCTGCTGTTTTATATTCTCTTGTTAAATAGATAAAGCTAGTTATAGTCCTGAGAGAACGACACTCGAGTCATTCTACTGCTACACTACGGTTTTCGTTGTAGTTGTGGATTGCCTTTGGCTAAATAACAAATTTATTTGACTGAACCGGGACATGAAAATCACGCGTTCATCACAATCATGCCCGAAAAACCTCTTGCAGCGTTGATTGACAAAAGCCTCTGTAAGTCCTCCGCAGTAGCCCTCCTCAAGTAGGTTGGACTGAACTCCGCAATCACGGCGTCACAAAAACGCTCAAGACATGCCTGAGCAGTACTTTCACCGAGTCGGCAATACTCATCCACCGCGTCCGTGCAACACCCATAAGCTAGCATTCGCATGGCTGCAGTTGTTTTCTGGTGTGTGGTTAACCCCGAACGGCCAGCAGCATCTCTCTTGCACACAAAGTAGTCATCTTGGTTCAATACACCAGCCACCACCCTATCGAACAACTCCCTACGCATTCTGAATCTGCGTCTGAATTTATCTTCATATATTGGCCCGGTTGGAGTGAAGTAATCCTCCTCCATGAACTTGGCACGCTCTTCTCTTTTTCTGTTAATGTATTTATTCTTGTGGCTTTGATTTCAGACTTGTGGTTGGTTTTGTGGGTTTTGTTGGATGTGTTGTTCGATGTAGTGCATCATGCGAGGTATGTTTTGTTGGATTGCCTTTTTTAGCTTGGTTGTAGGGATTGGATGAAGAACCATAGTAACTATCTTCGTCGGATGAGTGGTCGGACATTTTTCTAATAGCTTAAGATATTGAATAAGGGTTGGTGTATGAAAATGACTTCCAGTCTTTGGATTATATAGATACAGTGAAGATAGGATTTCTGATAAGATGTGTCACTTGTTTGTATTGGATGCCAAAATCATTGCATTGGATTTCTGATAAGATAAGATAGATTTGGATGATGATAGAATTGAAGATAAGATAAGTTATGAGTCATTGTTGACTCATGTTTGCATTGGATGCCAAAAAAAATCTAATATTTCAGACAAATAAAAGCTAAGATTCCTGACAAAGTAAATTTTGGATTCCTAACAAATGCAAACTCAAATTCAAATTTTATTAAAACGGTCATACTAGAGATGAAAATTACAAACACGCTACACTTCAACACTTAAACTAATTTCAAACCCAAACACTTTTAACACTAAAACACACTCAAACACACTGCGGAAATTAAAATTACAAACACACAACACTCAAACACTACTCTAATTTCAAACACAAACACACTTAGCCACTTGGAGCGAACTCAGCAATAAGTGAATCACAAATTGCTTTCTGCTGGGTGGTCAAGGTGTCGTAGCGTTGACTCATCTCCCACATGATCGCCATACATTTATTCCTTTCCTCCTCCGCTTTCAAAGTCGCATTCTTTTCATTCCTCTCCCTAGTATACTCGAGCCTCCTGTTTTCAATGTCAATTGATTCTCGAAAAGTGATGTTGAATGTTTCCCATCCTTCCCCTATTGCCTCGAGAGCCGCGGAGTCGCTGGAACCACCACCTTTCGCCATCTTCTTCGCTTTGTCCTGACGTATAGGGTGTTTCTTTGGACTTGAGACACTGTCCTCATCCACCAACCTGAACCGCTTACTCCCGCTGCTTCCACCTGAAGCCATAACCTCATCACTAGTCCCAGGTGGTTTCTGTGCCTTAGGCCCTCGGAGGAGTGTCTCCCAATCCAAGTACGTCTCGTACTCCAGAGTGTCATTCAAGACTTCATACTGTTTAAACATAGAAAAGCCATTCTTGTACTTTTCTTTGTGAAAAACTTGGGCTTGAGCCACAATGTCATCCTCGTTGAATCCACTCCGCTGGCCCAACATCTTAGTAGCCTTTTCATAGAAGATTGTCCAATTGTTGACCTCCTCCCTAATACGCCCAATCCTCTTCCGCAAGGAATCATCACTCTGGGGAATCAGGTCTGGGTATAACCCGTCCCTTCGGAAGGTTTAGAGTTGATTTGGGAAGATTTAGAGTGTTTTGAATTTAATTAAGAAAGAAATGGGAGATGGAGATGGGGTGCTACGAATATGCCCAATATGGGTCTCTATTTATAGATCTCGAAAAATTAGAGTCGTTGGTTATTTTTATTTATTTTTTGCATTTTTATTTTTTAAGTTATAACCCTTTTTAGCCGTTAGAAGTTAAATTGAATTTGAAAACAGAAAACAAAAAAAAAAAAAAAAAAAAGAAAAAAGGAAAGGCTATGGAGCTCCACAGCCTTTCCAAAAAAAAAAAAAAAAAGGAAAAAATCCCTTTTCTCACGCCAGCCGGTGTGCAACGCCCATGGCATGAGAAATCGGAACTGTTGGTGGTCGACGCCCTGGCGTCGACCACCAATGGGCTGATTTTGGTGAACGCCGTCGGCGTCCACTACGCCAGCCTCCCCACGCCACACCGATGGCAGCAGTCTTACCCATTCTCACTCCACCACCATTATCAGTAAGAGAAATAGGAAAAAATAATCCATCTCCTCCATAACTTCATTGTTTTGATCCACCATCATCCTCAACATCATTCTTATTCACCACCATCGCCATCATCATTGACTTCATCATTTTCACAATCACCACCGCACCGTTCCTGCTCCGATTCTGTCCAAATCATACCTGTTCCAATTCGATTTGGTTTTGCTCGGCTCCGGTTGCTTGCCGATCGACACTCCGGCAACCAGCTCCGTCCCGTCTCGGTTTCGGTCCGTTCTTCTCCGTTCAAAGGTCCCGGTTTTCTCTGTTCCGTTTATGGCTTGGCTCCAATCCCGATTTGTAGTAAGTTGAACTCTATCTTTTCTCTTCGTCTTCTCCTCTTCATCTATCTCTATCTCTTCTTTTTAATTTCGGAAACTAACTCGTGGTTTGGGTTTCAAAACCCGTTTTTGTTGCGTTTTCTTGTTGATGTTTCAACTACTTCATCCACCATTTTCATTCGAAGGTAAATTGCATTTTACCTTCTTCCTCTCTTCGTTTTTGTTCATGTTCTGTTTCGGACATTTTGCCCTGGACCATTTTGTCCTTGCCCGAATCTGACTTGGACAATTATACCCCTGCCTGAATTGAAGTTTCGAACTGGGTGTGAGACTGAACTGCAATATTCTGGACCAATGGACTGGTTTGAAGTTTAATAATTGTTTGGGGACCGTTTTGCAATTTTGACATTGGGGGTAATTTGGTAATTATGGACTTGTGATTGACTGCGTACTGACCTTTCATTGACTGACCTTGGACTAGATTAGGAGTTTTGTTGTTTTTTGGGTTTGTTCTGTATGTTTTGAAAACTGGTGGGATTTAAATGTGGTTTCTGTTTTTGAAAACTACTTTTCTACAATTTATGTTTTGAGGATAAAATGGTAATTTCATAGTCTCTGGACTTCATTGTTAAGTTAAGTTTCTTTTGAGGACTGTTCTAAAGTATATTAAAAGTGAGGTACTATTTCGCAATTACTGTTGATGGCATTTTAGTAATTTTAAAACTGAGGGTAAATGTGTTTTTTATAAACCGATCAAGTTAAAGTACTTTCTGTCTTGAACTAGAGTGACTAATTAGTTTGCCAGCTTAGTTGGTTTGTGTGTGAGAGTTTAACATTGAGGCTCCGAGTTCGAAACCCACCTTTGCCATTTCTCCAACGACCTTTTCAATTTTACGAGTTTAACTTTTGCTTATCATTTTAGTTAGTAACTAGACAATTTCTGTTTAGGTGCTCCGTCCGTTAGCTATTAATTCGCTATGGTTTGTGGACCGTTGCTCGCAAAGTTTAGGGTGAGTGTTCACCCCAAAGTTTGTTTGTTTATAAAAACCTGGAAGGCAATGTGCTATGCATGTATATATATACGTATGTGTATTGTATTATGTATGCTACTGCTTTAAAAGTAAATATGCCCTATGCATGACCATTTTACTTTATTATGTACGGTGTTATTTTGTTTGTACTGACTCTTCTGCAGGAATGTAACTCGGTTATCCAAGCACTTTATCTGTTATTGTTTCTGTCTGTTTCTGTGTGGCCAGTCGATTAGGTTGTAACTAGGTAGACTTGGGTAGTAGTGGACTATCGGGTTTATTTGGTTATTTTCTAGTCTATTCCCTCTTAGACGCGAGGCAAAAGTCGATGAGGTCTATTAGGGTCGTAGGTTCTGTTTCTGTCTAGAGTTGTACCCTCTGGAGGGAGCTATAAGGGCATTCTGGGAGTAGGAGTAACAAGGCGGGCTGCACCAACGGACTTCACCTTATCTGTTTCTGTTTGTCTCTGTTATGTTATCTGTTTCTGTTACTACTTTGCTTGCTACAAATGTTTATTTTCGAAACCGTTTACTTTTCTATCTATTAAACGTAGAACCTCACTGAGATCCTTTATCTCACACTCTTTCTGTTTCCAAAATTCCTTCCTTGTAGATTTTGTTGAAGAAGATCAAGTCTAGGCATCCAACGACTGAGAGTTGGGTTTGGGAGCTCGTGGGATTTTATTTGTTAGAAATAAGAAGAAAAACTCTTTCATCTTCACTGTCTGTTCGTTTTAAAATTGACACTGAGTTTAGTTATCGTTCTCTCTGTTCTACTTTAAAATTTGTAAGCTCATTTGAGCGCCAAAACCTGTTCATCGTCATTTATTGAAAACCGTTACTTTTGAATTTTCAAAATTACTTCATTTTTCAAGAAAATATTTTATTTTAAAAATCGGTACCGTTACAACCATAACTCAAGTGATAAGAACCATAACCAGAACAAGATCTTTTTTTTTCTTTTTTTTTACCTTCTTGCATCTTGATTGTTTGAGCATATCATAGAATTTCCTGGCCATCTGTTGGCGCCATGGTAGTGAATCGTCAGCTACTTTTATGATAGTGCTTTTTCCTTGGTGGTATCTATCCCATACGTCTTGCTTGATGTTTTTAGTCCACCTCTGGTTGATGTACTTTTCAGGGATCTTTTTTTTAATTTTCATCTATTAGGACCTTAATAGCATGGAAGCATAACCATCTGAGTGTTGAATATTGCTTGCATGAACAATCAACTGTGACATCTTGACCTTTTTTTATATAGCGAACTTCATGTGTTGTCATTCTTTCATCTTGTGGGTGAACTTTGATAACCTTGTTATTCCTGATATTTTAGAAGCACAAAAAAATTATATTAAAAACCACAAGATAGGGCATTAGAATTATAAGTCCCGTTGTATAAAACCATAACATCATATATTAAAAAATTACTGACCGATTTGTAGTTTTGCCTACACTCCAAGTTGAAGCAACAGCTTCATAAAGTTCCATTTTAAAAAATTCAAAGACCTCCATGGTATACACCTCGGCTGCTTGGATTAGCAGTGGTGATTGTATTTCAAGATACTTCTTCGAAGTTGAAGTGTCAAACTCTTTCTTCCCTTCGCAACTTCTCCACCGTTTCAATGTGTCTGCAAATATTTGATAGAACTTTGTGAGGCTTGTGGTTCTATTTTCTCTGAAGCATATTGCATTGTTTGTGCTCTCACTCCTTTGCGAGGATAAGAAGCCAGCAGAGAAGAAGTCCTTGCTTAGTGTTGTGCACCATTTCTCTCGGACTGCGTATAAACTCTCAAAGTAGGTCGAATCTGCTTTATTGTATTTCAGAAGCATTTTCGTCCAGCACTCTTCAAACTCGTCTCGATCATTGCAGCCTTTGAGGCAACAGTCAAACTCCGCCTTGAACTTGATGTCAGTCTTCAGCTCTCCAAAATGTGATATTGCATTTGTTGAATATGCCACAAGTAGAGCCTATGCCTAGTACTATCTCCCAAAACCTGATTTAAAACAATAACACCATCATTTAGAACCATGACAATCTATCCTAGAACCACAACAACAAATTATAAACTCATAAAAGATACAACAGTTTAAAACCATAACACCATCATTTAGAACCATCACAACCTATCCAAGAACCACAACAACAAATTATAAAATCATAAAAGATACAGCAGTTTTAAAACCATAACACCATCATTTAGAACCATCACAAGCTATCCTAGAACCACAACAGCAAATTATAAAATCATAAAAGATACAACAGTTTTAAAACCATAACACCATCATTTAGAACCATCACAACCTATCCTAGAACCATAACACCATAATTTAAAACCATAATATTGTACTAAAAGGATACTAATGGGGGAATTATTTACCTGTTCTATAGCATTGGACATTGCTTTGCCCTGGTCCGTAAATATTGTGATTGGCTTTTTGCCATCCATTGAATCCACAAATTCTTGAAGTAGCCATACAAAATTTCGGCTTGTTCCCTATTGAGGAAAGCACACCCAAACATAACTGTGTTCCAGTGATTGTTTACACCAACTATGGGGGCACATATTAAGTTGTATTTGTTGGTGTTGTATGTTGTGTCAAATATCACAACATCACCAAACAACTTGTAATCTTCCTTCATCATTCCGTCCCTCAAGTAAATTGCCTTCAATCTGGCATCTTCGCCATAAAGAAAGCAGTGGCAGAAGTCTGGATCATCATCCTTCTCTATGTCTTTTGCCCTCAGCCTTGTCACAAGGTTGATTTGGTCTCTTTTAGTGTGATCGACGAGTTACTCACCCCCTGCTTGAGCTGCCATCAGAGCAAATGTATCGCTTGGTATTATATGACATGCTTCCATTTGCATAATGATCTTTTCTTTCTCTCCCGAGATTGAACGCTCACTGCGTTTGTGATGTTGCAACTCCCGTGGCACCATTTCGTGGTTGTGATCAACAATATGCTTTTCTATCTTGTAATAGTCATTCTTCCTATCATATTTCACCCGTGCACGTGCCTTACAATGACACCTCCTGATTTTTTTTCCAATTGTCTTCTCTTCTTTTGCTTCTTCCTGGTTTTGTATAATAGGGGAAGGAATCAACACTTGGTTCAATGTAACTGGTGATAGATTACCTATCTTCTGTTTTTTTGAACGTGATTCCCCCTCGCACGAGCACATGAAGTATATTTCATTCACTTTAGGATGGGACTTTATGTATTTTGTCGAAGTCTTCTTGACAGAGAAACCAAGGTCATTTGAGTGGTTTTTGTAGACCTCATAAAACTCTTCCCAAGTTTCAGCAATGTAACCTTCCAGGGATCTTGGATCACGACACGGGTCTCTTTGTTCTTGATCATTGTCAGCATTGTTATCATCTTCATCTGCTTTAACCATAATAATGCTTTTACTAGAACAATATTTACTGTATAACACAATGTCCAAATTATGTAACACAAGGTCTTATAAATGCGTAATAACAAGTTTTAAAACTGTAACTGACCTCTAAACATATGGGGCCTAGCCCAGTGGTTCCTTAGAACTACAACAAGATAACTTAAAAGTACAAGGAAGATACTTAGAACTATAATACAACTTCCACTGGAAACATAATAAATGCACCGTAAATAAATGCATGCCATATTCTTATTTCTAGCAGCAACCTACATACCATATTCTTATTTCTTAGAACTACAACAAGTTTACTTAAACGTACAAGCACAATATTTAGAACTATAACTTATGGACCAAAACTTTTAATTTTTTATGTCAGCTAATTTTAAATAAAGTTGTAACTTGTGGTCTTAAAACTAACATAATTTTCATTGGAAATATAAGAAATTTACTGTAAATTAAGAAAGTTGCCAGGGAAATTGTAACGATACCGATTTTTAAAATAAAATATTCTCTTGGAAAATAAAGTAATTTTGGAAATTCAAAAGTAACGGTTTTCAATAAATGATGAGAAGCGGGTTTTGGCGCGAGCTTACAAATTTAAAGTAGAACAGAGATACGGTAACTAAAATCAAAGTCAAATTTAAATGAACAGACAGTGAAGACGAAAGAATTTTTCTTCTTATTTCTAGTAAATAAAATCCAACGAGCTCACAAACCCAACTCTCAGTCGCTGGACGCCTAGACTTGATGTTCTTCAACAAAATCTACAAGGAAGGAATTTTGAAAACAGAAAGAGTGTGAGACAAAGGATCTCAGTGAGGTTCTAAGTTTAATAGACAGAAAAGTAAACGGTTTCGAAAACAAACATTTGTAGCAAGCAAAGCAGTAACAGAAACAGATAACATAACAGAGAAAAACAGAAACAGATAAGGTCAAGTCCGTTGGTGCAACCCGCCTTGTTACTCCTACTCCCAGAATGCCCTTATAAGCTCCCTCCAGATGGTACAACTCTAGACAGAAACATAACCTACGACCCTAATAGACCTCAGCGACTTTTGGCTCGCGTCTAAAAGGGAATAGACTAGGCAGTATCCAAATAAACCCGATAGTTCACACTACCCAAGTCTACCTAGTTACAAACCTAATCGATCGGCTACACAGAAACAGACAGAAACAATAACAGATAAAGTGCTCGGATAACCGAGTTACATTCCTGCAGAAGAGTCAGTACAAACATAACAACATCGAACAACACCGTACATAATAAAGTAAAAAGGTCATGCATAGGGCATATTTACTTTTAAAGCAGTTGCATACAGAATACAATACAATACACATGCAGAGCACATTGCCTTCCAGGTTTTAAAAACAAACAAACTTTGGGGTGCTTAAACTTTGCGAGCAACGGTCCATGAAAACACAGCGACTAAAGAGCTAACGAATGGAACACCTAAACAGAAAGTGTCTAGTTACTAACTAGAAGGAGAAGCAAAAGTTAAACGCGTAAACATGAAAAGGTCGGAGGAAAAGGTGACGAGGATGGGGTTCGAACTTAGGACTTTAAGGTTAAACTAGACACCACTAAACCAACTAGGCTGCTAAGAAGGTTATAAAACAAATTGTGGAAAAAAAACTCGTAAATGATTAACTTTCATAAAAGACAACTACTTCCAAAAATTACAGAAAGAATTCACAGTTTTTTAAATTCCCGTTATACCCTTGCAGTTTTGGAAATGCCCAAAATACCCTTCAGAAAATAATTGTAGAAAAACCCACCAGTTTTAGAAATCATACAATAACCTCATAACTTTTAACAAACTTCAATAAAGACCCCCACAGATGCAAACCTCTCAGTTTAGTCCAGAAACAACATGAATTCACCATTTTACCCTCAACACACAATTGTAGAAAAACCATTCAAGTTTCAAGAATCATACATTAACCCCAAAAACGTTTCAGAAATAACATAACAGTCCACAGATTCCCAAATTAACACAATTCAGTCCTCTGTTTAATTGAATCCGGTCAAAACAATTCAACAAGGCATTAGAACAGTCCCCAACGAGGTCAAACTCGGTCAAAACTAGAATAGGTCCAGATTCGAATTAGGGTCAATCCAGCAAGGGCAAAATGGTCCAGAGATCAGAATAACCAAATAGAAATGAATACGCAGAAGAAAACAGAGATGGAGAGTACTACCTTTCGGATCGGAAACGGGATCAAAACGTATGTCAACCAACAACTACAAATAAACAGGATTCGCATCCCAAACGTAAATCAGAAATGGATTTCAACGAAATAAAAGAAATAATAAAAAAAAAAGGAAAAAGAAAGATGGGATCGCTCATAAAGAGCTTACCGGGATTCGAACGGAACGGGGCAGATTTTCAGAACTAAAATGAAGCAGGGAGGAGCCGCGAATGATGATGGTTGGACTGAGATTTGAACGGAGCTGGGTCGTTAACGGCGGACTAAATTGGGGCCGGGGCAGAGCACGTGAACCGGAGCAGATACGGGCGGAATCGGGACGGTGCTGGCGGCGCGACGTGACGGAGCAGTGTCTCCGGGCGACGACGAAGATGAACGATTGATGATGATGGAGACGGTGGTTGATTGATGATGACGAGATGAACGATGATGAATGATGTTTGATGATGGGAAGTTGAGATGATAATGGTATTTGGATGAGGAAGGAGAGAGAGGCAAGGAGTTGTTGTCTTTGTTTTTGTGTGGTGGCGGAAAATGGGAAGGGGAAAGGTGGGAAGTTGATTTAGGTTTGGGGTTGAAGAGATGGGCATTATTGACTTTTTGGGTCCCATGGAGTAATCTGGAAGACGGGTCCATAGAGAGCGGCCATGGGTGGTCGCCCTTGGTCCTCGTGCCTTCCTCTTACGTTCGTGGTCCGAGTAGTGCTCTGCCTAGTTTCTTTTGGAGGGTGTCACCGTGACGTAAGGTCCTCCTCGAGCCCAATAGATGCTCCTCGAGCCATGCAGCTGTGTTGTCCTTGTAGTGAGCTTATCTTGAGGATCAGCCTCTTAGTGGTGGTCGGACCATATGTTGGTCGAGCCACACCTAAGTGACATACTTGGGTGTGGTCGCACCCTTTGAGGGACGGCCTGTTGATGCTTTGTCGCGCTCTTAGACCGCTCCAGTTCGTACATGCGGACTGGACATATTTTAACACCAACATATGTCCCCCTAGTTTCCAAGTATCTTTGTAGAAGATAGTTGAGGAACTATGTTGAAGTAGAGGTCGAGCAGAGCCTCGACTAGTAGTGGGCGAAAAAAGATTCCCGTATTCGCGCCTTGGTGCCTTTCCCTCCTCCTATCTCTCCTTCCCCCCCCCCTTTTTTATAGGGTGCGAGCAGACGTTGCCCGGACCTTATAAAAGGGGTATATTTACTGGGTAGAGATCGGATCCAGGTAAGTGTTCCTTTGTGGAAATAGGTTATTCGATTTTTTGCCTCTTCGCTATCCTCTTTGTAAATTATCTCGAGGAGATAATTGTGAGTAATGGAATGGAATGATTTCCTTCCATCTTTTTCTTTTGGCCCAATCTCAAGAAGCTTCATGAGAAAGTGGCTCCTCGGTGCCATAAAAAGTAATCCTTCAATTTTTTCTTCTCGGGTGAATGGTCGCTCGTCGCTCTTCATTTTATCCACGTGACATAATCCTCGCTCCGCGGATTATCTGGGGTGATTAGGTAATCCGCGTTCACCTGGGAAAAAGTGTCGGAGCGGGAGCGTAGGGTAAATCGGTAAATCCGTCAGGCGGCTGTGATCTGGGCCGTTAATAGTGGACACGTGTTCGGTCCAGATGGAGCGAGGGGCACCGACGGTTCAAATTCCTGGGATACCCTTCTGTAAATAGGGGAGGACCGATTCATTTCTCACTTTTCCGAAAAATTTCACCCAGAGTAGTTAAGAGAGCGAGGAGCAAATTCTTGAGATCGAGGAGCTATTCAGGCAACTGAAAGTACACTTTTCCGGCGGATTCCTTCCTTTTCCGAGTGCTTTTCCCGTCTTCAGCTACTTAACAAGTAAGTTCTTCTTCTAATGTGCATAGAAATAACTTGAATGCATGCTTTACCCCTTTTCTTCTTTATTTTGCTGTTACGGGGGCGTATGCCCTTCGCCTTTTTCCGTCGCCTGAGGTCTTGCCGGCGTACGGCGGTCTTGAAAATGGACCAATACTTGTAAGGACTTAAAAGACTTAAAATGACCGTAAATTGCATGCTCTAATCGAACCGTAGATTCGCATGCCTTAATCGAACCGTAGATTCGCATGCCTCCCCTTTTTCAAGTTCTGTAAATCCCCTTCGCCTCCTTAGATTTCTCGTTAAAGCCGTCGAGTATGATAACTGTAGAGTATGGTGATTTTTGGAGCTCGTCGATATTTGAGCGGTTGGTCGCTCCTCTTTTGTTCGTCTTCATATGCTTTTTACTCCTCGATCTTGCTGTCTTTATGCTTGTTTCGTAATTTTGCTCTTTGCTCTGCTTGTATATCTTTGTAGAGTAACTTCTTTTCTGATTATGCTCTTTTTTGAGATTTTTCTCCGTTCGGGAGGTCGAACATAATCAACATACATAAACGGACCTCTCGGACTATCACCACCCATCCTTACTCTCTTTTCTGGCCTACCATTTGGATGTCCGAGAGGAGCGACGATAGCCAAAACCGTCACGATGCCCATGACTACGGGACCGAGCAGGACACGTCCGAGGAGACTTCCTTGTCGGAAACTTTCCTCGATCAGACATTAGAGCTTTCTTCGGATCACGAAGAGCTTGTCAAGCCGTCCGAGGAGGTTGATAGCGAGGAAGGTGATGATGCTGGTGAGTCCGAAGAGGGTGAAGAAAACCAGGAATCCGACGAAGATGATGATTCCGAGGAGGAGGAGGAGGCCGACGAGTATCATCTGCAAGTCCGTAAGAGACGCAGAGATGATGATGCAACTTTTATCGATGATCGTACAGAGATGATGATGCAACTTTTATCGATGATTGTACTAAGGCAGAAGGTGGTCCGCCCGACACTGGCGTCTCGGCCGCAATGATAAGCCAGGCCGCTCAAGTCCTCGGAAGAGGCTATGGTACTCGGGCTAATGTCGACCCGCTGCCTATCCGTGTAGAAGACATGGATGATACCGAGCAACCGACTCCCGAATAAGCTTGGTTCGAGGAGGGCGAACGGTCCTTGCAAGAAGGTCAGGATGATGAGGTCGAGGAGCTTGATTCGCCTAGATTGAGACGTAGATCCGAATTTCCTCCCCAAACTACTCGTCGCACAGTCATTAGTGACGATGATGATTCCCCTGTGCTGATGCTCGATCTTCATGGGAATGAAGTTGGTCCGAGCCAAAATCCGTCTTCCCCTTCCCTTTCCGAGATGAACAAAATAGCCCAAAGGGACTTGCTCATTCAAGAGCAATATTACATCGAGGACGTGGTCCCATATCAAACCATAGATCCTCGGGAAATGGATTTCACTTTCCCGGCGGTTAACAATGTCCGTCCTCCAAATCCTATTGAAGTGGCCGAAGAGATGAAACAGGCCGAGGAGCGAGAGCGTAAGCATAAACGGGTCGAGGAGATCCCATCATCCGATGATGATGAAGAGGCTGATCATGCTCCAGGAAAAGCTCCCAAGAAGCTGAGGAAGAACACTTCTCGATCAAAGAAGAAACAGGCCGCTCCAGAGAACGACAACAAGCTCACCGTGGCCAGTGGTAAAAAGTTTACACGCGGGATACTTGATGTAGATCTCCCCGATCCAAAGGGGGAGAAGAATGAAGATGGTCTGATCCCAACTACTGCTTCCACAGTTAAGGAAGAAGAGATTCCTATTATTAGGCAGAAGTACAGGTTGAGGAAGAAGACGCTCGACATCCTCGCGCCAAAGAAGAATCAGACGTTTTATAATGCACCTCCTGGCTATATGGCCGTGCATCTCTTGTCGCTCGACCGAGGATGGATCCTTCCCTTCTGTGATCGTTTCAAGTATATCATCAACCAATTGGGAATCGCACCCTGACAACTTCTTCCAAGTGCTTTTGGCACACTCATTTGTTTTGGGGTTTTCTGTAAGAAACTTGGGATCCCCGTTAACTTTCACAATTTCAACCAGCTCTTCCGAGTCTCGAAGAGCTTGGGAAATAAGTTCTTCTATTACTTCAATGCCCGGCCTGGCTTTGGTTTTATCAAGGATGCTCCTACGTCCTCGGGCTACAAGTGGTTTCACAGATACATCTATGTGAAGAAGAAGAAACTCCCCGGGATGACCGATGAGGTTGCAGAGTGGGGGGCTCCGAAGCACTTTTATCGAGGACCCATATCCGAGAGATACCCCCTTCCAGCTGAACTGGACCCTGATGATGTCGTTTTTCACCAATTAAATTTGTTTAAAAAGCCAAAGAACACCTTTCACTACACAAACAGAGTGCAATGGCAAGTTGTCCCCGAGTGTCGTTCTCTCGGGGCCTAACGTGGCTTTGATCAAGGTTTTTGCTAGCTAATTTCAGTCAACTAGATGATGATTTTTGAGAAAGATGTTTGAACAAAGGAAGTGAGAAATCAAGAGTTTTTGTAAACAAGTTTGGAAAACGGTCGGTGGTAGAAATCGAATACACACGCATGGATTACGAATATGCTCACAAGTTCAGTGCGTAAAACCTTCAACTAAGTCTGCTAAGCAACTTGTCTAGGTAACTTTCAAGACACACATCATGAAAGGCCACTATCAATAATTTAGAGGTGTTTGTCACTAACACCATTTATCTAGCATGCTGCAAATCACTAACATACAATCCTATAGCTTTCATTGACCAACGAGTTTGTCACATACTCTATTCGAATATATTTTATAGGCAACTACGAATCATATGAAGTAATTTGCAGCAAGATTGACTCACAACCTCATGTAAGCATAAGCATAATCCATAACATGCATAATTCTACATTCTACCACCAACACAAAGGATTTAGCTACTCATATTCATCAACATAGACATCAATTCATATGAATAATAATCAGAATACATCAAATCAAACTACAAGACAAGAGAGTGATACAAGTTACCACCAAAGCTGTCACTAATCGGTGGAAAGCAAAGAAAACCTCTCCGTAGATGATTACAAAGGATGAATTCCAATCAAAATCTCGAATCCCAACCTAAATTACAATGAATCTCTGAGTTCCTCTGAGTTTTTGGGGCTTAGGGCTGTCCAAAACTCGTCTCCAATGTTCTGTATCTCAAAAAGTAACCCCAAAATCAAGTAATGAAGGCAAAATCTGGATCTGTAACGGCTGCCAAGCGCTTCGCTTGGGCAGAGCCAAGCGAAGCGCTTGCTTCCTGTTCCTCTTTTGAAATCTCCTGAAATTCCAAGCGTCCCGCTTCTCCAATTCCAAGCGAAGGGCTTGCCTCCTGGGCAGATTTTGGCCTCGAAACTCGATCTTTTGCCCACGAACGGCCCTCGGGTGCCTTGGGCTCGTCCTTCTCGGCACTTATTGGGGCTCAGACACTCACGAACAAGCCACGGAGATTGGGGAACTTCAACGGGGCCATCTTTTCCATCAAAAAGGCTCGTTTTTAGCTCCAAAAACGCCGTTTCGTACCTAAGTGCCTGAAAATGCAGAAAACACAAAACGTGACACTATTCTACAAAACTAACCAAAAAACAAGGCTAAAAGATAGCAAAAGGAGGTAAAAAAGACAAGATGAACGCGTCAAAAATACGTTCATCAGACCCTTGGGTTTTGGAGCTCGAGGAGAAGAATTCACGTGAAGACCCGGAGAAATACTTTTATTGGGGTTTGGTTTTGCAACCTCTCCCCTACTTGGCCGGTCTTTCCCCTCCGGTTTACACTGGATACAAGGGTTCAAAGTATATCGACGATATCCTCTTCGGTAACTAACTCGAGGACTATGCTTGGAATGCCTTTACTTATTTTTGTATGCTTTCTTTATGATATTTCGATACTCTTCGCTCTTCTAAGTCCTTTGAACTTGCAGATTACTGGTTCCAGTGGATCATGTCGACGACGCTTGAAGCCAAAGAGTAACAAAGAAGGAAGCAACGCCTGGATGGCAAGAATACAAAGATCCTCGGTTCCCTGGACATCAGTCATCCGAAGAGCGCGGCTGAGCATCGCGATACCTTGGTGCAAGAGGGGATCCTAGCGGTCGAGGACCCGGTTGAGGCACTGAAGAAGAAGGCCGAGGAAGATGCAGCGGCTCACAAGAAGGCCGAAGAAGCTGCGGGTGGCAACCCATAGAAGCGGCCTAAGGAAAGGGCCGCTCCACAGAAGAAAGGTGGGTCGAAGAGGCTCATAAACTTGGGTGGGAGCGACGAGCCTGCTCGCAAAAAAGGAAAAGCGCTGGATATCGACCATGACGCAGAGATAAAGCGCCTAGTTCAGCTTTCTGATTTAGATCACGCTCATGAGCTCAGTCTTTGCGCGCTGCAGGTACCTTCTTTTAATTTGTACAAGTTTTTTCTTCCGCTTCTCGCTCTTTTCGTCCAAAGATATCGTTTTTAACTTCTATCTTTCTTTGCACCTTGTGCGTTTGTACCTTGCCTTCGGCATCTGTCTTTCGTTTAAAGACCCATTTGCACCCAATAGGTCTAATCGCTTGGGGCAAGTCTACCAAGCTCCAAACTTGGTTCAGGTACATGGAGTCCATTTCCAATTCCATGGCCTCTTGCCATTTGTCTGAGTTAATATCATTTATTGCCTCTTTGTAGGTCTCAGGGTCTTCCCGATCTGATAAGCCAACATCAAGTTCACTGATGTCTTCTATCATAAGGCTTTGCTTCTGAGGTCCTTTTGGGATCCTCTTCGACCTTCGGAGCTCTCGACTGGTGCTTCTGTCGGCGTTTCTGGTGCTTTTCTTTTCTGGCTTCGTGTAACACGAACATTATCATTGGGCACTGATGCAGCCGGTCGCGTGCTGCGACCCCGTTCCCTAGAGGGAGGCTGCTCTTGTGCAACTTGTTGCACAGGTTGATTGACAATGGGTTCTATTGGTGTGGTTTCAACTGTTGATCTAATCACAGGACTCCCACTGACTATGACATGCCTAGCAAGTGTCATATCATTACCCTTGTCTGCTTCGAAAGCTCCCACTGAACTTGAGTCCAAATCAAAAGATTTAGAGAACTCATGTTCGCGCGTGTCAAAGTCTTGAATTTCTTCAAGTTCTATCATATCATCTAACCTCTCTTCTTCGAGGTATTCTGCTTCTAAAAACTTGACGTTTCTAGATACTATCAGCTTGTGATCTTCAGCATGATAGAATTCATAGCCTCTCGTCTGGCGAGGATAGCCTATGAAATATACTTTGACACCCTTGGCATCTAACTTATCAGTGAGCATCAATTTGACTATCGCAGGACAGCCCCAAGGTCTAAGATATCCCAGTGAGGGCTTCTTTCCCTTCCATAACTCATAAAGAGTTTTCTCCACTGATTTAGATGGTAGACGGTTCAGAATGTAGATTGCAGTTTGTAGTGCATATCCCCATAGATATTTTGGAAGAGTCGAGAATTCAATCATTGATTTCACCATGTCTAGCAGGGTTCTATTCCTTCTCTCAGACACACCATTTAATTGTGGTGTTCCAGGAGGGGTCCATTGCGATTGAATTCCATTCTCCTTCAAGTAGTCGATAAATTCTTCACTAAGGTATTCACCTCCTCGATCTGATCGAAGAGTGACTATCCTTAGGTTCAATTCATTCTCGACCTCATTCCTAAACTCCTTGAATTTCCCAAAGGTCTCAGATTTATTCCTCATAAGATAAATATATCCATACCTTGAGAAATCGTCAGTAAAGGTAACGAAGTAAGGATAACCTCCACGTGCTTGGACTTTTTAAGGTCCACATACATCGGTATGTATGAGCTCTAAGCAGCGAGTGGCACGAACACCTTGTCCAACAAAGGGTTTGTTCGTCATCTTACCCTTAACACATGATTCGCATGTACCATATGATTCAAAATCAAATGGTTCTAAGTAGTCCAACTTCCTTAGTCTTTGAATCCATGTTTCATTGATATGGCCTAGCCGACAATGCCATAGATAAGATGGATTATTCTTCCTACTTGAAGACGGTTGCTTGTTATGTATTTGAAATAAAGGTAGACTACTTTGCAAAATATATAAACCATTCACTAAGCGAGCTTTTCCATAATACTGGTCATTTAACGAAAAATAACAAGTATTATTAGCAAATCGAAAGGAAAAACCCAAATTGTCCAACAATGGAATGGAAATAATATTTCTGACAATGGATGGAACAAAATAAACGTTATCAAGTTCTAAACATTGTCCTGATGGTAAATCTATCTTGCAGCGTCCAACGCGTTTGGCTTCAACTGGATTGTCGTTCCCAACATGCAAGTGGATTTCACCTTGCTTGACTAGCCTGTGTTCAATTAGCCCCTGCACATTATTACAAATGTGTGAGCCACAGGCTGTATCTAATACCCAACCATTGGAGTCAAAAGTAGTCATGTTCATTTCAATAACAAACATACCTGAGCTAGAAGCCGACGGCTTCTTAGCTTGATCTTCCCTCAGCTTAGGGCAATCTTTCTTCCAATGCCCTTTCTACTTACAGAAAAGACATTCATCTGTGCGTACCGTTCCGCTCCTCTTGAACTTCGTTTTCTGGTTCAGACGCTTAGGCCTATCACTCGAAGTGTTAGCCTTGGATCCCGACTTTCCCTTACCCTAAGAACCTTTGTTTCTCGGGTTTGGGTTAGACGGTTGCCCAACATACATGATCGATTTCTCCTTCTTAGGAAGACTTTGATCATATGTCTTCAGCAGATTATGGAGCTCGGGTAGTGTACCGTCCTTCGCATTCATGGTGTAGTTAATGATGAACTGCGTGATAGTGTATATATCCTAGAGACAGTCCTTATTAAGGGCATGGAGCTCTTATAGAGGGCATATATGCACTATTACACAGGTCAACGTAATATAATATATGTTTGTTGTTTTACTATTGAGTATCGCTTTCATATTTATATTACACCAGGCATGCAGCATGTCATATCTCTATTTCGGTCTGTATTGATATTAAACATGTCCCCTCGGATAGATGACCGATCACACAGATAGTGGGAGCTATGTGAGTTATCATCTATCCCAAACTCCCCCTAGTCGAGGTTCATCTCGGATGTAGGGGTCTGAATGGACCAGATGAGACTAGTATGCATGGAGGTTATACTTGTTGGAGCAAGTGTGAGCCGATCCCACGGCCACGGAACGGATTGTTGGACAATCGAGAAACGTTCCTATAACTGCGCATAGTTGTTCGAAGAAGGATTATCGAACAATGGAAGTACCCACCGGACACTCCCATCGATGTATGCTCTACACCGAAGTGACTATGGCAACCGGTAAGTTGTTGAAGTGATGCCAGTCGTCCTTTGGACTTACAGGACTTTATCATCACATTTGTTGCCCCATATCCTTGGTGGACCCGTCGATGTCAACTCTGAATAAGCAGTTGACCCATGACACGATCCAGGATTATGGCTACATACAAATGGGGATGATAAGTGTTTCTATGAAGGATTCATGTCTCAAGTGTAGCACAGGAGAGTACTGCTCATAGTCTTCATAGTTGTGTTGGTAAAGTCACAGGCCAGTGCATTGATATATTATGATGGTCATAAGTATATCTTAGTAACCAAGCAACTCCCTGAGACGCCCATGGATGTATTATTAGGATAGACACATCATCGATTCTAGATGCATTCGAGTCAGTCAGATGAAGGGACGTTACCATCGCCGCATTGAGCGCAACAGACTTCGCAACGAAAGGGTTTGCTTTGAGAAACCTCTCAAACGTCCTCATGTATTAATATTGCAAATGGAACCGTCTAGGAATTCCATTTTGCCTAGTCTGGGACTTGCTTAATACAATGAGGCCCTATGTGTCACACTATGTGGTGATTCAGCTTATCAGAATATCCTTGAAGATGGAATCGCAATTAATTTGGAATTAATTGTGATTGATGGATTATAATTGATTTGGAATTAATTATAATATTTGGTGGCTCAATTAATGATTTGGAATTATTAATTGAATTGGCTTATTAATTGTATTTTATGTAAATACAATTAAAGATTATATTTTGGAAATATAATAGAGGTTTGATTTGAAAGGATATGTTAATTTAGAATTAACATATGCACATGGGCAAAATCTACTTGGAGTTTGAATTGCCTTAGAACTATAAGTGGGTCCCAAAATCGGGACCCACCTATTACCCCTGGGAGAGCGCACGCGCGCGTAGATGGGATAGGGGAAGGAGTTCGACTCCTTCCTCTATTAGAAGTCCAAGGGATAAGTTAGATTTTACTAATTGAGTTTTAATTTGATTGGGAATGAATCTAGACTTGATATTAGTTTCCTAGTGCGATAAGAATTAGATTTTTATTCCTTTACGAAGTCTAATTGCTTATGCTTTAGGCTTCTATTGATTACTATATATAGTAGACTATTAGAGAGTTTTTGACATAGACATTCACACAGTTGAATACCCAGTTTTCTTAGAGAAAATAAAAAAACTCTCCCCTCCTCTATAAAGCCACACGCGCGCGCCACCTTGCCGGAGGAATCGCCGCCCCGTCTTCTTGGTCACACAAAGAATATCCTAGCATTCTTCCGATAGGCTGTTCATCCGTGGATACCAAGGTTGAGGTTCTAGGAGCTGGAAACTAACTCTTATTGTCTTGCAGATAATCAGAGTATTGCAGATATCTTCGACTTCGACGAAGGAGAAGATACACCGGATTATTACGAAGACTTGGAAGCTGCTTTGGAAGTAAGGTTAGTCTTCTAATTGACGTGTTTACATATATACGGCATATACATAATCAATTAACCTGTATGTTAAGAAAATTTTTGAAATTCCGCTGCGTACCCTAGGGGTAACTCTGATCGTATTTTCTTACACTGCGAATACGAACTTGGCAATGATTGAAGGACAAAGATCACCATGATCTTATTCTCCAGCTTGACACCGGCATCGGCAAGCTTCTCAAAGAGACCAATCATCTTGAGAACATGTTCAGACATGTTCCCTCCTTCATTGAGCTTGCAACTGTGTATCTCTTTGATCAAATCAAATTCAACACTTCTGGCTGTCGTCTTAAAGAGCGACTCAAGATGCTTCAGCATCTCATACGGCAATATGCTTTCATGTTGTCTCTGCAGCTCATTGCTCATTGCCGCCAGCATAATGCATTGCGCGGATCTAGCATCCTCTTGATGCTTATCAGACTTTGCCTTGTTGGCTTGATTCCAAGCAGCAACTTGATCGGCAGTCTGATTCTCGGGACACACGGGAATAGCCTCGTCCAAGACGTACTCAATCCTTTCGTACCTCAGCACCAAATGAATATTCCTGATCCAATCTAGAAAGTTTGGTCCGGTCAAAATTTGCTTCTCTAAGACAGCACGGAGCGAGATACTCGCCATTTCGGTTTTTCTAAGGAGAAATAGTATAGAACGAAAATAATAAATCAACTATTGAAATACTATTTCTAAATACACAGTCAACATAACTAAACAACAAGGTCCTTTAGCTGTTTAGCTTCCACTATTTTCACATATGATTGCCCCCAAAACAAACATACGGGTAATGTCCAATAAGTTACCGTAGTGGCCAAGATCCAAATCCATACTATGCTATACTCCAACGGGGGCTGGTCGCATAACATAATATGACCGGTAGGACTATCCAATTGCGCGCAAATCTTGGGTGTTAAATGTAATTTAACCAGATGCTCTACATATTGTACCTATCGAGGTCGCTAGATATAATATGCAGTAAGTTATAACCATAGGCTTACTCTAATCTGACGATCACTGGGAGTCTGCAAGACGTGGTCGCCAATACAGGGAAACGCAATGAAAGTTCAGAATTAAAGCACCCCATGGAAAGCATCTCAGAAACACATACGTATACATATTTCTGCATTTAATTGGTTGGGGCTTGTAGCTTGAGGGTTGTTATCAGTCATCTACAAACAAATAAGGGCGCCGCCTACCCATCATGCATGAGCGGTCTACACGTAATGGATGCCGCCTATCCATTCTAGTTCTAAACACGGTCAAGCACATAATGGGCGCCGCCTACCCATACATAAAAAATATGCGGTCCGACAAATAATAGGGCGCCTCCTACCCTCGCATTCTGTCGAACGGAAAGTAAAATACATGGTATTTAAATATGCATTGTCAAACAATAGCATATTGAGCAAACAAACAAATAGTAGCCTATGTGGATGCCAAATGACTTCATAATTTCATTATGAAAATTATAATCCCATACTTATAATCTCTATGAAAAATTGAAAATTTGGACTAGATTGAAAAATCGAAAATTCTATTGACCAGGTAGCAATTTTCGAAAACCTGAAGGACTCAATTGTAATTTTCGAAACCTTGGAGGTGTTAAATTTAAAATTCAAAAGTAGAAAGACTTATTTGTAATAAACAATAAATGATAAATCACAAATAAGCCCCTTGACTTAATACTAATTAAATTTAAACCCTCTAGTTAACAATAATTACAATTAAATCATATTTATATTCCAAATATAAAATTCAATCCTCAAAATTTCCAAAATTCGATTTTGGGTCCAACCCGAAAATATATATATATATAATATACGGGGACGGGATCGAATCCCGTCCCCTAGGGTGCCTGCGGTCGCAGGCGCCGGCGCCTACGTCACGCAGGCGGTGTATATATATATATATAAAATAATTTTTTTTTTTTTTGAAAAATATAAATTCTAAATTTATATAAAAACAAAACTTTTGAAAATCGAATCAATCATAGAATCAATTGCATCCACATAAACTACAAAATCACATAACATATATACGTATATACGTAATCAATTAACCTCGCTCTGATACCACTATAAGAAAATATGGTCAGAGTTACCCCTAGGGTACGCAGCGGAATTTCAAAAATTTTCTTAACATGTAGCTTAATTGATCATGTGTATAGCGTATATATTAAACACGTTAATTAGAAGACTTACAATACTCCAAAAGCAAGAACAGGTATTGAATCGATATGCCAATCGATGAAGTCTTCGTAATAGTCCGGTGAATCTTCTCCTTCGTCGAAGACGAAGATATCTGCAATACTTTGATTATCTGCAAGACAATAAAAGTTAGTTTCCAGCTCTTAGAACCTCAACCTTGGTGTCCACGGATGAACAGCTTATCGGAAAGAATTCTAGGATATTCTTTATGTGGCCAAGAAGATGGGGCGACAATTTTCCTCCGGTGGGAGTGGCGCGCGCGTGGCTTATAGAGATGTAGGGGTGAGCTTTTTATTTTCTCTAAGAAAACTGGTAGAAAGAATGATCTTGAATCAACTGTATTCAACCATGTCTTAAAAGCTCTCTAATAGTCTACTATATATAGTAGTCAATAGAAGCCTAAAGAATAATCAATTAGACTTCATAAAGGATTAAGAATCTAATTCTTATTGCACAAGGAAACCAATTCAAGTCTACATTCATTCCCAATCAAATTAGAACTCAATCAGGAAAATCTAACTTATCCCTTGACTTCTAATAGAGGAAGGAGTCGAACTCCTTCCCCTACTACTACTGCTTCGCGCGCGCGTCTAATGGGGATAGGTGGGTCCCGATTTTGGGACCCACTTATAATTCTAAGGCAATTCAAACTCCAAGTAGATTTTGCCCATGTGCATATATTAATTCTAAATTAACATATCCTTTCAAATCAAACCTCTATTATATTTCTAAAATATAATTTTTAATTGTATTTACATAAAATACAATTAATTAGCCAATTCAATTAATAATTCCAAATTATTAATTGAGCCACAAATTATTATAATTAATTTCAAATCAATTATAATTCATCAATCACAATTAATTATAAATTAATTGCGATTCCATCTTCAAGGATATTCGGATAAGCTGAATCACCACATAGTGTGACCCATAGGGCCTCATTGTATTAAGCAAGTGCTACACTAGGCAAAATGGAATTCCTAGACGGTTCCATTAGCAATATTAATACATGAGGACGTTTGAGAGGTTTCTCAAAGCAAACCCTTTCGTTGTGAAGTCTGTTGCGCTCAACACGGCGATGGTAATGTCCCTTCATCTGACTGACTCGAATGCATCTAGGATCGATGAAGTGTCTATCCCAATAATACATCCACGGGCGTCTTCAGTGAGTTGCTTGGTAAATCCAATATCTATTATGACTATCATAATAATATTGATACGCTGGCCAGCGGTTTGACCAATCACAACAATGAACGACTATGAGCAGTGCTCTCCTGTGCTACACATGAGAGATGAATCCTTCACAGAATCACTTATCATCCCCATTTGTATGTAGCCATAATCCTGGATCGTGTCTTGGGTCAACTGCTTATTCAGAGCTGACATCGACGGGTCCACCAAGGATATGGGGCAACAAATGTGATGATAATGTCCTGTAAGTCCAAAGGACGACTGGCATCACTTCGATAACTTTCCGGTTCCTATAGACACTTCGGTGTAGAGTATACATCGATGGGAGTTTCCGGTGGGTACTTCCATTGTTCGGTAAACACCCTTCGAACAACTATGCGGAGTTATGGGAACGTTTCTTGATTGTCCAACAATCTGTTCTGTGGCCATTGTTGAACTGGTTAGAACTTTTCAGATTCTAGTTAATCAAATAAATTTGTATTGAGCCAAAGGCAATTCACAACTACAACGAAAACCGTAGTGTAGCAGTAAAATAACCTCGAGTGTCGATCTCTAAGGACTATAACTAGCTTTATCTAATCTAACTTAAGAATATAAAATCAACAAACTACTTAGCAAAGGTTTTTCTTATCAGATAATGGAGATTGGTGATAGTATGGTCATTCAAAGCATAGCAAGGTTAATAATCATGCATGAAGTCCCCGGTTTTGCTTAGAGATCTTTGATCAATGAATTGTCCAATTGTGTTCTGTTATTATTCAACACTACGAAGATAGAGGTTTTAGATAGATCAAAGAAATAAAGCAATAACTCAAAGTATAATGCGCGATATAGCCATTAGCATAATTATTAACCCTTCGCTAAGAAATCACATACTATCACCAACGAGAAGTTTAGCTACTCATAGATGTCATGCAATCAACAGAAATCATAGCAAGATTGAATGAAAACATGTTCAAAGATAAATAAATATAAATAGAAAAACTGTAAGATACAATGTTACTGAAGGTTGTCAATCTCCGAAGAATCGCGATCTTACAAGCTCCAAAACGCTAAGAAAAAGTATCTCCTAAGCTAAGAATCCCCAGAATAGGCTCTGGAGAATTCTACCTAAAACTAATGAGAAAGGTGAGAGAAAAGGTCTGGAAAAGTATGAAAAACGGAGAAAAATGAGCAACTATATATAGGCATTCGGCAGGTGTGGGGCGAGTGGCCCACACACCGGGCGTTTTCGACGCGTTTTTGAATTTCTTTTCCTTTTCGAACTCGGTTTTTGCCTTCTAGTGACCTTTTAGCCTTCAGACTCGACCCCTAGAATTCAAATCCTATCCGGAATCTCTAGATACTCCAATTAGGCATTCGAAACACCAATTCCTTGTCTACTTCAGTATAATTGCCCGGAAAACCTCGTTTTTCACCCAAAACTTGTAAAATACAAACTAAAGGGAAACGTGACACTATTCTAATAAAATGCACTAAATATAGCTAAATTAACATAGAGGATAGCTAAAATAGGTGAAAAGACTCAAATGAAAGTGTAAAATACACGTTCATCAAACTCCCCAAACCGAACCTTTGCTTGTCCTCAAGCAACTAAGCTAGACTCTAATGCAAAAAACAATGCAACACAAAAAATGGAGTCTCATGCCAAATAAAATGAACTAATCTATTGAATCTATCAAAAAACATATGCACAAAAACCACACAAATCATAACATGAATATTGGTTGAGAATGCCTCGATTGACTCATACACATTCACATAAACACTTATGTCAAGACAAGATAGCCTCTCGTAACATTCTCTACCTGGACCTAGTCAGTGACGACGTAATGAAATATGTTGGAATACGAATGGTTGTCCCGTGCCTATGAAACTGAGGACTTACTGCTGTTCACCAAGTTAAGACTTTTCCTGAAAGAGGTCGAACCAATACTAGCTCTCATCAAACGAAGGAGGGTTCCCTAAAAAAGATAACACTCCCCTATTCTACCCATCTCTCAAGCAAAGCCTTAAGTTATTCACCACTTCCTGAATGGCAGGACGAGGGTGGTCTAGAACAGATGACACTCAAACAAACAAAAGATAAAAATTACATCACGATTACGAACATTACAAGAATTGGAAAATGAGACACAACACTTTGCTAAAATGCTTTTGGGCTCTTTTTTTTTGGACCCTTTCTTGCTTTTTTGGGGTCTTTTCTTCTTTTTTTTCTTTTTTTTTCTTTTCCAGTTTTCTTTTCTTTTTTCTGGAATTTTTCTTCTTCTTTTTTTCGATTTTTTTAGTCAGCAGTAGCACAACAAAAAAGAAACTAAAATGACTCACAAACGACTTCCCCAAACCTATTCGAAAGAGTAGGTTGGAGTATAAAATTTACGAAAGAAAAAAGAAAAATAAACTCACAACACACTGTCAAAAAATGAAAAACAAGTCTAATGATAGCGTAACCCCCTCCCCAAACCTATTTGAAAGAATAGGTTGCAAACAAAGGATCACACAATCTCACACTACCTCCTTCCTAGGCATTTAGCAATCTCAAAGCAAGGTGAAGACTTGTTGCCTCTTAGGTACATAATTACTCGGGAAAACAACCATAAGACCCTAACATGCATCATCCTATTATAAAGGTCTTCGTGAACCGCAGTAGAGAAAACACCACTAAGTGATGTCGAGACTACCAAGCTTAACTAAGTGCAATACATAAATGTGACAAGCCAAGCTAGAAAAACCTCAAACAAATTCATAGAGATGAAGCATACGATTAATGTCATAATTAGTTAATCTACCCAATAAAAAAGTTCAAAAAATTTGGCAATAAACTCCACATAAAACATGCAAGACTATCCTAGGATGAATGTAGTGGATGCAACTAAAAACTAAGAAAGCAGTAAACGTGCAAATGCAAATGTAGACGGATAAACATGCAAGGTACTATACTCAACCTACCAATCCCAAGCTCCAAAATAACAACACTAGTTCACTTAAATCCCATCCCCCCTCATGAATTTAAAGCTAGTCCCTAGCAGTAAGAAAATGAGGAAATAAGATGTGATACTAGATGTTACCGCATGGTTTGGCCTCGGTCGGCTGAGTATGCTGGATGTAAGGTATTGAGACTGCTCGAGGAGCCTTATTGGTGATCATCGGAGCTCGTGGTGGTGGTGGTAGTTCCATTAATAGATCGGATAGGACCAACTACTCCATCAGTGTTCATGGCATCCTTATTGTCCCTATTGTCTTCATTGTCACTACTGTCACCACCCTCATCACTAGTACAGTTGCATTGTCGAAGAGAATCCTCAAGATTAGCCGCCGCTGTTATGGAATCTTCCATCCGGTATCTCTCCAATAGGTTGTGAACTGTTGAAGGGGAAAGAGCAGTGGTATCAGAGCCTTCCTCTCCAACGTTTTACACCCCGAGGAGGTTACAGTAAGCTGCTCGGATACTCAGAGGTTTTCTTCCATTTTTTCAATGCCGACCACATTCTCTACGGTTGATGCCCCCGATGTCTATATGGCGCTCCCTTTAGAGGCAGTCAAGGGGCACCCCTAAGAGGGGCTGGGTGTCCATGTCATTATGTTTTGGAATCAAGCTAGCGATTCGGAACTTCCTCACCACTGTCGACTCAAGACTGAATCCGTTGTGGTGAGGTCGTCCCGGTACCTTCCTGTTCACTCGAACCTTGCAGTCCTTGTGACAGATTGCTGACGTAATATTTGTTTCAATGCCTTCGGTGGTGCATGAATAGACATATGAGTGCTCACTCCTGGTGGATCCTCGCTCCTCCTTTTGGATAAACCGCGACGTTGTTGCAAGAGCCCGTGGCTCGAACGTACCTCTAACGAGATCACTCTCCTTGACATGGTTGTAATCGATCCCCCTCCAATACTTCATAGTAGCTAAACGGGAGTGCTCCTCTCCCTTTGTGGCATGGTTCCTACAAACAGCAATTAGTACCTCATATGACACAAAACTGACACATGCATATGCTAATGTAAGAGCGAAACACACGAGTGATAAAATCTACAATCGAACTCTACAAATCCTCTATGTATAATCTAGCTACTAATATGCAACACACCAAAATAATTTCGTCATGTACATATCGCATTACGCTCATGCTAGACAACCAATAACCTAAATAATAAGGCTCAATTCGTACCATAGAAGTGAAAATTCTAGCATCATAAATCCTCATACTCAACAATTATGCATTCTACCATCATATCCATCATTATTACATCAGTAAACACAATCATATGTATGGAATCGAAAAAATAAATACATTGCATAACAAGATAAAGACATCTAGTAGCAAAATTCTCGAACCAACAATCCAAGCATAATTGAGCATGCAATTGATAGTAAATAACGTTTCTAATCACACAAACAACCTACCCATACATCATATAAGCCTAATTGAAGCACAAATCAGAAAACCCCCAAATTTGAAAAATTAGGGTTCATGTGAAGATACCTCAGATCTGGAAAACGAATGCACTAGAGTGAAAGTTGTTCGGATGAAAAGAAAGAGCACGTAATGGGCTTCGATTGAAGCTAAAGAACACAAAATTTGATGGAGAATTGAAGATTTTATGAAGGATTGAAGTTATTTTGTTTTTTTTCGGATTTTGGGGAGTAAGGAGTGGAGAAGATGAAGAAAATGAGGAGAAAGGGGAGTTTCTCGTGTTTTTATTTCTGCAGAACTCGTGGGGCGAGTCGCCCCGTGCGGGGCGAATCGCCCCGCACGTCCAGAGAGCGCGGAGCTCTCTGGACATGTGGGGCGATTCGCCCCCCACCTCCTGAGGTGGGGAGACGAAACTTTCGAAAAAAATTGCGGTTTTTTAATCCCCGAAAACCATTTTACTCATAAAACCACTCGAAAAAGTTCACTCAAACACAAACATAAGCACATACGACACAGAGACGAACAAATTCACATATGAAAAGCAAATTGTTCAAAGTATGAATGCATGCAATAAAGCGGTAAAACAAGCGATAAAAAACTCCAGGTTGCCTCCCGGATAGCGCCATTGTTTATAGTCTTTGACTCGACTCCTCCTTGCGCCTAGCTCTTCTTTTTTAGGGTACTAGACTTCCCCTTCATGGATCTTCTCCTCATGCCACGAACCTGTGAATAAGAATGAACATAGACAGCAAGACCACAGTAGTTAACAGTGTGAGAAGCATTGAAGTGATCAGGTGGATCAGATATGGCTCGCAACACATGTCGCTTGCCATCCACCTCAATGGTGCAAGTCCTTCGGTAGATGTCTATCACGGAGCGTAGTTTAGTGAAGAACGTTCGCCCCAATAGAACAACATCCCCCATCCCAGGTGTAGACGCCGGCATAACTACAAAATTGGTGTACACAGATGTTTCCCCAATCTTAACCAATACATTCTTCACAACGCCTTCGGGTCTCACAAAGGATCCATCCGCCAGTTGCACAATAGCCTTATGCTCAGATAGTTTTCCAAGGCTACTCTTCTCAAACACATTCATTGGGAGCACATTAGAGTAGGATCCCGTGTCTAGTGTAGCACGGACATCTTCAAGTTCCCCAATCCCGTTCTTAACATCGAAACTTTGAGGGAGTGGCTCGGGATCCTCTTGCTCCTCTTTACTCTCATCAGTACCAAGGTCCTTCTCTTGTTCCTTGGCTAGTGGAGGTTCTTCATTCTTGCAACACACGCACTTAGCAACCTTCTTGATGGTGATTTCGACAGGTAGATCACCCACCAAGGTAATGGACATCGACTTCTCAGTGTTGCTAGGCAGCTTGCCTTGCTCCCTACTTGCTCCTCGGTCAATCAATTCTTGCATCTTTTGATGGGAAAGCCTAGTGCTCTCTTCCAATCGATCAAGCCTCGCCCTAGTCTTCTCAGAATCTTCTTCATAACGTTTGAGAAAACTTTGGGTGTGATCAACCATCTTTTGCAAGTTCTCCATCAGTAGAGCTGTCTTCGACTTCGGTTGCTCTTTCGGAGCGGGATTTTCGCAGTGATCATTACCATAGTTAAGCCTACTACGGTCTTGGTTAGGGCCATAAGTTTGGCTAGACGTTGCATATCCTTGATTGTTTCGGAATCCTCTTCTCCAAAATCCACCCCGAGGATTCCTACCGTCTTGTCCGTAGCTAGCTTCTTGAGTACCAAATTCCGTAGCAAAGGCTTCCTCTTCGCCTCCTTGAACCCAGTTGCCATCATCATATGCAAGCTCCGATCTACACATATGAGCCCCATGCCCATAGTTCTTGCATATTCGGCAAACTTCGTTCGACACAGATGTTCCAGTGGCGCTCTTGAGGACTTGCTTCAATTCGTTGGTAAAGCACTCGAATCGATCCCCATTACCCCCATAAATAGAGGCTTCTTGAGTAGGTGGAGCTTGAGGTCCACGTCTCCTAACCATTTCTCTTGGGTCCTTGAATTGCGACCCCTTAGCAAGCCTTTCGAAAACCGCCCAGACGGCTTTCGCGGTTTCCTCCCAAATATTGCCACGGCATTGGAAGTCCACCACTTGTTGGTTATCGAACATTAGTCCATTGTAGAAGTGTTGGACTAGATCTGAAAGCTCAAAACCATGGTGAGGGCACTTGTTCATGAGGTCTTGGAACCTCTCAAACGCGGCGTAGATGGTCTCATCATAGTCTTGTTTGAACCCAGTGATTTACGCCTTTAGCGCGGTAGTCAAGGTGTGAGGGAAGTATTTCTCCATGAAAGCTGAAAAAACCTTCTCCCAAGTGTCCAGCGAGCCCGCCGGTAGAGAACTCAACCATGACTTGGCTCTGTCGCCAAGTCCCATAGCAAAAACCTTCATTCTCAACTCGTCCGTTGTTATTTCAGCTCCGGGTCGTGGGAGTTGGTTGACGAAATCATCGATATCGTGCAAGTACCCTGTTAGGAAACTTGTAATTTTGATGAGCAATTAACCATGCTAAATTAAGGAAAGTCCAGTAACTAGTACTCTTAAGGTCCATAGGAATTTAGAATTTAAGGACATTGTAAAAGAGGAACGTTTGCTGAAGACTTAGAGTAGGTGCTAGATAGGTTGGTTTTACCGCTTATGATGTATCTTGTTTTCTGAAAAGAAATACAACCTATTGAAGCATTTGTTGATGCTGTACTTTGTTTTTACAAACAAACTATTGAAGCATTTAGAACCGCTCAGAATCTTGAAGATTTCGAAGACTGAAGATTAGAAGATTTCTGAAGACTGGTATCTACAAAGGCACATGTTGCTCAGGAAGTGGAAACTTCAGCAACAGCATTGCATAAGTGAAAATCTGAATGACAGAGTAGGTTGTGCTTGCTGAAACTGAGACTGACCACTTGTTGATGGAACATTTGTGACCTCTTGCTGAAAGTACTTGTATTTGCTCTCCAATGTTACTGTTTGAATTTCATTCAAAAGAGCATTAAATGCAAAGCATGCACGCGAAGGACATGAAGACTAGAAGACAAACAAGGACGCTGCTGAAAGTACAAAAGCAAGATAGTGACATTTTAAGGAACAAAAGCCTTAGAATTTAAAATTCAAACGGCTCCTTATTTCACTATAAATAGAGGTCATCCGGCAAAGAGTTGAAGTGTGTCAACAACGTGATCAAACTCTCACTTGTGCTTAAACTCACATACCCTTCAAACACTTTTAGTGCCATTGATCCGTTCCAAGACTTAAAGCTTGTGAAAGCTACTTGTGAAGAAGTAGAACTTACACGACTAAGTAATTAGTTAAGTGTTCTTTCTTTCTTTTGAACAAGAACAAGTCTTGACACCAGAAACAATCAAACTTGTTTACTGCAAAGTATTCAAAGTTTTGTTTCTTAGATTACTTGTTGTAACTGAATAAGTTATAATTAAGTTATCTCATCCCAAACCTCTCTAACTGAAAATACACCCTTTCAGGCGTGATATTCAGGGGGAACTTAATCGAGCATAGTGTTGCTGGTTAAAAGTACCAAGTTTGGTGGAGAACAAGGTTACGTTCTCTAGTTAGGTTGGAGACGAAGCAAGTGTGCTTTGGTTTCTGTTTGGATCGCTCTAGATAGGTGTTGTAAGGAACCTCAAACTTATCTTAGTGGATTCAGTCCTAGAAAGGACAAAGTGGATTAGTTGAGAGATTACGCCACTCTCAGATACCACTATAAAAGTGTTTGTGTGATTTACTTACTGTACTTAGTTTTCAGCAAATCATATCTATCTATACACAGTCACTCACATCACTTGCTGAAACTATCATTTACTGAAAAAGCACTTATTGTATCAAAGACTTCCGCTCTCTGATTTTAAGTATCAGCAAACCTAGTTACTGTAAAGTAACTTGTGCTTGCTGAGAAAGTTAAGTATCACCAAACTCATTACTGTAAAGTAATAAGAACTTGCTGAGAAAGTTTTTAAACGACGAAAGTTTGAAAGGACTATTCACCCCCTCCCTCTAGTCTTTTCTTGTTGTTTAAAGGGACCAATAAGTGGTATCAGAGCTGGAGGTTCTTTAACCTTCAGCACTGAACCTAGATCCCCTTAGGTGCTTTCCGTAAATCACTCTCACTTGATCAGTTTGGTAGTGCTTTGCTGACAGGATGTCTTTAGGAGACGCTCCCTTGCTGAAGCTGGAAAACTACGAAAAATGGCGAAACAACATGATGCTACATCTTGAGGCCATTAGTGATGAGATGGTCACTGTCATTAATGATGGACCTATCAAGATCACTAAGGTTGAAAGAAGTTTTCCTCACAAAACCACTGAAGCTGGAAAGGAAACTATCTTAGGCGAACCGGTTGATACCGTTGTGCCAATACCGAGAGAGGAATGGACTTCTGACGAAGCTAAGAGATTCCGTCTTGATGGCCACGTAAGAAACATCATCATTCGATCAACTCCGGATACCATACAGTGCAAACTGTGGGGTGCTAAAACTGCTAAGGAAGCTTGGAAAATGGTTCAAGATCTTTGTGCTGGATCTGACAAAACCAAGGAAAACAAACTTGAAGTGCTGAAATTAAAGTTCCAAAACTTTAAACAAGGTACAAACGGGTCACTGGAAGACTTGGACTTCAGATTCACAACTCTTGTTAGTGAAATGGCAGCCTGGGGTGTAGGAAATCTTTACTCAGATTCTGAGAAGGTGAAAACCATCATCAGAAGTCTGAATCAAGAATGGATCCACACTCAGAACTTCTACTACAATCAAGGAACGCCAGACATTACACCAACAGAGTTGTTCTCTCATCTTGATACTGTCAACTATGAGACAAAGCAAAGAGAAAATGTGTTTGCTGAAAAATCGCAAAACATTTCTCTTGCTGCAAAGCCGTCATCTTCTGAAAAGAAGAATGATAAAGAGCCTGCTGATGAAAATTCTTTGGTTGTCAAAAACATGAAGAAATTCATCAGTTTGGAACTTGAAAGGCGAAAAGCAAAAGAGAAGCTGAAAAAGCATCTTGGTAACAACTACCATAAGTACAAGAATGAGACTAGCTCGCTGAACAAGCAAGCTCAGCAAGCAACTTCATCAGAAGAACCAGCAGTTGGAAATGATCTCTGCTTTTACTGCAAAAAGCCTGGACACTTCCAAGCAAATTGCCCTTTGCTGAAAGGCAAATCTGCTGAAAAGAAGAAGAAGTTCAAAAGAACTTGTATTGCTGAAGAAAAGAAGAATCTTCAAGCAAAAATCGATGCATTGTTCATTGATACTAGCTCCGAAAACAGTGAGGATGAAAGCTCAGACACTGACGATGAAGAAGTCACTCTAGACGTAGAGATTGGCAAAGAAGTTTGTGGAATAGCTATGGAAGCTTATCCAGATGTGTCAAACTACGAGCTGTGCCTCATGGCCGGTCAGGTAAACAACCCTACCTCTGACTCAGACTCAGAAAGTGAAGACGAGATTGACCTTGACAAGATTCAAGGAGAAATCGAAAGATTTGACAAAACTCTGAGCAGACAGCAAGAGAAACTACAGATTGCTGAAACTCTGACCAAGCAGACTACTGCAAAGTATGTCTTGCTGAAGAAAGAGACAGAAGAAAAGGATGCTGAAATAAGGCGTCTTAAGAAGTTGATTGCTGAAGCTACAAAGAAGAACTCTCAAATGGCATTAGAATTGGAAGAATATCAGTCCTCAATTCTAAAGTTACTTGCTGAAATCCAAGAAATGAAAAAGATGAAAATCAATTTCAAATCTTATGCTGACGCAAGTAATATGCTGACTGAACTAAACTCTTATTTGAGAGATCCATCTCAGAAAGAAGGTTTAGGTGCAACGTATGAAGGTGATGACGTAGAAATCTTTAATAAAGACAAATCACCGATTTCCTTTGTACGTGCTACTGATAGTGGTCAACCAGAACTCTATCAGTTTGGTCAATCTAAGGTTGCTGAAACATGCAATCAAGTACCTACGACCATAAAGCCCGTTGTTGCTACTCAAAGTAACAAGACTTTATAAGGAAAACAGGTTGCTGAAAAGCAAACTGTAAAGAAGAAGGATGCTGTAAAGCATTCCGCCAAACAAGTTGCTGAAAAGCAATTTGTTAAGTCAAAAGGCAAGATTACTAAAAGTAATCAGAAGACCTTTGCAGACAAACCTGAATCAAGTAAGGTTGCTGACACAAAAGCTCAGCATTCTCCAAAAAGTGGACTCGGTTTGAAAACCAAGCAAAGTCAACTTTTTCATGAGTATAAGCAAAGTCAGCAAAGATACTTCAAAGAGATGAACAAAATTAAGCCTAAGAGTTCTGAAAAGACTCTAAATGCTAGGGTTAGAAGGAACCTAGCTAGAAAAGAACTTACAGAAAAGTATGTTCAGCAAAAAGGTCAACCGAGCAAGACACCACATCAGAAAGTGGATTTGATCAACACGAATCAAAAGTCTTTCAGCTCGAAAACCTCCTAGTCCCTCAGCAAGTAGAAAACAAGTCAAAGTTGAAAAACTTAAGACTTGGGTTTCCACTGGACGCATTCTTGAACATGTTAATGGACATCCAATATTGGATAATTAACTTGTTTTCTCTTTATTGTGCAGACTTCAGCCACGGAGACAAACGATGCAATCTGGTACTTTGACAGTGGTTGTGGAAAGCACATGACGGGCAACAAGAATAACCTTATAAACTATAGACGATGGTCTAAAGGTCCAACAATAAGGTTTGCTGGTGGAGGCTCTGGTTCTACAAAAGGCTATGGTGACGTGAAGTTAGGATGCATTACCATTACTGGAGTTCTTTATGTCAAAAATCTTAAGTTTAATCTTTTCAGCATGAGTCAGTTTGCTGACAAAGGATACTTCATCAAAATCAAAAGTGATGAATGTAAACTTATAGATTTCGAGACTAAAAAGGTTATTATGATTGCAAGAAGATCGGGAGGCTTGTACACCGTAGATTAGTCTTCAGCAATCGTTGAAAAATGCCTTCTCTCAGATCACGATTGCCTTGCTGAAAAAGCATGGTTATGGCATAAACGAACAAGTCATCTAAACTTCAAGACGCTGAATAAGCTGTCTAAAAAGGCACTTGTAGTTGGATTACCTAAGGTTACTTTTAAGAAGGATGGTGTTTGCAATGCATGTCAGCAAGGAAAGCAAACCAAATCTTCTTTCAAGAACAAGGCAGTACCGTCAACTACAAAACCTTTACAACTCTTGCACATGGACTTGTTTGAATCTTCTTCAACAAGCTATGCTGGTAAGAAGTATGGTCTGGTCGTGGTGGATGACTATTCAAGATTCACTTGGGTAGTATTCATCAAGCACAAATCTGAAACTAGGACTGAAATACCTAACTTGCTGAATAAGCTTGAAGTCATGAAAAATGACAAGGTAAAAGTCATAAGGACAGACCATGGTACTGAGTTTGTAAACCAGTACATAACTGAGTATTGCACCTCAAGCATACAACATCAGTTATCCTCAGTAAGGACACCACAACAAAACGGTGTTGCTGAACGGAAGAATCGTACCCTGAAAGAAGCCTCAAGAACAATGCTTGCTGATACTGAAATAAGTGAGGCTTACTGGGTTGAAGCGATTAATACCGCCTGTTACACTCAAAACAGATGTTTGATTACTAAGGAATACAACAAAACTCCTTATGGACTGTTTGTTGGAAGGCCTCCTAATATCACTCATCTAAGAGTATTTGATTGCAAGTGTTTTGTTCTTAATAACGGTAGAGAATACCTAAGAACATTTCAACCAAAGGCAGACGAAGCGATATTTCTCGGTTACTCCTTGCATAGTAAAGCTTATAGAGTTTACAACAAAAAGGCACAAAAGAATGAAGAATCAGTGCATGTTGTATTCTACGAAAAGTCACAAGGAGTGCCTGCTGAAGAAGAAATATCAGAATGTATGAAAAAGTTAATGATACATGAGCAAAGAACTGAATCTAATGCTAGGCAAATCAAGTCAATTGAACTAAATGATGATTCTGACAATGACTCTCCTCCCCCAAGTCATGACAAGATAAATATAGTTCACGACAAGGAATTTCCAGCAAAAGACGCAGTTGCTCCGGAAGTTGCTGAAACTATGCAACCTCCCGTGCATGCTGAAGAGTTACCACAATCTAGCAATGCTGAACAAGCAGTTGCTGATGAACCTATCTCAACACAACAAAATCCCAGTAGTACTGAACAAGTACATGCTGAAGAGTCACATGCTGATGAGCAAACATATCAAGATCCAACAAGCAGAAAACCTATTAATAAATGGATTAGAGATCATCCCTCTACGAATATGATTGGTGATATTAATAAACGCCAAGTGACTAGATCCAAAGCTTCTACTACTCATGGACTTGCTGAAGAAACAACTGTCGTAGAAGTAGAATCATTGTTCTCTTGCTTTGTTTCAGAAATTGAACCTAAAACCATAGAAGAAGCTTTAAAGCATTCTGAATGGATAAAGGCAATGCAAGAAGAATTGGATCAATTCGAAAGGAACAAAGTCTGGAAACTTGTACCACTTGCTGAAGGCAAGAAAGCTATTGGTACAAAATGGGTGTTCAGAAACAAGCTGAGTGAGTCTGGTGAAGTAACAAGAAATAAAGCACGTTTAGTTGCTCAAGGTTATTGTCAGACTGAAGGATTGGACTATGATGACTCTTATGCACCAGTTGCAAGATTGGATGCAATTAGGCTTTTCTTGGCCTTTGCTGCTCACAATGACTTCATTGTTTACCAAATGGATGTTAAAAGTGCATTCTTGAATGGTGAACTTGCTGAAGAAGTCTACTTAGAACAACCCCTGGCTTTGAACTTCCCTCAGAAACCAAGATGGTATACAAGCTTCAGAAAGCTGTATATGGTCTAAAGCAAGCACCAAGAGCATGGTATGATACCTTGGCTAAGTTCTTGCTTGATAATGGTTTCAAGAAAGGTGAAGTTGACAAAACCTTATTTACCATGAACCATGATGGTAAAATTCTCTTAGTTCAAATTTATGTGGATGACATAATTTTTGGATCTAAGGACAAGCAACTTTGTGATGATTTTGCCAAACTCATGACAAACAAGTTTGAAATGAGTATGATGGGAAAATTGAATTATTTCCTAGGATTGCAAGTCAAGCAACTCAAAGATGGAATATTCATAAATCAAGCAAAGTATGCGAAAGAAATTCTCATAAAATTTAGGATCAAAGAGGAAGAGAAACCTGAAAAGATCCCTATGAGTGTTGGTACCAAATTGGGCTATACTAAAGAAGATAAAAGTGTTGAAGAACACAAGTATAGGAAGCTCATTGGTTCCTTGTTGTATCTAACAGCAAGTAGACCTGACATTCAGTATGTTGTTTGTGTGTGTGCAAGATTCCAATCTGATCCAAAAGAATCACACTACAAAAAGGCAATCAAGATACTGAAATATGTCAAAGGTACAGTCAATGTTGGATTATGGTATCCTAAAGATTCTGGACTAGAATTGGTTGGTTATTCTGATGCTGATCATGGAGGATCAACTCTTGATAGAAAAAGTACCTCTGGAACTTGTCAGTTTTTGGGTACTAGATTAATATGATGGTTCAGCAAGAAGCAAACCTGTGTTGCCAATTCATTCACTGAATCTGAATACATTGCGACTGGATGTTGCACAGCTCAAATCCTATGGATTCAGCAACAATTAAGAGATTATGGTATTTCTGCAAAGAAAACACCAATCTTTTGTGATAATACGAGTGCTATTGCTATCACGCAAAATCCTAAGTTTCACTCTAGGACCAAACATATTGATATTAGACATCATTTCATTAGAGATCATGTGGAAAAAGGAGATATTGAGGTTGTGAAAGTAGGTACTGATGATCAACTTGCTGACATCTTTACCAAGCCCCTACCAGATAATAGGTTCGCAATGCTAAGGTATAACCATGGATTGATTGAACTACCTCAATAAATGATACATTTGGCAGAATGCTGAAACAGGTATTCAGCAAGCCAAAGTATTTCTACTTAAAAGCTCCGTCCACTAATTTCTTCTAAGAAATGATAGGTCACTACATGATTGCTGAAACAGGCATTCAACAAGTAATTCCTTCAAACGGGTATTTGTTAGGAAACTTGATCACTTGCTGAGACGGGCACTCAGTATGAGAAAAACCTTAAAGATTGCTGAAACGGGCATTCAGACAATCAAAGATACTGAAACATGTATTTAAGTATCAAGGGAATATTCTGAGACGGGAACTCAGAAAAAGAGCAAAACTCACTTCTCAGATTTTACCAAAGGATATCTCAAGTACAAAAGAATTTACTGATACGGGAACTTAGAAATATCTTTTAAGCAACAAGGCCTCATTCATTTTATAACTGCTCGCACCAAGAAAGTGAGCATGTTAGACACAATGAAGTTCTACAACAATGCAGAAATCCAGTCCCTAACTGATAGAAAAGGAGTCATTGAAAAAGTGATCTTTACTTCAGTTCAGAACACGCAAATCGTCCTGAAATGGACTGATTTAGCGGAAATCTTTCAGATTCCAACCACTGGAACTGAAGATGACGTCACTGACACTGATGAAGAAATTGAAGCCTTCTACAGTGACGTCAGAAATGAGAAAGTGAAGAAAGGAGAGATTGCTCCCGTGACTTGGACAAATCACGTTAAGAGGAAGCATCTCTGCCATTCACTTGGTCTAGTAGCTCTGCTACTGATTAAAGTTTTGGACTCCCAAGTTGGAGGAATAGACCAAGTAGGCCTAAGAAGGTGGCCGCTGCTGATGCATATCTAAGAAACAAAACGGAACTTAACTGGGCTAAGTACATTTTCAACAGACTTGTTGATTGTGTCACTAAGTTCAAGGTTAATGTAACGGTACCGGTTTTGAAAACAAAATATTTTCTTGAAAAAGGAAATTCGAAAATACTTTAATAACAACGGTCGACAATAAATGCCCAAAATAATCTTTGACGCTAACAATAATAAATAATATCCAATGACAATTCAAGTTCAAATGCATAACGAATGAAGACCGTAAAAGTGTATCTTCTTATTTTGAAAAGAAACCCGTGACACCCCCAGACCCTTCTCTCAGTCGCTGGCATCCTAGTCACGCACATCCTCAGCAGCATCTGGAAGGAAGGAATTTTGAAAAAACAAAAGAGTGTGAGATAAAGGATCTCAGTGAGGTTCTAAACTAAAACAGAAAGTAATCGGTTTTAAAAAACAAAATCCTTTTCAGAAAAACGAGCAAACAGAACAGAGCACATATAACAGATTAACAGAACAGAAACGTTGTAGACCGTTGGTGCAGCCCGCCTTATTGCTCCTACTCCCAGAATGCCCTTATAACTCCCTCCAGAGGATGCATAACTCCGGACAGAAACAGAAACCCCCGTGTACTTTGGGGAAACAGATCCTACGACCCTAATAGACCTCAGCGACTTCTGCCTCGCGCCTAAAAGGGAATAGACTAGGCCACGATCAAGCAAACCCGATAGGCCTCTACTACCCAAGCCTACCTAACCATAACCTAATCGACCGGTCACAGAGAAACAGAACAGATACAGAACAACAGATACAATTAATTAACAACGAGAGGTGTTCCTGCAGAAAGGTCAGTACAGAACAGAGTAGCAATAAACAGAAATCCAAAAGTCATACTTAGGACTTATACTTTTACGCGGAAGCATACAATATACAGTATACAGTAATAGGTACAAACAGTCACGTAGCCTTCCCGTTTTTCGCAAATAATAGGTTTAGGGGTGAACACTCACCTTAGCTTGCGAGTAAAAGACCCTCAACGAGAAATGAGCTTTACGGGTTTACGGACAACGAAGAACCTAACAAGAAAGTACTAAATACAATTTAGAAGTCGAACGGACGGAAGGAAAAGGTCGAAAAAAAGAATGGTAAAGTCGGGGTTCGAACTCGGGACCTCTAAGTTAGTCAAGTAAGGACCTAACCAACTAGGCTAGCAAGTCAAGTCAATACTAACTTACAAAAACAGAAACTAAGTTTAAAACACTTTCAGAAACTCTTTCGATTTTCAGATTCTGGAAATTACCAAAATACCCTCAGTGGTAAATTGCAAGAAAAACCCTTTTCGAAAACAGACAGACCAAACAAACCAGAAGTTTCTAACACTTAACAGTCTTCTCAAAACAACAAGGTTTACGATAAAAGCCTACGGTCAGTCAACTACGGTCAACGGTAAAACTGCAAAAAGGTCCTTTAGGTTTTTAGGTTTCCCAAATCAGTCCACAAAGTTCAAACAATATCAACAGAGTCCAATTCAATCCTTTTCATACTCAACAGCAAACTAGGGTCAACAAACGAGGTCAAACAAGTCGCAAGTCCAACAACAGTAACAACATCTAACGAATCCTAAGTCCCGGTTCTCGGTTCGAATCAAACAAAGTCAGATCGATCAAGGGTAAAATCGTCCAAGGTAAAAAGTCCAAATAAAAAACGAGAATACGAGATTCGAATCAAGAGCAGCAGTAAGAGAAACGATATTTACCTTCGAATCGAACTAAAAGGTCGAACAATCTGCAATTTGAATAAATCGAAAAGAAAAAGGAATTAAACCAAGATTCGAATTGAATTCGTAAACAAAATAGAATTCGAACCGGAGGGACAGAACAAGTTACCGATCGAACGGAATCAACGGACGGAAGGATCGACGGCGTCGATCGGGATGGCGATCGAACGGATCGGAAACAGCGGCGGTGAAACGTGAGATGGAACGGATCGATCGAATCGACCGAACGGCGGACCCGGTGGCGGCGGCGGAGCGCGAAACGGACGGCGACACAGACGAACCGATCGACGCGGCGGCGGCGCGGCGATTGAACGGAAATGGCGGCGCAATCGATCGATCGACAAGAACGGCGCCGATCGATCAGCACGGCAGAACAGAGCAAAGTCGGCAGCGGCGGCGGCGTTTGACGGAGCGGCGCGGTGCGGCAAGGACAGAGCGGACGCGGCGGTGATCGGAGAGCAAGGCGGCGGCGACAGAGATGGACGGTAGCAGCAACTTCTTCCTCTCTCTCTTTCTTCTTTCTCTTTTCTCTTTTTCTCTCTAACTTTCTTTGTTTCTCTCTACTAGTGAAAAACGGCTGAAGAAGAATGGTGGGAGAGGTGTCAGACTAGGGTTAGGGTTAAGTGAGAATTGGGCCGGTCAATGGGCCTTTGACTGAGTTCAACAAATGGGCCAAAAGGCTAGCAGATCAGATCAGAAAGTCCAGCTCGATAACGAAACGAAACGAACTAACTTACGCGAAAATAAATAATTAATTAATTATCGAATAAATAATTTACTCTGATAACTAATTAACTAAAATAAATAATTAAATAATAAAATAATAATTAAATAAATAATTAAATAATTTTAAAAAAACGGGGTGTTACACTCTTCCCCCCTTAAAAGAATTTGGTCCCCAAATTCGCACCTGAAAAGTTGAAGAGCTCGGGATACTGCCGGCGCATGTCATCCTCGCTTTCCCAGGTTGCCTCCTCAACTGATGATTTCTCCACAGAACCTTTACTTGCTTGATTTGCCGATTACGGAGCTGTTGTACCTTCTGGTCGAGAATACGAACCGGTTGCTCCACATACGACAAATCCTCCTCAATGGTCATTCCTCAGGTTGGATTACGTGCGACGGGTCCGGATAATACTTCAGTTGAGATACATGGAATACAATATGAATTCCAGTAATAGTAGTGGGCAGTTGGAACCGATAAGCTACAATGCCAACTCTCTCAATGATCTCGTATGGACCCACATATCGAGGGTTCAGCTTAGCTCTACGACCCATACGAACAATTCCCTTTCCCGGAGATAGCTTGAGAAAGACAAAATCACCGACTTCAAACTCCAGATCTCGCCTACGATTATCGGCGTAACTCTTCTGTCGACTTTGAGCAGTCCTCAATCGGTCTCGGATAAGTCTAACCTTTTCCAAGGTTTCTTGTATCATCTCGTTGAGAGACCTCTCTCCAGCTACTGGGGTAGAAACTCGGTCCTCCAAATCCCAATACAGTGGTGATCTACACTTCCGACCATACAACGCCTCGAACGGTGCCATACCAATCGATGCTTGATAACTGTTGTTATAAGCATACTCCACCAATGGCAAATGCTGCGCCCAGCTTCCTTGGTGATCCAGGACACACAATCTCAGAAGATCATCTAAAGTTTGAATGGTCCTTTCGGATTGACCATCTGTCTGCGGATGTGCTGTGGTACTAAAATTCAACTTAGTACCTAAGCCTTCATGTACTTGCTTCCAAAATCTCGAGACAAACTTCGGATCTCTATCAGAGACAATGCTCACCGGAGTGCCATGAAGCCTGATTATCTCATCGCGATAGACTTCAGCTAATTTCTCGGATGTGTAGGTGGTTTTAACAGGTAGAAAATGTGCCGATTTTGTCAATCTATCGACAATAACCCAAACACTATCAAAACCGCCCCTAGCTACCGGTAAACCAGTCACAAAATCCATAGTGATCATCTCCCATTTCCATTGTGGAATCTCGAGTGGTTGTAGTAAACCTCCCGGTTTCTGGTGCTCAGCCTTCACTTGCTGGCAGACCAAGCAACTTTGCACAAACTGTGCAACATCTCGTTTCATATAGGTCCACCAGTAAACCTTCTTCAAATCCTCGTACATCTTGTTTCCTCCAGGATGCATCGAATACTTAGACTTATGAGCTTCCTCTAAAATTAATCGTCTAAGCTCTTCATCAGAAGGCACACACAGTCTACCCTGAAACCTTAGAGCTCCATTCTCATCAATAGAGAATTTCGCATTACGAGGCTCAGTAATATGTGCCTTGATGTCCGGAAGCTCTTCGTCATGCTCTTGAGCCTCAAGAATCTTTCCTGCTAACTCATATCTCAAAGTGATATTGGCGAACATACACGACAGTTTGGATACTTCGAGGTTTGACACCAACTGTAACGGTACCGGTTTTGAAAACAAAATATTTTCTTGAAAAAGGAAATTCGAAATACTTTAATAACAACGGTCGACAATAAATGCCCAAAATAATCTTTGACGCTAACAATAATAAATAATATCCAATGACAATTCAAGTTCAAATGCATAACGAATGAAGACCGTAAAAGTGTATCTTCTTATTTTGAAAAGAAACCCGTGACACCCCCAGACCCTTCTCTCAGTCGCTGGCATCCTAGTCACGCACATCCTCAGCAGCATCTGGAAGGAAGGAATTTTGAAAAAACAAAAGAGTGTGAGATAAAGGATCTCAGTGAGGTTCTAAACTAAAACAGAAAGTAATCGGTTTTAAAAAACAAAATCCTTTTCAGAAAAACGAGCAAACAGAACAGAGCACATATAACAGATTAACAGAACAGAAACGTTGTAGGCCGTTGGTGCAGCCCGCCTTATTGCTCCTACTCCCAGAATGCCCTTATAACTCCCTCCAGAGGATGCATAACTCCGGACAGAAACAGAAACCCCCGTGTACTTTGGGGAAACAGATCCTACGACCCTAATAGACCTCAGCGACTTCTGCCTCGCGCCTAAAAGGGAATAGACTAGGCCACGATCAAGCAAACCCGATAGTCCTCTACTACCCAAGCCTACCTAACCATAACCTAATCGACCGGTCACACAGAAACAGAACAGATACAGAACAACAGATACAATTAATTAACACCGAGAGGTGTTCCTGCAGAAAGGTCAGTACAGAACAGAGTAGCAATAAACAGAAATCCAAAAGTCATACTTAGGACTTATACTTTTACGCGGAAGCATACAATATACAGTATACAGTAATAGGTACAAACAGTCACGTAGCCTTCCCGTTTTTCGCAAATAATAGGTTTAGGGGTGAACACTCACCTTAGCTTGCGAGTAAAAGACCCTCAACGAGAAATGAGCTTTACGGGTTTACGGACAACGGAGAACCTAACAAGAAAGTACTAAATACAATTTAGAAGTCGAACGGACGGAAGGAAAAGGTCGAAAAAAAGAATGGTAAAGTCGGAGTTCGAACTCGGGACCTCTAAGTTAGTCAAGCAAGGACCTAACCAACTAGGCTAGCAAGTCAAGTCAATACTAACTTACAAAACAGAAACTAAGTTTAAAACACTTTCAGAAACTCTTTCGATTTTCAAATTCTGGAAATTACCAAAATACCCTCAGTGGTAAATTGCAAGAAAAACCCTTTTCGAAAACAGACAGAACAAACAAACCAGAAGTTTCTAACACTTAACAGTCTTCTCAAAACAACAAGGTTTACGATAAAAGCCTACGGTCAGTCAACTACGGTCAACGGTAAAACTGCAAAAAGGTCCTTTAGGTTTTTAGGTTTCCCAAATCAGTCCACAAAGTTCAAACAATATCAACAGAGTCCAATTCAATCCTTTTCATACTCAACAACAAACTAGGGTCAACAAACGAGGTCAAACAAGTCACAAGTCCAACAACAGTAACAACATCTAACGAATCCTAAGTCCCGGTTCTCGGTTTGAATCAAACAAAGTCAGATCGATCAAGGGTAAAATCGTCCAAGGTAAAAAGGCCAAACAAAAAACGAGAATACGAGATTCGAATCAAGAGCAGCAGTAAGAGAAACGATATTTACCTTCGAATCGAACTAAAAGGTCGAACAATCTGCAATTTGAATAAATCGAAAAGAAAAAGGAATTAAACCAAGATTCGAATTGAATTCGTAAACAAAATAGAATTCGAACCGGAGGGACAGAACAAGTTACCGATCGAACGGAATCAACGGACGGAAGGATCGACGGCGTCGATCGGGATGGCGATCGAACGGATCGGAAACAGCGGCGGTGAAACGTGAGATGGAACGGATCGATCGAATCGACCGAACGGCGGACGCGGTGGCGGCGGCGGAGCGTGAAACGGACGGCGACACAGACGAACCGATCGACGCGGCGGCGGCGCGGCGATTGAACGGAAACGGCGGCGCAATCGATCGATCGACAAGAACGGCGCCGATCGATCAGCACGGCAGAACAGAGCAAAGTCGGCGGCGGCGGCGTCGTTTGACGGAGCGGCGCGGTGCGCCAAGGACAGAGCGGACGCGGCGGTGATCGGAGAGCAAGGCGGCGGCGACAGAGATGGACGGTAGCAGCAGCTTCTTCCTCTCTCTCTTTCTTCTTTCTCTTTTCTCTTTTTCTCTCTAACTTTCTTTCTTTCTCTCTACTAGTGAAAAACGGCTGAAGAAGAATGGTGGGAGAGGTGTCAGACTAGGGTTAGGGTTAAGTGAGAATTGGGCCGGTCAATGGGCCTTTGACTGAGTTCAACAAATGGGCCAAAAGGCTAGCAGATCAAATCAGAAAGTCCAGCTCGATAACGAAACGAAACGAACTAACTTACGCGAAAATAAATAATTAATTAATTATCGAATAAATAATTTACTCTGATAACTAATTAACTAAAATAAATAATTAAATAATAAAATAATAATTAAATAAATAATTAAATAATTTTAAAAAAAACGGGGTGTTATAGTTAAGGTGGAAGACAACAAAGTCTCACCTTCCTTTCCAGTTATGTATGGAATAAAGATATGCTATATCCTTGAACATTTCAGGATTCAGCTGAGAAACCCATTGCCAATCAAGAAATCTGTATGCAATGTGGGAAGATCCTTCTACAAGCAGAATGTACCTAAGATTGCTGGCAAGAAACTTGAAAAATCTAAGAAGACAACAGCTGCAGATGTTGTCAGCACAAGTCAGCAAGAAAGGTATACAACAACTGCAAATGTCACCACTCAGCAACTTAGAGATGAAACTGCTGTAGATGGTGGTGACAAAGATGAAACTGCTCTAGATGGTGATCATGCTGACACCACTGGTCCCGTTGCTGAGAATGCAACTACTGACGCCTCTGCTGGGAAACTGGAAAAATCAAAGAAGAAAAAGAGGAAAGCTGATGATGATTCTTAGACTGCAGCGTCATCAGCAAACCATGTCCCCAAGAGGAAAAGGACAAAGAACAAAAGGAAGAAAACACTGACTCGCAAGTCAGTACCTATTGTCCATGACCTCTCAGACAATTCCCAGACAATTGCTGAAACGCAAGTTCCAGTAGATGTTGCTGAGGTGGTTACTGAAACCTATGTCCGCAATGTTGAAGTGTTTGCGGAAGCCTTCAACAATCAACTTAATGTTGATACATCAACTGTGAATAGACCACAAGGCAGTGGAAATGAAATTCATGCCCAAGTCCCAGATATCTACATTGTAGATAATCTAGATGATCAGACTCTGGAACCAGCAAGTGATATTGCTGCTGATCTGAGAACCACGACACTTGCTGATGCTGCTGAAAAGATGGTTGCTGAACAAGCAACTCATCAAGTTGCTGAAACCACACTTGCTGAAGAACCAGTTGCTGAGACAGCAATGGTTCAAGTCCCAGAAGTTGTTGAAGAAACTCAAGAAGCATTATTCAACGACGCATCTCGTGATGCTGAGAATACTGGCCCAAGTTCACCAAAGACATCAATTGACAAAGTCCAACTTGTACTGGAAGCTTTAAGTCAACAGATGGAATTGGATATTGAAGAATCATCCAACAAATCCATTGATGCTTTTATGACAAGAAGTGAGTTTAAGGGTCAAGATGCTTCTGCTCAACTTGTCATTTCAGAGACAAGGGAGATTGCTGAAACCGCGCAGCTTTCTCAAACAGAGCAAGCCAAGAAGTCTGCTGAAGAAACAGTCCCAGAAATTGAATAAACTGTTAATGCTGAAAGGACTGAGCCACAACCTGTCCTTCCTCAGCAGGTAGATAACTCAACCATCAGTAAAACTTCACTTTCTGAAACTTATTCTTTTGCTAATATTATGATATCTCTACAGACTTCTCAAGATGCAAGTCAGATGGTTGCTGAAGCCTCTGCACCAGAATCAACACTCCCTGCTCAGCAGGTAGTTAAAGTTTTTTGTAATAAAACTAAGTTTGACAACTTAGTACTTGTATCTAACTCATATTTATTTCAGGATGAACAAATGGAGGATGCTACTCAAGCTCCTCAAGGAATGGAAATTGTACAACATGAGCTTGCTGAATCTCAACAGGTAATTCACGTTTCAGCTTTGAACTCTTAAGGAAATTATCCAAACCTCTCCTGATCTAAATCTTATTCTTTTTCAGACTCTAAAGGAGACCACTGAAGTGGTGCACATCACTGAAGATTCACAAGTGAGTTCTGAGGAACTTTACTTAAACTTCAAAAGAACTACCTTGTCAAGAGTTTCTAAGTCTGTCAGCAACTGGCAAAGGTACAGAAGGATGGACTTTTCTGACCTCCATCTTCATCTATCTAATGAGAAAAAGAGATCATCTCTGCTGAAGCTCGAGACATTTGTCCACTCCATACTTCCTGAAGAATTCTCATATTCTCAGCTAATGAGCTCGAATCTGATTGCCCATATCAGAGAGAATATTAAGGCAAAGTTTAAGAGTGCCTCTCCAGATGAACAAGCAGTGATGCTCAAGGGTTTATTTGTACCCGTGGTGGCTGATCCCCACAAAATCAATGAGGAAGAGGAAGTATCGAGTATTGCTCTATACAAACATCTTGAGCTAGTCATTCTGACTGATGATGATGAAGAGGAAGAAGATGAAAAAATCCCTACTGATCCCAGTGATGGTGAAGGGAAAGATTCAAAGGACAAAAAGGATGACGATGATGACAATCAAGGTCCAAGTCCTGATGCTGGTGGTTTAAAATTGACAGTTGCTGAAACTGAACAACAAGACAATCAGCAAGCTGAACAACCACAACCTCAGCATGAATCTCAACCTGCTCCTGTTGATGCTGAAAATCAAGCACCTGTACAAGGCGCTGATTCTGAAGAGGAATATGCCAGAAAAAAAGGCTGCCTTGAAACATGGCAAGAGCCAACTTTCTGATGCCAAGGTCACTGATGCAAACCTTGATGATGAAGAAGAATTGGATGAAGATTACCAACGAGCTTTACAAAACAGTCTCCTGATCCATGCAAGGCATACGCAGGATCTGGAAATTGGTCAATCTTCAGGAGTAAAACCAAAGGAAGTCCCCTCCCTTCCACTTACTACTGGCGAAACTCCAGTAATTGAGTCTCAAACGTTGCCCTCAGCAACTACTCAATTAAAAATAACTACTGGTGAAACTCCAGTTGTTGAGTCTAAAGCGTTGCCATCAGCAACCACTCAACCAAAAGGAAATGAAGCTGCTGACTTAGGTTCCAAGGTTGCTGGCCTTGATGAATCTGAGGATGAAGATGATCTATCAGCAAATGAGGATGAAAACTCAAAGAGAGACCCAAAGGTGGTTGAAATTCCTCCTCCTGACTATATAAATGATGTAGACGATGATTTGAGAGGAGAATTGCTGATGAAAGATGATCAGTTTGCTTCAGAACTGAAAGTTCATTCCTTGACCCCAAATCTAGTGCCGTTCCCACGTGTTGAGAAGTTTACTCCTAGAATTTTGGCATTGAAGAAAGTCCATGATGCCTGCAAAGCAGAAGATGAGGCATTGCTTGCTGAGAGCCCGCTTGATATTGGAAAAATATTGGCTATAGTGCTGAGACGCACTACTACTCTTACAATAGCTCAGAAAGACATCAGTCTTTATCACAAGAGCTATGAAGAAGATGTAAGTCAAGCACTCCGGCTAGCAAAGACCGCTCTAGTAAAGGCTCAGACTTTTATGGAAGACAAGGCCGCAACAGAACAAAGACATGAGGAGAACATGGTGAGTATTAAAAATGAGTTGTCAAAAATGACTTCTGATCAGCAACAAATCATCATGAAATACAACAGCCTAAGCACTCTTGCTGAAAATTGCAATGAGTTCTACTCTCTGCACATCAGTCCGATGTTGCAATCCATGTCTAAGGGGGAAAGAGAAGTACAAGAAAAAGAACCCAAACCCCTCTTACTGTTAATGCGCCACTGCCCATAGAACCTCTTGCTGAAAAAGAGCAAAGTTCTAAAACACAAGCAGAATCTGAGTTAAATTCAGCAAGTCCCAAAAAGAGAAAAACTGTTGCTGAAACTCAAGGTTTTTGCCACACTGAAAGTCATCAAGATCTGAATGAAGATGATGATGATGATGACAATCAAACAATAGCTCAAGCCATAAGAGCTAGACCCTTAACACCCTTAACTCCGTCTGGCCATTCAAAGCATTTCTCTTCTGACTCAAGATCTTCAGCAAGAGATCAAGACAATGCAAAGTCAAGAAGAAGAAGGCAAAGACAGGAAGAAAAGAGGCTGGCCAGCATTGCTATTGGCTCCGGCATTGAATACACAAAGACCAGCAATGATGAAATCACTCAGAACGTGATCAGAAACATTCATGGTTGCTGGATCTTAAAGCTGGAAGACTTTCTGGTGAATGAGTTCTTTCCAAGAGCCATATTGAACCAAATGTTCACTTGGATTGATCTCAAGGTAAAAAGGAAAGAAAGGGCTGAGTCCCTCCCAAGAAATATTGCTGGGAGATGGTTGAATCTAGAAGTCTCAGTAAGAAGAACTGCCATTGGTAAGACCATAAGACAAGATCCAGATTTGATAAAACCAGTTGGCATTGCTTATTACTCTGACCCAGTGACCAAGAAAACAAAGAAGAGACTTGGATTGATTCCTTATGAGTACTTCTATCTCACTGCTAAGGATCAAGAAGAAGATCTTCTCTGGCTAAGGAAGATTCATCCTAAAAGCATTTCAGATACACAGCTTCTCCATGCCAGCAATTGGGGCATGCATTTGTGGGTAACTCATTACATGGAAATGAATGCTGAAAAGCATCATCATACTGCCTGCGAAAATGCAAGGATTCTTCAATTACAAGTCCGTAGGCTGCTTGAGAACTACGAGAAGGACTGTATTGAATTCACTACACTTGCTGAGAAGAGTGTAAGAGAGATTTTGAGAAAATCTTCTGTAAGAGCTTAACTCTCTGTAATAGTTTTGTTAAAGTTTTTATTTGCTGATTTTGTTTAGTTATCTCTGCTCTTTCCTGTAAACTTACTGAAAGATAACTATCAGCAATAAAGCTTTTTTACTCTTATTGGTTTTTGATTATGCAAATTACTTATGCTTACTGTTTAATTATTCAAGTATCCTTGCATTAATCAACTGATTTATTCAACATCAGAAACCTCTAAAAGGGTAACAATTAATTTAGCCATGGATTGCTAACATCAAAAAGGGGGAAATTTGTTAGGAAACTTGTAATTTTGATGAGCAATTAACCATGCTAAATTAAGGAAAGTCCAGTAACTAGTACTCTTAAAGTCCATAGGAATTTAGAATTTTAACGACATTGTAAAAGAGGAACGTTTGCTGAAGACTTAGAGTAGGTGCTAGATAGGTTGGTTTTACCGCTTATGATGTATCTTGTTTTCTGAAAAGAAATACAACCTATTGAAGCATTTGCTGATGATGTACTTTGTTTTCACAAACAAACTATTGAAGCATTTAGAACCGCTCAGAATCTTGAAGATTTCGAAGACTGAAGACTAGAAGATTTCTGAAGACTGGTATCTACAAAGTCACACGTTGCTCAGAAAGTGGAAACTTGAGCAACAACATTGCATAAGTGAAAATCTGAATGACAGAGTAGGTTGTGCTTGCTGAAACTGAGACTGACCACTTGCTGATGGAACATTTGTGACCTCTTGCTGAAAGTACTTGTATTTGCGCTCCAATGTTACTGTTTGAATTTCATTCAAAAGAGCATTAAATGCAAAGCATGCACGCGAAGGACATGAAGACTAGAGGACAAACAAGGACGCTGCTGAAAGTACAAAAGCAACATAGTGACATTTTAAGGAACAAAAGCCTTAGAATTTGAAATTCAAACGGCTCCTTATTTCACTATAAATAGAGGTCATCCGGCAAAGAGTTGAAGTGTGTCAACAACGTGATCAAACTCTCACTTGTGCTTAAACTCACATACCCTTCAAACACTCTTACTGCCATTGATTCGTTCCAAGACTTAAAGCTTGTGAAAGCTACTTGTGAAGAAGTAGAACTTACACAACTAAGTAATTAGTTAAGTGTTCTTTCTTTCTTTTGAACAAGAACAAGTCTTGACACCAGAAACAATCAAACTTGTTTACTGCAAAGTATTCAAAGTTTTGTTTCTTAGATTACTTGTTGTAACTGAATAAGTTATAATTAAGTTATCTCATCCCAAACCTCTCTAATTGAAAATACACCCTTTCAGGCGTGATATTCATGGGGAACATAATCGAGCATAGTGTTGCTGGTTAAAAGTACCAAGTTTGGTGGAGAACAAGGTTACGTTCTCTAGTTAGGTTGGAGAAGAAGCAATTGTGCTTTGGTTTCTGTTTGGATCGCTCTAGATAGGTGTTGTAAGGAACCTCGAACTTATCTTAGTGGATTCAGTCCTAGAAAGGACAAAGTGGATTAGTTGAGAGATTACGCCACTCTCAGATACCACTATAAAAGTGTTTGTGTGATTTACTTACTGTACTTAGTTTTCAGCAAATCATATCTATCTGTACAAAGTCACTCACAGCACTTGCTGAAACTATCATTTACTGAAAAAGCACTTATTGTATCAAAGACTTCCGCTCTCTGATTTTAAGTATCAGCAAACCTAGTTACTGTAAAGTAACTTGTGCTTGCTGAGAAAGTTAAGTATCAACAAACTCATTACTGTAAAGTAATAAAAACTTGTTCAGAAAGTTTTTAAACGACGAAAGTTTGAAAAGACTATTCACCCCCCCCCCCCCAGTCTTTTCTTGTTGTTTAAAGGGACCAACAAGTGGTATCAGAGCTGGAGGTTCTTTAACCTTCAGCACTGAACCTAGATCCCCTTAGGTGCTTTCCGTAAATCACTCTCACTTGATCAGTTTGGTAGTGCTTTGCTGAAAGGATGTCTTTAGGAGACGCTCCCTTGCTGAAGCTGGAAAACTACGAAAAATGGCGAAACAACATGATGCTACATCTTGAGGCCATTAGTGATGAGATGGTCACTGTCATTAATGATGGACCTATCAAGATCACTAAGGTTGAAAGAAGTTTTCCTCACAAAACCACTGAAGCTGGAAAGGAAACTATCTTAGGCGAACCGGTTGATACCGTTGTGCCAAAACCGAGAGAGGAATGGACTTCTGACGAAGCTAAGAGATTCCGTCTTGATGGCCAAGCAAGAAACATCATCATTCGATCAACTCCGGATACCATATAGTGCAAACTGTGGGGTGCTAAAACTGCTAAGGAAGCTTGGAAAATGGTTCAAGATCTTTGTGCTGGATCTGACAAAACCAAGGAAAACAAACTTGAAGTGCTGAAATTAAAGTTCCAAAACTTTAAACAAGGTACAAACGGGTCACTGGAAGACTTGGACTTCAGATTCACAACTCTTGTTAGTGAAATGGCAGCCTTGGGTGTAGGAAATCTTTACTCAGATTCTGAGAAGGTGAAAACCATCATCAGAAGTCTGAATCAAGAATGGATCCACACTCAGAACTTCTACTACAATCAAGGAATGCCAGACATTACACCAACAGAGTTGTTCTCTCATCTTGCTACTGTCAACTATGAGACAAAGCAAAGAGAAAATGTGTTTGCTGAAAAATCGCAAAACATTGCTCTTGCTGCAAAGCCGTCATCTTCTGAAAAGAAGAATGATAAAGAGCCTGCTGATGAAAATTCTTTGGTTGTCAAAAACATGAAGAAATTCATCAGTAAGGAACTTGAAAGGCGAAAAGCAAAAGAGAAGCTGAAAAAGCATCTTGGTAACAACTACCATAAGTACAAGAATGAGACTAGCTCGCTGAACAAGCAAGCTCAGCAAGCAACTTCATCAGAAGAACCAGCAGTTGGAAATGATCTCTGCTTTTACTGCAAAAAGCCTAGACACTTCAAATCAAATGGCCCTTTGCTGAAAGGCAAATCTGCTGAAAAGAAGAAGAAGTTCAAAAGATCTTTTATTGCTGAAGAAAAGAAGAAGCTTCAAGCAAAAATCGATGCATTGTGCATTGATACTAGCTCCGAAGACAGTGAGGATGAAAGCTCAGACACTGACGATGAAGAAGTCACTCTAGACGTAGAGATTGGCAAAGAAGTTTGTGGAATAGCTATGGAAGCTTATCCAGATGTGTCAAACTAGGAGTTGTGCCTCATGGCGGGTCAGGTAAACAACCCTACCTCTGACTCAGACTCAGAAAGTGAAGACGAGATTGACCTTGACAAGATTCAAGGAGAAATCGAAAGATTTGAGAAAACTCTGAGCAGACAGCAAGAGAAACTACAGATTGCTGAAACTCTGACCAAGCAGACTACTGCAAAGTATGTCTTGCTGAAGAAAGAGACAGAAGAAATGAATGCTGAAATAAGGCGTCTTAAGAAGTTGATTGCTGAAGCTACACAGAAGAATTCTCAAATGGCATTAGAATTGGAAGAATATCATTCCTCAATTCTAAAGTTACTTGCTGAAATCCAAGAAATGAAAAAGATGAAAATCAATTTCAAATCTTTATGCTAACGCAAGTAATACGCTGAATGGACTAAACTCTTATTTGAGAGATCCATCTCAGAAAGAAGGTTTAGGTGCAACGTATGAAGGTGATGACGTAGAAATCTTGAATAAAGACAAATCACCGATTTCCTTTGTACGTGCTACTGATAGTGGTCAACCAGAACTCTATCAGTTTTGTCAATCTAAGGTTGCTGAAACATGCAATCAAGTACCTACGACCATAAAGCCCGTTGTTGCTACTCAAAGTAACAAGACTTTAAAAGGAAAACAGGTTGCTGAAAAGCAAACTGTAAAGAAGAAGGATGTTGTAAAGCATTCCGCCAAACAAGTTGCTGAAAAGCAATTTGTTAAGTCAAAAGGCAAGATTACTAAAAGTAATCAGAAGACCTTTGCTGACAAACCTGAATCAAGTAAGGTTGCTGACACAAAAGCTCAGCATTCTTCAAAAAGTGGACTCGGTTTCAAAACCAAGCAAAGTCAACTTTTTCACGAGTATAAGCAAAGTCAGCAAAGATACTTCAAAGAGATGAACAAAATTAAGCCTAAGAGTTCTGAAAAGACTCTAAATGCTACGGCTAGAAGGAACCTTGCTAGAAAAGAACTTACTGAAAAGTATGTTCATCAAAAAGGTCAACCGAGCAAGACACCACATCAGAAAGTGGATTTGATCAGCACGAATCAAAAGTCTTTCAGCTCAAAACCTCCTAGTTCCTCAACAAGTAGAAAACAAGTCAAAGTTGAAAAACTTAAGACTTGGGTTTCCACTGGACGCATTCTTGAACATGTTAATGGACATCCAATATTGGATAATTAATTTGTTTTCTCTTGATTGTGAAGACTTCAGCCACGGAGACAAACGATGCAATCTGGCACTTTGACAGTGGTTGTGGAAAGAACATGACGGGCTACAAGAATAACCTTATAAACTATAGATGGTGGTCTAAAGGTCCAACAATAAGGTTTGCTGGTGGAGGCTATGGTGACGTGAAGTTAGGATGCATTACCATTACTGGAGTTCTTTATGTCAAAAATCTTAAGTTTAATCTTTTCAGCATGAGTCAGTTTGCTGACAAAGGATAATTCATCAAAATCAAAAGTGATGAATGTAAACTTATAGATTTCGAGACTAAAAAGGTTATTATGATCGCAAGAAGATCGGGAGGCTTGTACACCGTAGATTGTTCTTCAGCAATCGTTGAAAAATGCCTTGTCTCAGATCACGATTGCCTTGCTGAAAAAGCATGGTTATGGCATAAACGAACAAGTCATCTAAACTTCAAGACGCTGAATAAGCTGTCTAAAAAGGCACTTGTAGTTGGATTACCTAAGGTTACTTTTAAGAAGGATGGTGTTTGCAATGCATGTCAGCAAGGAAAGCAAACCAAATCTTCTTTCAAGAACAAGGCAGTACCGTCAACTACAAAACCTTTACAACTCTTGCACATGGACTTGTTTGAATCTTCTTCAACAAGCTATGCTGGTAAGAAGTATGGTCTGGTCGTGGTGGATGACTATTCAAGATTCACTTGGGTAGTATTCATCAAGCACAAATCTGAAACTAGGACTGAAATACCTAACTTGCTGAATAAGGTTGAAGTCATGAAAAATGACAAGGTAAAAGTTATAAGGACAGACCATGGTACTGAGTTTGTAAACCAGTACATAACTGAGTATTGCACCTCAAAAGGCATACAACATCAGTTATCCTCAGTAAGGACACCACAACAAAACGGTGTTGCTGAACGGAAGAATCGTACCGTGAAAGAAGCCACAAGAACAATGCTTGCTGATACTGAAATAAGTGAGGCTTACTGGGTTGAAGCGATTAATACCGCCTGTTACACTCAAAACAGATGTTTGAGTACTAAGGAATACAACAAAACTCCTTATGAATTGTTTGTTGGAAGGCCTTCTAATATCACTCATCTAAGAGTATTTGGTTGCAAGTGTTTTGTTCTTAATAACGGTAGAGAATACCAAAGAACATTTCAACCAAAGGCAGACGAAGCGATATTTCTCGGTTACTCCTTGCATAGTAAAGCTTATAGAGTTTACAACAAAAAGGCACAAAAGATCGAAGAATCAGTGCATGTTGTATTCTACGAAAAGTCACAAGGAGTGCCTGCTGAAGAAGAAATATCAGAATGTATGAAAAAGTTAATCATACATGAGCAAAGAACTGAATCTAATGCTAGGCAAATCAAGTCAATTGAACTAAATGATGATTCTGACAATGACTCTCCTCCCCCAAGTCATGACAAGATAAATATAGTTCACGACAAGGAATTTCCAGCAAAAGACGCAGTTGCTCCGGAAGTTGCTGAAACTATGCAACCTCCCGTGCCTGCTGAAGAGTTACCACAATCTAGCAATGCTGAACAAGCAGTTGCTGATGAACCTATCTCAGCAGAGACACAAAATCCCAGTAGTACTGAACAAGTACATGCTGAAGAGTCACATGCTGATGAGCAAACATATCCAGATCCAACAAGCAGAAAACCTGTTAATAAATGGATTAGAGATCATCCCTCTACGAATATGATTGGTGATATTAATAAACGCCAAGTGACTAGATCCAAAGCTTCTACTACTCATGGACTTGCTGAAGAAGCAACTGTCGTAGAAGTAGAATCATTGTTCTCTTGCTTTGTTTCAGAAATTGAACCTAAAACCATAGAAGAAGCTTTAAAGCATTCTGAATGGATAAAGGCAATGCAAGAAAACTGGATCAATTCGAAAGGAACAAAGTCTGGAAACTTGTACCACTTGCTGAAGGCAGAAAGCTATTGGTACAAAATGGTTGTTCAGAAACAAGCTGAGTGAGTCTCGTGAAGTAACAAGAAATAAAGCACGTTTAGTTGCTCAAGGTTATTGTCAGACTGAAGGATTGGACTATGATGAGTCTTATGCACCAGTTGCAAGATTGGATGCAATTAGGCTTTTCTTGGCCTTTGCTTCTCACAATGACTTCATTGTTTACCAAATGGATGTTAAAAGTGCCTTCTTGAATGGTGAACTTGCTGAAGAAGTCTACTTAGAAAAACCCCTTGGCTTTGAACTTCCCTCAGAAACCAAGATGGTATACAAGCTTCAGAAAGCTGTATATGCTCTAAAGCAAGCACCAAGAGCATGGTATGATACCTTGGCTAAGTTCTTGCTGGATAATGGTTTCAAGAAAGGTGAAGTTGACAAAACCTTATTTACCATGAACCATGATGGTAAAATTCTCTTAGTTCAAATTTATGTGGATGATATAATTTTTGGATCTAAGGACAAGCAACTTTGTGATGATTTTGCCAAACTCATGACAAACAAGTTTGAAATGAGTATGATGGGAAAATTGAATTATTTCCTAGGATTGCAAGTCAAGAAACTCAAAGATGGAATATTCATAAATCAAGCAAAGTATGCGAAAGAAATGCTCATAAAATTTAGGATCAAAGAGGAAGAGAAATCTGAAAAGATCCCTATGAGTGTTGGTACCAAATTGGACTATACTAAAGAAGATAAGAGTGTTGAAGAACACAAGTATAGAAAGCTCATTGGTTCCTTGTTGTATCTAACAACAAGTAGACCTGACATTCAGTATGTTGTTTGTGTGTGTGCAAGATTCCAATCTGATCCAAGAGAATCACACTACAAAAAGGCAATCAAGATACTGAAATATGTCAAAGGTACAGTCAATGTTGGATTATGGTATCCTAAAGATTCTGGACTAGAATTGGTTGGTTATTCTGATGCTGATCATGGAGGATCAACTCTTGATAGAAAAAGTACCTCTGGAACTTGTCAGTTTTTGGGTACTAGATTAATATCATGGTTCATCAAGAAGCAAACCTGTGTTGCCAATTCATTCACTGAATCTGAATACATTGCGGCTGGATGTTGCACAGCTCAAATCCTATGGATTCAGCAACAATTAAGAGATTATGGTATTTCTGCAAAGAAAACACCAATCTTTTGTGATAATACGAGTGCTATTGCTATCACGCAAAATCCTAAGTTTCACTCTAGGACCAAACATATTGATATTAGACATCATTTCATTAGAGATCATGTGGAAAAAGGAGATATTGAGGTTGTGAAAGTAGGTACTGATGATCAACTTGCTGAAATCTTTACCAAGCCCCTACCAGATAATAGGTTCGCAATGCTAAGGTATAACCTTGGATCATTGAACTACCTGAATAAAAGATACATTTGGCAGAATGCTGAAACAGGTATTCAGCAAGCCAATGTATTCCTACTTAAAAGCTCCGTCCACTAATTTCTTCTAAGAAATGATAGGTCACTACATGATTGCTGAAACAGGCATTCAACAAGTAAATCCTTCGAAACGGGTATTTGTTAGGAAACTTGATCACTTGCTGAGACGGGCACTCAGTTAGAGAAAAACCTTAAAGATTGCTGAAACGGGCATTCAGACAATCAAAGATACTGAAATAGGTGTTTAAGTATCAAGGAAATATTCTGAGACGGGAACTCAGAAAAAGAGCAAAACTCACTTCTCAGATTTTACCAAAGGATATCTCAAGTACAAAAAGAATTTACTGATACGGGAACTCAGAAATATCTTTTAAACTTAAGAAAATATGAGATATCTAAGTAAGGGGGAACTTTCAGCAAGTATCTAGGCTATTTATGCAAACGCGATGAAAAGATTCTTGTCTATTTCAGCAAGCAATCTAAAACTCGGTAAAATCAATTTGTGACGTTAATCGGGCACAGATAAACTCGTAATAATCATGACATGAAATACAATCGTGGCCATTGATTAAAAGGAGTTATTGATCTAACGGTTAACAAAACAAAGAGAGAGAATGCTCTGACGGTTTTAGTTAGTGGGCCACTACGCATTCAATGCAAAGGCTCCACTAACGCCTTTGTTTCTCTGTTTTATCCTTGCTGAGAACTCAAATCGATTGAGTTTCTCACACATCAGAGACACTACATAAAGAAGGAGTTAGAGAAATGACAAAATTCTTTAACTCACATTTCCTTTCTCTGCAAATTTTAGCCTGAATCTACTGTACCTCCGGTCAAAAAGCAAACTATCTTTTTCGTACACATTCTCTTCTCTATATAAAGAAATGGCACCAAAGAGACAGTCCTCCAAGACCTCGAAGTCGTCTAAGATTGACAGTGCTGAGAAAAGCACTGCTCCGGTGACTACTCCGGCAACCAACACAACGAAAGTTGTGTTGAAAAACGATAGAATATCGGAAAAAACCATGCCTCCTTCATATCTTGACACTGCAAAGTGTGAGATGATGATGCAATGGGGCGGATTTGCTAAGGAGAAGTATATTCGATACTTCTATGAACAAGAACTTGACGGTGACAATGAAGAGGCGCTTGAATTTATCAAGCAACAAGGCCTCATTCATTTTATAACTGCTCCCACCAAGCAAGTGAGCATGTTAGACACAATGGAGTTCTACAACAATGCAGAAATCCAGTCCCTAACTGATAGTAAAGGAGTCACTGAAAAAGTGATCTTTACTTCAGTTCAGAACACGCAAATCGTCCTGAAATGGACTGATTTAGCGGAAATCTTTCAGATTCCAACCACTGGAACTGAAGATGACGTCACTGCCACTGATGAAGAAATTGAAGCCTTCTTCAGTGACGTCAGAAATGAGAAAATGAAGAAAGGAGATATTGAATCAATAAATAACTAATCTAGTTAGTAAGGGTAATAGAATGGTTAGTTTCAATGGATTCTTTAACTTTGTCGATTGTTAGGAAACTTGTACTTTTGATGAGCAATTAACCATGCTAAATTAAGGAAAGTCCAGTAACTAGTACTCTTAAGGTCCATAGGAATTCAGAATTTTAAGGACATTGTAAAAGAGGAACGTTTGCTGAAGACTTAGATTAGGTGTTAGTTAAGATGGTTTTTACCGCGTATGATGTATTTTATTTTCTGAAAAGAAAATAACTTATTGATGCTTTAGCTTATGATGTATCTTATATTCTGAAAAGAAAATAACCTATTGAAGCATTTGCTGACGATGTACTTTGTTTTTACAAACAAACTATTGAAGCATTTAGAAACCGTTCAGAATCTTGAAGATTATTGAATATCTGAAGACTTGAAGAATTTGAAGATCTGAAGACTTGAAGATTGCTAAAAACTGGTATCTACAAAGGCACATGTTGCTCAGAAAGTGGAAACTTCAGCAACAACATTGCATAAGTGAAAATCTGAAAGACAGAGTAGGTTGTGCTTGCTGAAACTGAGACTGACCACTTGCTGATGGAACATATGTGACCTCTTGCTGAAAGTACTTGAATTTGCGCTCCAATGTTACTGTTTGAATTCTATTCAAATATGCATTAAATGCAAAGCATGCACGCGAAGGACATGAAGACTAGAAGACAAACAAGGACGCTACTGAAAGTACAAAAGCAAGATAGTGACATCTTAAGGATCAAAAGCCTTGGAATTTAAAATTCAAACGGCTCCTTACTTGCACTATAAATAGAGGTCATCCGACGAAGAGTTGAAGAGTGTCAACAACGTGATCAAACTCTCACTTGTGCTTAAACTCACATACCTTCAAATACTCTTACTGCCATTGATCCGTTCCAAGACTTAAAGCTTGAAAAAGCTACTTGTGAAGAAGTAGAACAAACTCGGCTAAGAAATTAGTTAAGTGTTCTTTCTTTCGAACAAGAACAAGTCTTGACACCAGAAACAATCAAACTTGTTTACTGCAAAGTATTCAAAGTTGGGTTTCTTAGATTACTTGTTGTAACTGAATAAGTTATAATTAAGTTATCTCACCCCAAAACTCTCTAACTGAAAATACACCCTTTCAGGCGTGATATTCAGGGGGAACTTAATCGAGCATAGATTTGCTGATTAAAAGTACCAACTTTGGTGGAGAACAAGGTTACGTTCTCTAGATTAGGTTGGAGACAAAGCAAGTGTGCTTTGGTTTGTGTTGAATCGCTCTAGATAGGAGATTGTAAGGAACCTCAATCATATCTTAGTGGATTCAGTCCTAAGAAAGGACAAAGTGGATTAGTTGAGAGATTACGCCACTCTCAGATACCACTATAAAAGTGTTTGTGTGATTTACTTACTGTACTTAGTTTTCAGCAAATCATATCTGTCTGTACACAGTCACTCACATCACTTGCTGAAACCTTTACTTACTGAAAGAGCACTTATTGTATCAAAGACTTCCGCTCTCTGATTTTAAGTATCATCAAACCAAGCTACTGAAAAGTAACTTACGCTTGCTGAGAAAGTTAAGTACCAGCAAACTCATTACTGAAAAGTAATAAGCACTTGCTGAGAAAGTTTTAAACGACGAAAGTTTGAAAAGACTATTCACCCCCCCCCCTCTAGTCTTTTCTTGTTGTTTAAAGGGACCAACAAGTGGTATCAGAGCTGGAGGTTCTTTAACCTTCAGCACTGAACCTAGATCCCCTTAGGTGCTTTCCGTAAATCACTCTCACTTGATCAGTTTGGTAGTGCTTTGCTGACAGGATGTCTTTAGGAGATGCTCCCTTGCTGAAGCTGGAAAATTATGAGAAATGGCGAAACAACATGATGCTACATCTTGAGGCCATTAGTGATGAGATGGTTACTGTCATTAATGATGGACCTATCAAGATCACTAAGATTTAGAAAATCTTTCCTCACAAAACCACAGATCCTACTGGTAAGCAAACTATCTTAGGAGACCCGGTGGACACCGTCGTTCCAAAACCAAGAGAGGAATGGGCTTCTGACAAAGCTAAGAGATTCCGTCTTGATGGCCAAGCAAGAAATATCATCATTCGATCAACTCCGGATACCATACAGTGCAAACTGTGGGGTGCAAAGACTGCAAAAGAAGCTTGGAAAATGGTTCAAGATCTTTGTGCTGGATCTGACAAGACCAAGGAAAACAAACATGAAGTACTTCAATTAAAGTTTCAAAACTTTAAGCAAGTCACTGGAAGACTTGGATTTCACATTCACAACTCTTGTTAGTGAAATGGCAGCCTTGGGTGTTGGAAACCTTTACTCAGATTCTGAGAAAGTGAAAACTATCATCAGAAGTCTGAATCAAGAATGGATCCACACTCAGAATTTCTTTTATAATCAAGGAATGCCAGATATTACACCAACAGAGTTGTTCTCTCATCTTGCTACTGTCAACTATGAGACAAAGCAAAGAGAAAATGTATTTGCTGAAAAATCGCAAAACATTGCTCTTGCTGCAAAGCCGTCATCTTCTGAAAAGAAGAATGAAAAAGAACCTACTGATGAAAACTCTTTGGTTGTCAAAAACATGAAGAAATTCATCAGCAAGGAACTTGAAAGGCGAAAAGCAAAAGAGAAGCTGAAAAAGCATCTTGGTAACAACTACCATAAGTACAAGAATGAGACTAGCTCGCTGGACAAGCAAGCTCAGCAAGCTACTTCATCAGAAGAACCAGCAGTTGAAAATGATCTATGTTTTTACTCCAAAAAGCTTGGACACTTCAAAGCTAATTGCCCTTTGCTGAAAGGCAAATCTGCTGAAAAGAAGAAGAAGTTCAAAAGAGGTTTTATTGCTGAAGTAAAGAAGAAGCTTGAAGCAAAAATCGATGCATTGTGCATTGATACTAGCTCCGAAGACAGTGAGGATGAAAGTTCAGACACCGACGATGAAGAAGCCACTCTAGACGTGGAGATTGGCAAAGAAGTTTGTGGAATAGCCATGGAAGCTTATCCAGATGTGTCAAACTACGAATTTTGCCTCATGGCCGGTCAGGTAAACAACCCTCTCTCTGACTCAGACTCAGAAAGTGAAGACGAGATTGACCTTGACAAGATTCAAGGAGAAATCGAAAGATTTGAGAAAACTCTGAGCAGACAGAAAGAGAAACTACAAATTGCTGAAACTCTGACCAAGCAGACTACTGAAAAGTACATCTTGCTGAAGGAAGAGACAGAAGAAAAGGATGCTGAAATAAGGCGTCTTAAGAAGTTGATTGCTGAAGCTACAGAGAAGAATTCTCAAATGGCATTAGAATTGGAAGAATATCAGTCCTCAATTCTAAAGTTACTTGCTGAAATTCAAGAGATGAAAAAGATGAAAATCAATTTCACATCTTATGTGGACGCAAGTAATACGCTGACTGAACTAAACTCTTATTTGAGAGACCCATCTCAGAAAGAAGGTTTAGGCGCAATGTATGAAGTTGATGACGTAGAAATCTTAAGAAAAGATAAATCACCTATCTCCTTTGTACGTGCTACTGATAGTGGTCTACCAGAAATCTATCAGTTTGGTCAATCTAAGGTTGCTGAAACAAGCAATCAAGTACCTATGGCCATAAAGCCCGCTGTTGCTACTCAAAGTAACAAGACTTTAAAAGGAAAACAGGTTGCTGAGAAGCAAACTTGAAAGAAAAATGATGTTGTGAAGCATCCCGCCAAACAAGTTGCTGAAAAGCAAGTTGTTAAGACAAAAGGCAAGATTACTAAAAGTAATCAGAAGTCCTTTGCTGACAAACCTGAATCAAATAAGGTTGCTGACGCTAAAGCTCAGCATTCTCCGAAAAGTGGACTCGGTTTCAAAACCAAGCAAAGTCAACTCTTTCATGAGTATAAGCAATGTCAGCAAAGATACTTCAAAGAGATGAATAAAATCAAGCCTAAGAATTCTGAAAAGAATCTTAATGCTAGGTCTAGAAGGAACCTTGCTAGAAAAGAACTTACTGAAAAGTATGTTCAGCAAAAAGGTCAACCGAGCAAGACACCACATCAGAAAGTGGATTTGACCAGCACGAGTCAAAAGTCCTTCAGCTCAAAACCCCCTAGTTCCTCAGCAAGTAGAAAACAAGTCAAAGTTGAAAAACTTAAGACTTGGGTTTCCACTGGACGCATTCTTGAACATGTTAATGGACATTCATTATTGGATAATTAACTTGTTTGCTCTTGATTGTGCAGACTTCAGCCACGGAGACAAACGATGCAATCTGGCACTTTGATAGTGGTTGTGGAAAGCACATGACGGGCAACAAGAATAACTTTATCAACTGTAGACGGTGGTCTAAAGGTCCAACAATAAGGTTTGCTAGTGGAGGCTCCGGTTCTACAAAAGGCTATGGTGATGTGAAGTTAGGATGCATAACCATTACTGGAGTTCTTTATGTCAAAAATCTTAAGTTTAACCTTTTCAGCATGAGTCAGTTTGCTAACAAAGGATACTTCATCAAAATTAAAAGTGATGAATGTAAACTTATAGATTTCGAGACTAAAAAGGTTATAATGATTGCAAGAAGATCAGGAGGCTAGTACACCGTTGATTGGTCTTCAGCAATTGTTCGAGACTAAAAATGCATTGTCTCAGATCATGATTGCCTTGCTGAAAAAGCATGGTTATGGCATAAACGAACAAGTCATCTAAACTTCAAGACGCTGAATAAGCTGTCTAAAAAGGCACTTGTAGTTGGATTACCTAGGGTTACTTTTAAGAAGGATGGTGTTTGCAATGCATGTCAGCAAGGAAAGCAAACCAAATCTTCTTTCAAGAACAAGACAATATCGTCAACTACAAAACCTTTACAACTCTTGCACATGGACTTGTTTGAATCTTCTTCAACAAGTTATGCTGGTAAGAAGTATGATCTAGTCGTGGTAGATGACTATTCAAGATTCACTTGGGTAGTATTCATCAAGCACAAATCTGAAACCAAGACTGAAATACCTAACTTGCTGAATAAGCTTGAAGTCATGAAAAATGACAAGGTAAAAGTCATAAGGACAGACCATGGTACTGAGTTTGTAAACCAGTACATAACTGAATATTGTACCTCAAAAGGTATACAACATCAGTTATCCTCAGTAAGAACACCACAACAAAACGGTGTTGCTGAACGGAAGAATCGTACCCTGAAAGAAGCCGCAAGAACAATGCTTGCTGACACTGAAATAAGTGAGGCTTATTGGGTTGAAGCGATTAATACCGCCTGTTATACTCAAAACAGATGTTTGATTACTAAGGAATACAACAAAAATCCTTATGAATTGTTTGTTGGAAGACCTCCTAACATTACTCATCTAAGTCTATTTGGTTGCAAGTGTTTTGTTCTTAACAATGGTAGAGAATACCTAAGAACATTTCAACCAAAGGCAGACGAAGCGATATTTCTTGGCTACTCCTTGCATAGTAAAGCTTATAGAGTTTACAACAAAAAGACACAAAAGATTGAAGAATCAGTGCATGTTGTATTCTACGAAAAGTCACAAGGTGTGCCTGCTGAAGAAGAAATATCAGAATGTATGAAAAAGCTAATCATACATGAGCAAAGAACTGAATCTCATGCTAGGAAAATCAAGTCAATTGAACTAAATGATGATTCTGACAATGACTCTCCTCCCCCTAGTCATGACAAGCTAAATATAGTTCATGACAAAGAATTTCCAGCAAAAGACGCGGTTGCTCCGGAAGTTGCTGAAATTACGCAATCTCCAGTGCCTGCTGATGAACTACCTCAATCGAGCAATGCTGAACAAGCAGTTGCTGATGAACAAATCTCAGCAGAGACACAAATTCCCAGTAGTACTGAACAAGTACATACTGAAGAGTCACATGCTGATGAGCAAACATATCCTGATGCAACAAACAGAAAACCTGTTAATAAATGGATTAGAGATCATCCCTCTACGGATATGATTGGCGACATTAATAAACGCCAAGTGACTAGATCCAAAGCTACTCATGGACTTGCTGAAGAAGCAATTGTCGTAGAAGTAGAATCATTGTTCTCTTGCTTTGTGTCAGAAATTGAACCTAAAACCATAGAAGAAGCTTTAAAGCATTCTGAATGGATAAAGGCAATGCAAGAAGAACTGGATCAATTTGAAAGAAACAAAGTCTGGAAACTTGTGCCTACTTGCTGAAGACAAGAAAGCTATTGGTACAAAGTGGGTGTTCAGAAACAAGCTGAGCGAGTCTGGTGAGGTAACAAGAAATAAAGCACGCTTAGTTGCTCAAGGTTACTGTCAGACTGAAGGATTGGACTATGATGAGTCTTATGCACCAGTTGCAAGATTGGATGCAATTAGGCTTTTCTTGGCCTTTGCTGCTCACAATGACTTCATTGTTTACCAAATGGATGTTAAAAGTGCATTCTTGAATGGTGAACTTGCTGAAGAAGTCTACCTTCAGAAAGCTGTATATGGTCTAAAGCAAGCACCAAGAGCATGGTATGATACCTTGGCTAAGTTCTTGCTGGAAAATGGTTTCAAGAAAGGTGAAGTTGACAAAACCTTATTTACCATGAACCATGATGGTAAAATACTCTTAGTTCAAATTATGTGGATGACATAATTTTTGGATCTAAGGACAAGCAACTTTGTGATGATTTTGCCAAACTCATGACAAATAAGTTTGAAATGAGTATGATGGGAAAATTGAATTATTTCCGAGGATTGCAAGTCAAGCAACTCAAAGATGGAATATTCATAAATCAAGCAAAGTATGCGAAAGAAATGCTCCTAAAGTTTAAGATCAAAGAGGATGAGAAACCTGAAAAGATCCCTATGAGTGTTGGTACCAAATTGGGCTATACTAAAGAGGACAAAAGTGTTGAAGAACACAAGTATAGGAAGCTCATTGGTTCCTTGTTGTATCTAACAGCAAGTAGACCTGACATTCAGTATGTTGTTTGTGTGTGTGCAAGATTCCAATCTGATCCAAGAGAATCACACTACAAAAAGGCAATCAAGATACTGAAATATGTTAAAGGTACAGACAATGTTGGATTATGGTATCCTAAAGATTCTGGACTTGAATTGGTTGGTTATTCTGATGCTGATCATGGAGGATCAACTCTTGATAGAAAAAGTACATCTGGAACTTGTCAGTTTTTGGGTACTAGATTAATATCATGGTTCAGCAAGAAGCAAACCTGTGTTGCCAATTCATCTACTGAATCTGAATACATTGCAGCTGGTTGTTACACAGCTCAAATCCTATGGATTCAGCAACAATTAAGAGATTATGGTATTTCTGCAAAGAAAACACCAATCTTTTGTGATAATACAAGTGCTATTGCAATCAAGCAAAATCCTAAGTTTCACTCTAGGACTAAGCACATTGATATTAGACATCATTTCATTAGAGATCATGTGGAAAAAGGTGATATTGAGGTTGTAAAAGTAGGCACTAATGATCAGCTCGCTGACATCTTTACCAAGCCCCTACCGGATAATAGGTTCGCAATCCTAAGGTATAACCTTGGATTGATTGAACTACCTCAATAGAGGATACACTTGGCAGAATGCTGAAACAGGTATTCAGGAAGCCAAAGTATTCCTGTTTAAAAGACTCAGTCACTGATTTCTTCTAAGAAATGATAGGTCACTAAATGTTTGTTGAAACAGGCATTCAACAAGTAATTCCTTCAAAACGGGTATTTGTTAGGAAACTTGATCACTTGCTGAGACAGGACACTAAGTAAGAGAAAGAGCTTAAGAATTGCTGAGACAGGCACTCAGTAAGAGAAAAAGCTTAAGAATTGCTGAGACATGCCCTCAGACAATCAAAGATACTGAAACAGGTATTCAAGTATCAAGGAATTTTCTGAGACGGGAACTCAGAAAAAGAGCTAAGCTCATCTCTCAGTTTTTACCAAAGGATATCTCAAGTACAAAAGAATTTACTGATACTGGAAATCAGAAATATCTTTTAAACTTAAGAAAAGATGAGATATCTAAGTAAGGGGGAACTTTCAGCAAGTATCTAGGTTGATAATTCAAACTCGCTGAAAGATTCTTGTCTATTTCAACAAGCAATCTATCCCTTAAAACTCGGTAAAATCAATTTGTGACGTTAATCGGGCACAGATACACTTGTAATAATCATGACATGAAATTCAGTCGTGGCCATTGATTAAAAGGAGTTACTAATCTAACGGTTAACAAAACAAAGAGAGAGAGTGCTCTGACGGTTTCAAGTTAGTGGGCCACTACGCATTTAATGCAAAGGCTCCACTAACTCCAGTGTTTCTCTGTTTTACCCTTGCTGAGAGCTCAAATCGATTGAGTTTCTCACACACCAGAGAGACAATATAAAGAAGGAGTTAGAGAAATGACAAAATTCTTTAACTCACATTTCCTTTCTCTGCAAATTTTAGCCTGAAATCCTGTACCTCCGGTCAAAAAGCAAACTATCTCTTTTCGTACACATTTCTTGCTCTATAAAAGAAATGGCTCCCAAGAGACAGTCTTCTAAGTCCTCAAAGTCGTCAAAGGTTGACAGTGCTGAAACACGCACTGCTCCGGTGACTACTCCGGCTACAACCACACGAAAGTTGTGTGTTGAAAAACGACCTCTATCCGAAAAACCTATGCCTCCGTCATATCTTGACACTGCAAAGTGTGAGATGTTGATGCAATGGGGAGGTTTGCAAAAGAAAAGTACATTAGGTACTTTTATGAACAAGAACTCGATGACGAAAATGAAGAGGCGCTTGAGTTATCAAGCAGCAAGGCCTCATGAACTTTATCTCTGCTCGCACTAAGCAAGTGAGCATGATTGATACAATGGAATTCTACAACAATGCAGAAATCCAGTCCCTTATGATAGTAAAGGAGTCACTGAAAAAGTGATCTTTACTACAGTTCAGAACACGCAAATCGTCCTGAAATGGACTGATTTAGCGGATATTTTCAGATTCCAACCACTGGAACTGAAGATGACGTCACTGCCACTGACGACGAAGAAATTGAAGTTTTCTACAAATGTCAGATCCAGAACATAAGACGTCAAACACTTGAAGAAAGGCGAGATTGAAAATCCCGTGATCTGGTACCAAAGCTCTCTGCTTCATAAAATCTTGACTCCCAAGTTGGAGGAATTGACCAAGTAGGCCTGAGAAGATGGCCATTGCTGATGCATATCCATGAAAATAAAACGAACTTAACTGGGCTAAGTACATTTTCAACAGGCTTGTTGATTGTGTTACTAAGTTTAAGTAAAGGTAGAAGACAACAAGGTCTCACCTTCCTTTCCAGTTATGTATGGAATCAAGATATGCTACATCCTTGAACATTTCAGGATTCAGCTAAGAAACCCATTGCCAATCAAGAAATCTGTGTGCAATGTGGAAGATCTTCTACAAGCAGAATGTACCTAAGATTGCTGGAAAGAAAACCAAGAAGACACAACTGCAAATGTTGTCAGCACAAGCCAGCAAGAAAGGTATACAACAGCTGCGATGTTACCACTCAGCAACTTAGAGATGATGAAACTGCTGTTGGTGGTGGTAACACAAATGAAACTGCTGTAGAAACAACAAGGTACGTGTACAAGAGCCGTTGCTGAAATGCAACAATAGATGACTCTGGGAAACTGAGAATCTAACAAGAAAAAGAGGAAAGCTGATGATGACACTCAGACTGCAGCGTCATCAGCAAATCCCGTACCTAAGAGGAAACGGACAAGCAACAAAAGGAAGAAGACACTGGCTCTCAGTCAGTCCCTAATGTCCAAGACCTCTCAGACAATTCCCAGACAAATGCTGAAACGCATTTGCCAGTAGATGTTGCTGAGGTGATTACTGAAGCATATGTCAGCAATGTTGAAGTGTTGCGGAAGCCTTCAACAATCAACTCAATGTTGATACTCTACTGAGATAGACCACAAGGCAGTGGAAATGAAATTCCTGCCCAAGTCCCAGATATCTACATTGTAGATATTAGATGATCAAACTTGGAACCAGCAAGTGACATTGCTGCTGATCTGCAAAGAGCGGCACTTGCTGATGCTGCTGAAAAGATGGTTGCTGAACAAGCAACTCATCAAGTTGCTGAAACCCAGCTTGCTGATGGACCAGTTGCTGAGACAGCAATGGTTCCAGTTCAAGAAGTTGCTGAAACACAAGAAGCATTATTCAAACGACGCATCTCTTGATGCTGAGAAACTGGCCAAGTTCACCAAGACTTCAATACGAAAAGTCCAGCTTGTACTGGAAGAAATAAGCAGCAAACAAATGGAGTTGGAGATTGAAGAATCATCCAACAAACTCTATTGATGCCTTCATGACAAGCAGTGAGCTTAAAGGTCAAGATGCTTCTGCTCAACTTGTCATTTCAGAGACAAGGGAGATTGCTGAAACCGCACGCTTTCTCAAATAGAGCAAATCAGAAGTCTGCTGAAGAAACAGTCCAAGAAGCTGAAGAAACTGTTAATGCTGAAAGGACTGAGCCACAACAGTCCTTCTTCAGCAGGTAGTTAATTCAACCATCAGTAAAACTTCATTTCTGAAAATGTTCTTTTGCTAATATTATATTATCTCTACAGACTTCTCAAGATGCAAGTCAGATGGTTGCTGAAGCCTCTCCCAACGAACCAACACTCCCTGCTCAGCAGGTAGTAATAATTTGGTATAAAAACTAAGTTTGACAACTCTTAGTTGTGTCTAACTCTAATTTATTTCAGGATGAACAAATGGAGGATGCTACTCAAGCTCCTCATGGAATGGAAATTGTACTACATGAGCTTGCTGACTCTCAGCAGGTAAATCATGTTTCAGATATGAACTCTAAAACAATTCTCCAAACCATCCTGATCTAAATAACGTTTTTTTCAGGCTCAAAAGGAGACCACTGAAGTGGTACTCATCACTGAAGATCATCAAGTAAGTTCTGAGGACTGTACTTGAACTTCAAAAGACAACTTGTCAAGAGTTGCTAAGTCCGTCAGCAACTGGCAAAGGTACAGGCGAATGGATTTCTCTGATCTTCACCTTCATCTTTCAACGAGAAAAAGAGATCTTCTCTGCTGAAGCTAGAAACATTTGTCCACTCCATCTTCCTGAAGAAATGTCATATTCTCAGCAAATGAGCTCGAAATCTGATTGCTCAAATCAAGAGAGAATATGAAAAGGAAATTTAAGAGTGCCTCTCCAGAGAACAAGCTGTGATGCTCAAAGGTTCATTTTACCTGTGGTGGCTGTCCCCCCAAAATCAACATGAGGAAGAGGAAGTGACAAGTGTTGCTTGTACAAGCATGTGAGCTAGTCATTCCTGACAGATGATGATGAAGAGAAGAAGATGAGAACATTCCACTGATCCAGTGATGATGAAAGGAAAGATTCCAAGGACAAGAAAGACGATGATGATGACACAATCAAGGTCCAAGTCCTCATGCTGAGGAGTAAGTTGACAGTTGCTGAAAATTCTCAACCCGGAAAATCAGCAAGCTGAATAACAACAACCTCAGCATGAAGGAATCTCAACTGCCGCTGAAATCAAGCATCTAGCACGGGCTGCCTTGAAAATTGCAAAAGTACAGTTTTGATTGCAAGGTTACTGAAGAAAAGGGACTGAAGAAAACCTTGAGGATGATGAGAACAAGATGAAGATTACCAACGCGCTCAAGAACAGTCTCTTGATCCAAG
>CM051458.1:40912508-40940787 GCA_028274465.1 Plantago ovata
GCAGAATTTGAAGTTTTACTGATGGTGAATTAAACTACCCAATGCTGAGGAAGGACAGGTTGTGGCTCAGTCCTTTCAGCCATTAACAGTTTTTGGCTTCACTTCTTGGACTGTTTCTTCAGCAGACTTTCGATTTTGCTCTAACTGAGAAAGCTGTGCGGTTTCATCACATCTCTCCCTTGTCTCTGAATTGACAAGTTGAGCAGAAGCATCTTGACCTTTAAGCTCACTGCTTGTCATGAAGAGATCATTGACTTGTTGGATGATTCTTCAATCTCCAACTCCATTTGTTTGCTTAAATCTTCCAGTACAAGCTGGACTTTGTCAATTGAATCTTGGGTGAACTTGGGCCAGTATTCTCAGCATCAAGAGATGCGTCTTTGAATAATGCTTCTTGAGTTTCAGCAACTTCAGGAACTGGAACCATTGCTATCTCAGCAACTGGTCCATCAGCAAGCTGGGTTTCAGCAACTTGATGAGTTGCTTGTTCAGCAACCATCTGTTCAGCAGCATCAGCAAGTGCCGCTCTTTGCAGATCAGCAGCAATGTCGCTTACTGGTTCCATGGTTTGATCATCTAGATTATCTACAATGTAGATATCTGGGACTTGGGCAGGATTTCATTTCCACTGCCTTGTGGTCTATTCTCAGTAGAGTTATCAACGTTAAGTTGATTGTTGAAGGCTTCCGCAAACACTTCAACATTGCTGATATATGTTTCAGTAATTATTTCAGCAACATCTACTGGCAAATGCGTTTCAGCATTTGTCTGGGAATTGACTGAGGAGTCTTGGACATTGGGGACTGACTGAGAAGCCAGTGTCTTCTTTCTTTTGTTACTTGTCCGTTTCCTCTTAGGTACGGGATTTGCTGATGACGCTGCAGTCTGAGTGTCATCATCAGCTTTCCTCTTTTTCTTTTAGATTTCTCCAGTTTCCCAGAGTCATCTATTGTTGCATTTTCAGCAACGGCTGTTGTACACGTACCTTGTTGATTTTCTACAGCAGTTTCATTTGTGTTACCACCAACAACAGCAGTTTCATCTCTAAGTTGCTGAGTGGTAACATCTGCAGCTGTTGTATACCTTTCTTGCTGGCTTGTGCTGACAACATTTGCAGTTGTTGTCTTCTTGGTTTTCTTTCCAGCAATCTTAGGTACATTCTGCTTGTAGAAAGATCTCCCACATTGCACACAGATTTCTTGATTGGCAATGGGTTTCTTAGCTGAATCCTGAAATGTTCAAGGATATAGCATATCTTGATTCCATACATAACTGGAAAGGAAGGTGAGACCTTGTTGTCTTCTACCTTTACCTTAAACTTAGTAACACAATCAACAGCCTGTTGAAAATGTACTTAGCCCAGTTAAGTTCCGATTTATTTTCATAGATATGCATCAGCAATGGCCATCTTCTCAGGCCTACTTGGTCAATTCCTCCAACTTGGGAGTCAAGAACTTTAATCAGTAGCAGAGCTACTAGACCAAGTGAATGGCAGAGATGCTTTCTCTTAACGTGCTTTGTCCAAGTCACGGGAGCTATCTCGCCTTTCTTCATTTTGCATTTCTGACGTCACTGTAGAAAGCTTCAATTTCTTCGTCAGAAGCAGTGACGTCATCTTCAGTTCCAGTGGTTGGAATCTGAAAATCTCCGCTAAATCAGTCCATTTCAGGACGATTTGCGTGTTCTGAACATAAGTAAGGATCACTTTTTCAGTGACTCCATTACTGTCTGTAAGGGACTGGATTTCTGCATTGTTGTAGAATTCCATGTATCAATCATGCTCACTTGCTTAGTGCGAGCAGAGATAAAGTTCATGAGGCCTTGCTGCTTGATGAACTCAAGCGCCTCTTCATTTGGTCATCAAGTTCTTGTTCATAAAAGTACCTAATGTACTTTTCTTTTGCAAACCCTCCCCATTGCATCAACATCTCACACTTTGCAGTGTCAAGATATGACGGAGGCATAGGTTTTTCAGTGATTCGGTCGTTTTTTCAACACAACTTTCGTTGTGTCTGGGGCCAGAGAGTCACCGGAGCAGTCACCGAGCAATGCGTGTTTCAGCACTGTCAACCTTTGACGATTTTGAGGACTTAGATGACTGTCTCTTGGGAGCCATTTCTTATATAGAGCAAGAAAGATTGTACGAAAAGAGATAGTTTGCTTTTTGACCGGAGGTACAGTAGTTTCAGGCTAGAAATTGCAGAGAAAGGAAATGTGAGTTAAAGAATTTTGTCATTCTCTCTCAACTCCTTCTTTATATAGTGTCTCTGGTGTGTGAGAAACTCAATCGATTTGAGCTCTCAGCAAGGGTAAAACAGAGAAACACTTGAGATAGTGGAGCCTTTGCATTGAATGCGTAGTGGCCCACTAACTAAAACCGTCAGAGCACTCTCTCTCTTTGTTTGTTAGCCGTTAGATTAATAACTCCTTTTAATCAATGGCCACGATTGAATTTCATGTCATGATTATTGCGAGTTTATCTGTGCCAGCTTAACGTCACAAATTGATTTTACCGAGTAATAAGGAATAGATTTCTTGCTGAAATAGACAAGAATCTTTTCAGCGAGTTTGAATTAACAATCTAGATACTTGCTGAAAAATTCCCCCTTACTTAGATATCTCATATTTTCTAAGTTTAAAAGACATTTCTGATTTCCCATATCAGTAAATTCTTTTGCACTTGAGACATCCTTTGGTAAAATCTGAGAGATGAGCTTTTGCTCTTTTTCTGAGTTCCTGTCTCAGAAAATTCCTTTGATACTTGAATACATGTTTCAGTACCTTTGATTGTCTGAGTACCCATCTCAGCAATCCTTAAGTTCTTTCACTTACTGAGTGCATGTCTCAGCAAATGGTCAAGTTTCCTAACAAATACATGTTTTGAAGGAATTACTTGCTGAATGCCTGTTTCAGCAATCATGTTGTGACTTATCATTTCTTAGAAGAAATCAGTGACTTGGTCTTTTGGACAGGAATATTTTGGCTTGCTGAATACCTGTTTTAGCATTCTGCCAAGTGTATCCTTTATTGAGGTAGTTCAATCAATCCAAGGTTATACCTTAGTATTGCGAACCTATTATCCGGTAGGGGCTTGGTAAAGATGTCAGCAAGCTGATCTTCAGTACCTACTTTCACAACCTCAATATCACCTTTTTCCACATGATCTCTAATGAAATGATGTCTAATATCAATGTGCTTGGTCCTAGAGTGAAACTTAGGATTTTGCGTAATTGCAATAGCACTTGTATTATCACAAAAGATTGGTGTTTTCTTTGCAGTAATACCATAATCTCTTAATTGTTGCTGAATCCATAGGATTTGAGCTGTGCAACAACCAGCTGCAATGTATTCAGATTCAGTAGATGAATTGGCGACACACGTTGCTTCTTGCTGAACCATGATATTAATCTAGCACCCAAAAACTGACAAGTTCCAAAGGTACTTTTTCTATCAAGAGTTGATCCACCATGATCAGCATCAGAATAGCCAACCAATTCAAGTCCAGAATCTTTAGGATACCATAATCCAACATTGACTGTACCTTTAACATATTTCAGTATTTTAATTGCCTTTTTGTAGTGTGATTCTCTTGGATCAGATTGGAATCTTGCACACACACAAACAGCATACTGAATGTCAGGTCTACTTGCTGTTAGATACAACAAGGAACCAATGAGCTTCCTATGCTTGTGTTCTTCAACACTTTTGTCCTCTTTAGTATAGCCCAATTTGGTACCAACACTCATAGGGATCTTTTCAGGTTTCTCATCCTCTTTGATCCTAAACTTTATGAGCATTTCTTTCGCATACTTTGCTTGATTTATGAATATTCCATCTTTGAGTTGATTGACTTGCAACCCTAGGAAATAATTCAATTTTCCCATCATACTCATTTCACACTTATTAGTCATGAGTTTGGCAAAATCATCACAAAGTTGCTTGTCCTTAGATCCAAAAATTATGTCATCCACATAAATTTGAACTAAGATTAATTTACCATCATGGTTCATGGTAAAAAGAGTTTTGTCAACTTCACCTTTCTTGAAATCATTTTCCAGCAAGAACTTAGCCAAGGTATCATACCATGCTCTTGGTGCTTGCTTTAGACCGTATACAGCTTTCTGAAGCTTGTATACCATCTTGATTTCTGAGGGAAGTTCAAAGCCAGGGGGTTGTTCTAGGTAGACTTCTTCAGCAAGTTCACCATTTAAGAATGCACTCTTAACATCCATTTGGTAAACAATGAAGTCATTGTGAGCAGCAAAGGCCAAGAAAAGCCTAATTGCATCCAATCTTGCAACTGGAGCGTAAGACTCATCATAGTCCAATCCTTCAGTCTGACAGTAACCTTGAGCAACTAAGCGTGCTTTGTTTCTTGTTACTTCACCAGACTCGCTTAGCTTGTTTCTGAACACCCACTTTGTACCAATAGCTTTCTTATTTTCAGCAAGTGGCACAAGTTTCCAGACTTTGTTTCTTTCAAATTGATCCAATTCTTCTTGCATTGCCTTTATCCATTCAGAATGCTTCAAAGCTTCTTCTATGGTTTTAGGTTCAATTTCTGAAACAAAGCAAGAGAATAAAGATTCTACTTCTACGACAGTTGCTTCTTCAGCAAGTCCTTGAGTAGCTTTGGATCTAGTCACTTGGCGTTTATTAATATCGCCAATCATATCCGTAGAGGGATGATCTCTAATCCATTTATTAACAGGTTTCCTGTTTGTTGGATCAGGATATGTTTGCTCATCAGCATGTGACTCTTCAGTATGTACTTGTTCAGTACTACTGGGAATTTGTGTCTCTGCTGAGATTTGTTCGTCAGCAACTGTTTGTTCAGCATTGCTGGGTTGAGGTATTTCATCAGCAGGCACTGGAGATTGCGTAATTTCAGCAACTTCCGGAGCAACCGCATCTTTTGCTGGAAATTCTTTGTCGTGAACTATATTTATCTTGTCATGACTCGGGGGAGGAGAGTCATTGTCAGAATCATCATTTAGTTCAATTGACTTAATTTTCCTAGCATCAGATTCAGTTCTTTGCTCATGTATGATTAGCTTTTTCATACATTCTGATATTTCTTCTTCAGCAGGCACACCTTGTGACTTTTCGTAGAATACAACATGCACAGATTCTTCAATCTTTTGTGCCTTTTTGTTGTAAACTCTATAAGCTTTACTATGCAAGGAGTAGCCAAGAAATATCACCTCGTCTGCCTTTGGTTGAAATGTTCTTAGGTATTCTCTACCATTGTTAAGAACGAAACACTTGCAACCAAATACTCTTAGATGAGTGATGTTAGGAGTTCTTCCAACAAATAATTCATAAGGAGTTTTGTTGTATTCCTTAGTAATCAAACATCTATTCTGAGTATAGAAGGCAGTATTAATCGCTTCAACCCAGTAAGCCTCACTTATTTCAGTGTCAGCAAGCATTGTTCTTGCGGCTTCTTTCAGGGTACGATTCTTCCGTTCAGCAACACCATTTTGCTGTGGTGTCCTTACTGAGGATAACTGATGTTGAATTCCTTTCGAGGTACAATATTCAGTTATGTACTGGTTTACAAACTCAGTACCATGGTCTGTCCTTATGACTCTTACCTTGTCATTTTTCATGACTTCAAGCTTATTCAGCAAGTTAGGTATTTCAGTCTTGGTTTCAGATTTGTGCTTGATGAATACTACCCAAGTGAATCTCGAATAGTCATCTACCACGACTAGACCATACTTCTTACCAGCATAGCTTGTTGAAGAAGATTCAAACAAATCCATGTGTAAGAGTTGTAAAGGTTTTGTAGTTGACGGTACTGCCTTGTTCTTGAAAGAAGATTTGGTTTGCTTTCCTTGCTGACATGCATTGCAAACACCATCCTTCTTAAAAGTAACCCTAGGTAATCCAACTACAAGTGCCTTTTTAGACAGCTTATTCAGCGTCTTGAAGTTTAGATGACTTGTTCGTTTATGCCATAACCATACTTTTTCAGCAAGGCAATCGTGATCTGAGACAAGGCATTTTTCAACGTTTGCTGAAGACCAATCAACGGTGTACAAGCCTCCTGATCTTCTTGCAATCATTATAACCTTTTTAGTCTCAAAATCTACAAGTTTACATTCATCACTTTTAATTTCGATGAAGTATCCTTTGTCAGCAAATTGACTCATGCTGAAAAGGTTAAACTTAAGATTTTTGACATAAAGAACTCCAGAAATGGTTATGCATCCCAACTTCACATCACCATAGCCTTTTGTAGATCCGGAGCCTCCACCAGCAAACCTTATTGTTGGACCTTTAGACCACCGTCTATAGTTTATAAGGTTATTCTTGTTGCCCGTCATGTGCTTTCCACAACCACTATCAAAGTGCCAGATTGCATCGTTTGTCTCCGTGGCTGCAGTCTGCACAATCAAGAGCAAACAAGTTAATTATCCAAAGATGGATGTCCATTAACATGTTCAAGAATGCGTCCAGTGGAAACCCAAGTCTGAAGTTTTTCAACTTTGACTTGTTTTCTACTTGCTGAGGAACTAGGAGGATTTGAGCTGAAAGACTTTTGACTCGTGCTGGTCAAATCCACTTTCTGATGTGGTGTCTTGCTCTGTTGACCTTTTTGCTGAACATACTTTTCAGTAAGTTCTTTTGTAGCAAGGTTCCTTCTAGTCCTAGCATTGGGAGTCTTTTCAGAACTCTTAGGCTTGGTTTTCTTCATCTCTTTGAAGTATCTTTGCTGACTTTGCTTATACTCATGAAAGAGTTGACTTTGCTTGGTTTTGAAACCGAGTCCACTCTTTGGAGAATGCTGAGCTTTAGCATCAACAACCTTACTTGATTCAGGTTTGTCAGCAAAGGACTTCTGATTACTTTTGGTAATCTTGCCTTTAGACTTGACAACTTGCTTTTCAGCAACTTGTTTGGCGGAATGCTTCACAACATTCTTTTTCTTTCCAGTTTGCTTCTCAGCAACCTGTTTTCCTTTTAAAGTCTTGTTACTTTGAGTAGCAACAGCGGGCTTTATGGTCATAGGTACTTGATTGCATGTTTCAGAAACCTTAGTTTGACCAAACTGATAGATTACTGGAGGACTACTATCAGTAGCACGTACAAAGGAGATAGGTGATTTATCTTTTCTCAAGATTTCTACGTTATCACCTTCACACGTTGCTCCTAAACCTTCTTTCTGAGATGGATCTCTCAAGTAAGAGTTTAGTTCAGTCAGCGTATTACTTGCTTCCACGTAGGATTTGAAATTTACTTTCATCTTTTTCATTTCTTGGATTTCAGCAAGTAACTTTAGAATTGAGGACTGATACTCTTCTAATTCTAATGCCATTTGAGAGTTGTTTTCTGCAGCCTCAGCAATCAACTTCTTAAGACGTCTTATTTCAGCATCCTTTTCTGAGTCAGAGGTAGAATTATTTACTTGACCGGCCATGAGGTAGAATTCGTAGTTTGACACATCTGGATAAGCTTCCATAGCTATTCCACACACTTCTTTGCCAATCTCCACGTCTAGAGTGGCTTCTTCATCGTCGGTGTCTGAACTTTCATCCTCACTGTCTTCGGAGCTTGTCTCAATGCACAATGCATCGATTTTTGCTTGAAGCTTCTTCTTTTCTTCAGCAATGAAAGCTCTTTTGAACTTCTTCTTCTTTTCAGCAGATTTGCCTTTCAGCAAAGGGCAATTAGCTTTGAAGTGTCCAGGCTTTTTGCAGTAAAAACATAGATCATTTCCAACTGCTGGTTCTTCTGATGATATAGCTTGCTGAGCTTGCTTGTTCAGCGAGCTCGTATCATTCTTGTACTTATGGTAGTTGTTACCAAGATGCTTTTTCAGCTTCTCTTTGTCTTTCGCCTTTCAAGTTCCTTACTGATGAACTTCTTCATGTTTTTAACAACTAAAGCATTTTCATCAGCAGGCTCTTTATCATTCTTCTTTTCAGAAGATGACGGCTTTGCAGCAAGAGTAATGTTTTGCGATTTTTCAGCAAACACATTTTCTCTTTGCTTTGTCTCATAATTGACAGTAGCAAGATGAGAGAACAACTCTGTTGGTGTAATGTCAGGCATTCCTTGATTATAATAGAAATTCTGAGTATGGATCCATTCTTGATTCAAACTTCTGATGATAGTTTTCACTTTCTCAGAATCTGAATAAAGATTTCCAACACCCAGCGCTGCCATTTCACTAACAAGAGTTGTGAATCTGAAGTCCAAGTCTTCCAGTGACTCGTTAGCACCTTGCTTAAAGTTTTGAAACTTTAGCTTAAGTACTTCAAGTTTGTTTTCCTTGGTCTTGTCACATCCAGCACAAAGATCTTGAACCATTTTCCAAGCCTCCTTAGCAGTCTTAGCACCCCACAGTTTGCACTGTATGGTATCCGGAGTTGATCTGATGATGATATTTCTTGCTTGGCCATCAAGACGGAATCTCTTAGCTTCGTCAGAGGTCCATTCCTCTCTTGGTTTTGGCACAACCGTATCTGATGGTTCGCCTTGGATGGTTTCCTTTCCAGCTTCAGTGGTTCTATGAGGGAAACTCCTTTCAACCTTGGTGGTCTTGATAGGTCCATCATTAATGACGGTGACCATCTCATCACTAATGGCCTCAAGATGTAGCATCATGTTGTTTCGCCATTTCTCGTAATTTTCCAGCTTCAACAAGGGAGCATCTCCTAAAGACATCCTGTCAGCAAAGAACTACCAAACTGATCAAGTGAGAGTAATTTACGGAAGGCACTTAAGGGGATCTAGGTTCAGTGCAGAAGGCTAAAGAACCTCCTGCTCTGATACCACTTGTTGGTCCCTTTAAACAACAAGAAAAGACTAGAGGGGGGGGGGTGAATAGTCTTTTCAAACTTTTGTCGTTTAAAAACTTTCTCAGCAAGTACTTATTACTTTTCAGTAATGAGGTTGCTGATACTTAACTTTCTCAGCAAGCGTAAGTTACTTTACAGTAGCTTAGTTTGCTGATACTTAAAATCAGAGAGCGGAAGTCTTTGAAACAGTAAGTGCTCTTTCAGCAAGTAAAGGGTTTCAGCAAGTGAAGTAAGTGACTGTGTACAAACAGATATAATTTGCTGAAAGCTAAATGCAGTAAGTAAATCACACAAACGCTTTTATAGTGGTATCTGAGAGTGGCGTAATCTCTCAACTAATCCACTTTGTCCTTTCTAGGACTGAATCCACTAAGATATGATTGAGGTTCCTTACAATCTCCTATCTAAAGCGATTCAACAGAAACCAAAGCACACTTGCTTTGTCTCCAACCTAAACTAGAGAACTCAACCTTGTTCTCCACCAAACTTGGTACTTTTAATCAGCAAAACTTTGCTCGATTAAGTTCCCCCTGAATATCACGCCTGAAAGGGTGTATTTTCAGTTAGAGAGTTTTGGGGTGAGATGACTTAATTATAACTTATTCAGTTACAACAAGTAATCTAAGAAACACAACTTGGAATACTTTGCAGTAAGCAAGTTTGATTGTTTCTGGTGTCAAGACTTGTTCTTGTTCGAAAGAAAGAACACTTAACTAATTTCTTAGCCGAGTTTGTTCTACTTCTTCACAAGTAGCTTTTTCAAGCTTTAAGTCTTGGAACGGATCAATGGCAGTAAGAGTGTTTGAAGGTTTGTGAGTTTTTAAGCACAAGTGAGAGTTTGATCACGTTGTTGACACACTTCAACTCTTTGCCGGATGACCTCTATTTATAGTGCAAGTAAGGAGCCGTTTGTATTTCAAATCCTAAGGCTTTTGTTCCTTAACATGTCACTATCTTGTTTTTGTACTTTCAGCAGCAACTTTGTTTGTCTTCTAGTCTTCATGTCCTTCGCGTGTAAGCTTTGCATTAAATGCACATTTGAATAGAATTCAAACAGTAACATTGGAGCGCGAATTCACGTACATTCAGCAAGAGGTCACATATGTTCATCAGCAAGTGTTCATTCTCAGTTTCAGCAAGCACAACCTACTCTGTCTTTCAGATTTTCACTTATGCAATGCTGTTGCTGAAAATTCCACTTTCTGAGCAACACGTGCCTTACCAGTCTTCAGCAATCTTCAAGTCTTCAAGTCTTCGAATTCTTCAAGTCTTCAGATCTTCAAAAAGTCTTCAAGATTTTGACCGGTTTCTAAATTTGCTTCAATAATTTGTTTGTAATAAACAAAATATATCTTTAGCAAATGCTTCAATAGGTTATTTTCTTTTCAGAAAATAAGATTCATTAAAGCTATGCATCAATAAGATATTTTCTTTTCAGAAAATAAAATACATCATACGCAAAAGTGTCAATAAATTATTTTCTTCTTAGAAAATAAAATACGTCATACACCTAACTAAGTCATCAGCAAACGTTCCTCTTTTACAATGTCCTTAAAATTCTAAATTCCTATGGACCTTAAGAGTATTAGTTACTGGACTGTTCTTAATTTAGCATGGTTAATTGCTCATCAAAATTACAAGTTTCCTAACAAGCAGTAAGTCCTCAGTTTCATAGGCACGGGGCAACCATTCGTATCTTAGCACGCTTCATTACGTCGTCACTGACTAGGTCCAGGTAGAGAATGTTACGAGAGACTATCTTGTCTTGACATAAGTGCTTATGTGGATGTGTATAAGTCAATCGAGGTATTCTTCAACCTATATTCATGCTTTGATTTATATGGTTTTTGTTCATATGTTATTTGATGGATTCAGTAGATTAGTTCATTTTATTTGGCATGAGACTCCATTTTGTATCTTGCATGTTTTTTGCATTAGAGTCTAGCTTAGTTGCTTGAGGACAAGCAAAGGTTCGGTTTGGGGAGTTTGATGAATGTGTATTTTACACTTTCATTCGAGTCTTTTTCACCTATTTTAGCTATCCTCTATGTTAATTTAGCTACATTTTAATGTATTTTATTAGAATAGTGTCACGTTTCCCTTTAGATTTTATTTTACAGGTTTTGGTTGAAATTCGAAGATTTCCGGGAAATTATATTGAAGTTGACAAGGAATTGGTGTTCCAGAAGCCTATTTGGAGTATCTGAAGGTTTCCGGATAGGATTTGGAGTCTAGGGGCCGAATCTGGAGGTTAGAATGCTACTAGAAGTTAGAAACCGAGTCCGAAAAGGGGAAGAAATCCAAAAACGCGTCGAAAACGCGGAATTCCGTGAGAAATTGTCTGGGGCGAACCGCCCCAGACGTGGGGCGAACCGTCCCACACCGGGCGAACCGCCCGGTGTGTGAGGCGAACCGTCCCACAGTAATTCGAAGCCTATATATAGTTGCTCAGTTTTCTCCGAAAATCATATCTTTCCAGACCTACTTTCTCACCTCTCTCTGTAGTTTTAGGTAGGAACTTCCCGGGACCTGTCCTGGGAGTTCGTAGCTTAGGGGACACTTTTTCATAGCGGATTGGAGCTCGTAGGATCGCAATTCTTCGGAGATTGACAACCTTCGGTAACTTGTATCTTACAGTTTAATCTACTTATTTTATATATCTTTCAATATGTTTTCTTCTATGATTTCTGTTGATTGCATTCCTATTATGAGTAGCTAAACTTATCGTTGGTGGTAGTATGTGAATTCTTAGCGAAGGGAAGATAATCATGCTAATGGCTATATCGCGCATTATACTCCGTGTCATTGCTTTATTCCGTTGATCAGGCACAGCCTAAATTCTCGTATGTTGTATTAATTATTATGCACAATTGGACACTTGTCGACCTGGATGCGAGTTTATCTTCGTAGTGTTGAATAATTACGGAACACAATAGGACAATAGTGATTGACTTGTCAGACCAGTTATCTTCGTAGTGCTTAATAATTGCAATAGGACACTAGATTGATTCAAAGATCTATATGCAAGACCGAGGAATTTATGCATGATTATCGACCCGTTATGCTAAGAAGGATCATACTATCACCAATCTCCATTATCTGTTAGAAAAACCCCTTTGCTATCTATCTGCTGTTTATATTCTCTTGTTAAATAGATAAAGCTAGTTATAGTCCTGAGAGAACGACACTCGAGTCATTCTACTGCTACACTACGGTTTTCGTTGTAGTTGTGGATTGCCTTTGGCTTAAATAACAAATATTATTTGATTCGTTCGCGTTGGAGCACGACATCTGCGCGTTCATCAAAGCCCAAAGGGCATCCCGCCCCTGCTCCACCACCGTCGATGCCTACTACCCTTTTATCCCGGGTTCCGTTCCAGACTGCTATGGAGGAAGTAGGCATGGTTTTTATTTTATTCTCCTATCCAGTAGCAACACCTCAGGCTACTGTAGCGCCTGCTGCGGTCCAGCCGCTGTTGGAGGAATTTTCCGATGTCTTTCCACAGTCGTTGCCCTCCGAATTACCTCCCCTACTGGACATTGAGCACCACATCGATCTAGTGCCCGGGGCTGCCTTACCTAACCGCCCGCACTATCGCATGAGTCCCAAGGAACACGAAGAACTACGTCGGCAAGTTGAGGAGCTACTTGCTAAAGGCCACATTCGGGAAAGCCTTAGCCCATGCGCTGTCCCAGCCCTCCTTACACCTAAGAAAGACGGATCTTGGCGTATGTGTGTGGATAGTCGTGCCATTAACAAAATTACTGTACGCTATCGCTTTCCCATTGCTCGGTTGGATGACTTGCTTGATCAATTAGGCGGCGCTTGTATATTCAGCAAACTGGATTTGAAGAGTGGATACCACCAGATCCGTATCCGCATGGGTGATGAATGGAAAACGACTTTTAAAACTCATGAAGGCTTATATGAGTGGCTAGTCATGCCGTTTGGTCTCTCCAATGCCCCTAGCACCTTTATGCGTGTCATGAATCAGGCCCTTCGCCCTTTCATTGGTATATTCGTTGTCGTTTACTTTGATGATATTCTGATTTATAGTACTAACCCGGCGGTACATCTTGAGCACTTGCGCGAAGTGTTGCTAGTCCTTCGCCGTGAAAAATTTTATGCGGCCTCGGCTAAATGTGCTTTCCTCACAGCGTCCATTCTGTTTTTGGGCTATGTGGTTTCGAACACTGGACTTAAAGTCGATCCCGACAAGATTATTGCCATTTCAAACTGGCCGCATCCTTCGTCTATCATCGAAGTTCGAAGCTTTCATGGGTTGGCCTCTTTTTATCGCCGTTTTATTCCTCACTTTAGCAGTATTATGGCACCTATCACTGACTGTATGAAGGGCACTAAGTTTCAGTGGACAGACGATGCCGCAGCTGCGTTTCAGGAAATTAAAACGCGATTAACTTCAGCTCCAATCCTTGTCTTACCCGATTTTTCTCAACCATTCGAGCTTCATTGTGATGCATCGAAGACAGGTATTGGCGCCGTGTTAAGTCAAGCTAACCGCCCGGTTGCCTATTTTAGTGAGAAACTATCTGGCGCCAAACTTCGTTTTAGCACATATGATGTTGAGTTTTATGCGGTGGTCCAAGCTATCAAGGATTGGCGCCACTATCTTTTCCACAAAGAGTTCATTCTTTACACTGACCATGATTCTCTTAAGCACCTTGGCAGTCAAGAGAAGATCTCACATCGCCACGCCTCTTGGATATCCTACTTACAACAATTTACTTTCGTCATCAAGCATAAAGCAGGCATTTCCAACCGTGTTGCTGATGCCTTGAGCCGTCGCCACACTTTGTTGATTGAAATGCGAATCCATGTCCCCGGTTTTGACTCTTTTATGGAGTTGTATGTTGATGATCCGTTCTTTGGTCCAATATTACAACAGATACAGAATGGTGAAAACTCAGCCTTTGTCCTCGATGAGGGGTTTTTGTTCCGCAGAATTTAGTTGTGCATTCCCGAGTGCAGCCTCCGCTTACAACTCATTCAAGAACTCCACAACGAGGGCCACGTCGGTCGTGACCGCACTTTTCAGTTGCTGGTTGGTTCCTATTATTGGCCTTCCATGCGTCGGGAAGTCGGAAGATTTGTCGCTCGCTGTCGCACTTGTCAGCTGGCCAAGGGTGCATCCACCAATGCCGGCCTCTATATGCCGTTGCCTATACCTTCCCAACCTTGGTCGGACGTTAGCATGGATTTTTTTCTTGGCCTTCCACGTACTCAACGTGGCAGTGATTCCATCTTTGTGGTTGTCGATCGTTTCTCTAAAATGGTGCATTTCATCCCATGTAAGAAGACTTCTGATGCTGTTGCTGTGGCTCAGCTTTACTTTCGGGACGTGTATCGGTTGCATGGTCTTCTGACCTCTATTGTTTCTGACCGGGATTCCCGTTTTGTTAGCCACTTCTGGAGGAGTTTGTGGCGTATGGTTAATACTCGGCTGAATTTCAGTAGCGCTTATCACCCTCAAACGGATGGCCAAACTGAGGTGGTCAATCGTTCTCTTGGTAATCTCTTGCGCAGTTTGGTGGGTGATCACCCTAAAGCTTGGGATCAGAAGTTACCGCAAGCTGAATTTGCTCACAATCATGCCATTAATCGGACCACTGGCTTTAGTCCTTTTTATGTCGTCTATGGTTTGTCTCCGCGTGCTCCTATTGATTTGCTCTCCCTACCCACCACAGTGCGTCCTCATGTTGCTGCGGAAGAGCTGGTTGATCACTTGGTTCAGGTTCACCAATCCACTCATGATCGGTTAGTCGACAACACTGCTAAATACAAAGCCCCAGGCTGATTAGAAACGGCGTCATGTCGACTTTGAAGTTGGGGATTTTGTTTGGGATGTTCTAACTCGCGACAGGTTCCCCGCTCATGAGTACAGTAAGCTAGCGGCTAAGAAGATTGGTCCCGTGGAGATCGTCGAGAAGATTAACTCAAATGCCTACCATCTCCGTTTGCCTAGTCACGTCCATAATGCTGATGTGTTTAATGTGAAGCACCTCATCCCTTTTGTTACTGATTCTTCTGATGATGATTCTCCGGTTCCAGATTCGAGGTCGAATCTTCTCAAACCTGGGGGGAATGATGCGGTGCAACTTGAGTTGCACGAGTATTAGAGTTTGGCTAGAGTTAGGATTTCATTTCCTTTTTGCTTTCTGTTTAGAGTCCGTAGAGTTAGTATAGTAATTAGTTAGGATGTCTTTTCCTTTCCAGTTTTTCCGTTTCCTGCTATTTAAATACCGTGTCTGTCATCTTTACATTCAGTTTTGAGTTTATAATAGAAAATCGAGGTTTCCTCATAACGTGTCAATTATCGGTATTCTGTTGAATCAACGATTGTTGATAATAATTCCCCTGTCAACCATGTACGCTGCATCATCGATCGCGTTGAGTAGATTCATCTCAAGATCCATCGAGAAAAATCTCCCATTCTTCAAAGTTTTGAGAAAGAGCAACCACTTCGAGTGGACGAAAGAATGTGAGGAAGCCTTCGAGAAACTCAAAGAGTATATACTCTCCCCTCCACTTTTGTCAAAACCAATGGAAGGAGAAGTACTTTACTTGTACTTGGCAGCAACTGGGGAAGCCATTAGTTCTTTCTTGGTACGAATTCAAGGTAACGACCACTTGCCCATCTACTACTTAAGCAAAGTACTCGTGGATCTGAAACACGCTATATGGATATCGAGAGGCTATCCTTCGCTCTAGTCTATACTGCGAGGAGATTGAAGCCTTACTTTGGAGCGCACAAGGTCGTGGTCTTGACGAAGCAACCTCTCAAGCAAGTCCTCGGAAAACCCGAAAACTCAGAAAGGCTAGCAAGATGGGCAATCGAATTAAGCGAGTACGACATTGACTATCAAGCACCTCTGGCCAAGAAAGCCCAAGTCATTGCCGATTTCCTCGTAGAGTATCCCTCCAAGGGAGCATCAGAGGAAAACCCTCCCGAGACACAAAATGTCATGATGATGATCGAGGAGGGATCACAACAGAATAATGCAATGCAAGCTCTCGAGGATGCTTTAAAAGAACTCAAAGAGATGTCCCATACGAAAAGAAAAAGGCATGAAGTGTTCCTAGCAGAAAAAGTCGAGGAGCCTAAGGGTATGGAGACCGTATCTTCAAAACCCAAGGAGCTCGCCAACCATGGGGACGTCTGGATTCTTCACGTGGATGGATCTTCCTCAGGAAAAATGGCGGGATAAGAATATACTTCAAGAGTCCCGGAGGAGCTGAACTCGAGTACGCTGTTACTCTTAGTTTTTCAGTCTCCAACAATGAAGTTGAGTATGAAGCTATCCTCATCGCTCTACGTATGGCAAAAGCACTTGAAGTGAAGAAGCTACACCTCTTCACTGACTCTCAATTGGCTGAGAAACAAATCTCGGGAAAGTTCAAAACCAAGAAGGACTCACTGGCCGAATACAAGAGAGCCATCATGGAGAAAATCCAAAAGTTCGAAAGTTGTGAAATTGAGAAATTCTCAAGGGATCTCAATCAAAGGGAAGATGCACTATCAAAATATGCTTCGGCTTCCGGAGGAGTGGATACCCGGAATCTGATACTTATGAGAATCAATGCATCATCCTTATGGTCATCAAAGCCAAACGTCTTGACCATTGACACTCAACCGAGTTGGATGCAAGAGATCGCTACCTATCTCACGAACGGTAGCCTTCCTCGTCATAAGACTGAAGCAAGAAAAACCAAAAGAAAAGCGGGTCGCTAAATCATACAAGGAGATCACTTGTACAAGAGATCCTTTGAGGGATTCTACTTGAGATGCGTCGCCGAACAAGAAGTGCAAAAACTTTTAGGAGAAATGCACAGAGGAAGTTGCGGGGACCATGTCGGAGGAAGAACCCTTGCGCAAAAAATCATCCGCCAAGGATACTACTGGCCCACTATTCGTGAAGATGCTGCCTGATTTGTGAGAAAGTGCGAGGAGTGTCAATTGCACGCCAATTTGATTAATGTCCCGGCGAAACCCCTCATGCTCATTGCCATCACTTGCCCTTTCGACATATGGGGCATCGACATAGTCGGTCCTTTCCCAAGAGGCACGGGTCAAAAGAAATTCATCATAGTTGCGGTGGAATACTTTAGCAAGTGGGCAGAGGTTGAGACAGTGTCTACTATCACTGAACAAAGAGTGATGAACTTTGTATGGAGAAACATCGTGTATCGATTTGGCTTATCAAGAGTCCTCATCTCGGATAATGGTGCTCAATTATGTGGCCAAAGGTTCAATGAGTGGTGCAAAGAAATGAAGATTGAGAGGAGGTACACCTCAGTAGGACATCCTCAATCCAATGGGCAAACCGAGACAGTCAACAAAATCCTTCTCAACAACTTGCAAAAAAGGTTTGCCACCAACAAGGATTGGGTCGACGAGCTTGATGGAGTTTTATGGGCATATCGTAAAACTTCAAAAACAGCTACAAGTGAGACCCACTTCTCGCTAGTTTATGGTTCTGAAGCGGTCATACCAGCAGAAGTGGCCGTAGAAACCCTCAGGATCCAAGGGTATCAACTTGAGGACAATCATACCGAGAGGCTTTTCGATCTGGAGACGATAAGTGAAGCGAGAACCACTGCCTTGGCCAACATCCTCAGATACCAAGCACTGATCGCGAAGACCTACAACAAGGGTGTGAAGGAGAGAGACTTCCAAGTAGGAGACTTAGTACTCCGAAGAGCGGACATCCTGGGCAAAGTTGGGAAGATGCAACCCAACTGGGAAGGCCCCTACAAGATAATTGAAGCAAGGTCCAATGGAAGCTACCGTCTCCAAGACATGGAGGGAAGAATATTGAAGAACCCATGGAATACTTCCAACCTCCAGAGGTTCTACGCCTGAGTTGTTTAACGAACAAGCTTTTTGAAGAGCTCCTGTGGAAGGCCCCCAGATCGAGAAGGATTCCTCACGAGCTTGTGTGAGAGGCACCCTCCTATTTTATGGTTCAAGTTGTATGATTCAGAAAACGTTGTAAGAAAGTTGGCCGAGAAGCCCCCCATTGTAATTGAATTTCCGACAAATCAATGCAATGCCTATCTTTCAACAAATAAATGTTCAAATGTAGAACCTACTATACTCAAAATAGAATAGAAAGCTACTCGATCAAGAGAGCTTGCTCGATCCAAAAAGAGCTCCCCGCTATCTCATCTTTTGAGATACCTAATCGATACACTTTTCTAAGAAAAGGAAACGAGGAAGATAAAGAAATCGAGCAGAAGGAGATCAACACTTCGAATTTTTTCAGAAATTGCCAGAGATTCGACAAGCAGATCGATTACTTTGATATCTCGAGGAGCACAAATCAAAGTAGTCTCGTTGAAAACCATTTTATCGATAGGAGGCACAAGAATCTTACCTCTTTGACTTTAACTTATACATGTTTAACTACTCTATCAAGTTATACGTCATAACGGAAAAAGAGTTAGTAAAAAACAGAAGTATAGGAAAAGGAACAAAGAGCAACAAACATGTTATTGAAGGAAAAAGCGAAGAGATACATAATGTGATAAATTATTATGTTACAACTAGGAGATACTCTACCAGATGTTTCAACATGTGCCACCAAGGGCCGAATAGAAAGCAACGAAAATTGTTCAGAAAAAACGCCAAGTAAAAAAGTACAAACATTACAACATCACCGAGCATACTCGGGCTTCATATCTTCAAGGGATCCTCGGTCTAATGTGTCCAGCTGGTAGTGAAGTCGCTCTGCGCAACCGGGACACTGCTGGTCGATGCACCTCCTCGGTTAGGGCTCTGCAGAGAATGCAAGTTCCTATCGCTGTCCTTCTCGCGAGCCTCCTTGATAGCATTGGCATAAGTGACAAGCTCTGGCTCCACGAAACCCTCCTCGCGCCCCATAACCGGTTGGTTAATTTGAATCCAATTGGCATTGCGAAGAGGAGCCTTCTCGAACGGAAGAAGCACTCCGGCCCTTAGACAATCTGGAACCCATCGCGGAAGGTAAGAGGGCTTGCTCGGATATGGGACTTCCGGATCGGTCACCAGCTCCCCAAATTCACATGCGTGATGCATCTCATCAGTGGGGACATCATCGGGATACCGGGACAGGTCCTCTCTCCGGCCTGCATGCATGTCCTCGCGAGTCCACATCAAAGTCTTCAGGCAGAGATTGATCCGCTTAAGTTGCCTGATACAGGGTAGCAAGCTTATAAGTGGCGGACTCCATAAAAGACCGGGCAGTTTCGAGTCGGCTACCGAGGAGGAAAGACAGCACGCTATCCTTGAACTTTTTGATAGTGTATATGTCCTAGAGACAGTCTTTATAAAGGGAATGCAGCCCTTATTAAGGGCATATATGTACTATTACACAGGTCAACGTAATATAATATATGTTTGTTTGTTTGACTATTGAGTATCGCTTTCATATTTATATTACACCAGACATACAACATGTCATATCTCGATTCCTGTCTGTATTGATATCAAACATGCCCCCTCGGATAGATGACCGATCACACAGATAGTGGGAGCTGTGTGAGTTATCATCTATCCCAAACTCTCCTTAGTCGAGGTTCATCTCGGATGTAGGGGTCTGAATGAACCAACTGAGACTAGTATGCGTGGAGGTTATACTTGTTAGAGCAAGTGTGAGCCGATCCCACGGCTGATGAACGTGTATTTTACACTTTCATTTGAGTCTTTTTCACCTATTTTAGCTATCCTCTATGTTAATTTAGCTATATTTTAGTGCATTTTATTAGAATAGTGTCACGTTTCCCTTTAGTTTGTATTTTACAAGTTTTGGGTGAAAAACGAGGTTTTCCGGGCAATTATATTGAAGTAGACAAGGAATTGGTGTTCCGAAGGCCAAATTGGAGTATCTAGAAGATTCCGGATAGGATTTGAAGTCTAGGGGTCGAGTCTGAAGGCTAAAAGGTCACTAGAAGGCAAAAACCGAGTCCGAAAAGGAAAAGAAATCCAAAAACGCATCGAAAATGCGTAAACAGCCGACTGGAGGTCCCAGGCGAGTCGCCCGGGACGTGGGGCGAATCGCCCGGTGTGTGGGGCCACTCGCCCCACACCTGCCGAATGCCTATATATAGTTGTTTAGTTTTCTCCGTTTTTCATACTTTTCCAGACCTTTTCTCTCACCTTTCTCATTAGTTTTAGGTAGGAATTCTCCAGAGCCTGTTCTGGGGATTCTTAGCTTAGGAGATACTTTTTCTTAGCGTTTTGGAGCTTGTAAGATCGCGATTCTTCGGAGATTGACAACCTTCGGTAACATTGTATCTTACAGTTTTTCTATTTATATTTATTTATCATTCAACATGTTTTCATTCAATCTTGCTATGATTTCTGTTGATTGCATGACATCTATGAGTAGCTAAACTTCTCGTTGGTGATAGTATGTGATTTCTTAGCGAAGGGTTAATAATTTTGATAATGGCTATATCGCGCATTATACTTTGAGTTATTGCTTTATTTCTTTGATCTATCTAAAACCTCTATCTTCGTAGTGTTGAATAATAACGGAACACAATTGGACAATTCATTGATCAAAGATCTCTATGCAAAACCGGGGATTTCATGCATGATTATTAACCTGCTATGCTTTGAATGACCATACTATCACCAATCTCCATTATCTGATAAGAAAAACCTTTGCTAAGTAGTTTGTTGATTTTATATTCTTAAGTTAGATTAGATAAAGCTAGTTATAGTCCTTAGAGATCGACACTCGAGGTTATTTTACTGCTACACTACGGTTTTCGTTGTAGTTGTGAATTGCCTTTGGCTCAATACAAATTTATTTGATTAACTAGAATCTGACAAGTTCTAACTAGTTCATCAAATTGGCGCCGTTGCCGGGGACTATACTCCTTTTTTCTGTTTAACTTTTTTATATTTTCAGCATTCAATTCCTAGTTCTAGTAGTTTTTATTTTCCTATTTAATCTCTCTCTGATACTCCTTTTCTAGCTTGTTACAGATAGTGTATGCGACATACACGATCTAGAGGAACACCGCTTGCTGATTCAATCGCTGAGATCGACAGAGTCTACCACCAAAGAAGGCGATTACTTCGAAGGCGTGAACTAGAGGAAATAGAGGATACTGATTTCTCTGAATCTCTACACAGTCTTTTCAAGGAAATTGACGGAATGGCAGAAGCTAGACCACTGAAAGCATGGGTTCAACCCTCCACGGATCGTATGAGGGGACCGGCGATTGTTCTATCGTCTGCAACTCGTGATCTGGAAATCAAGAACCACGCGTTCCAACAACTTCAGAGGTTCTATGGCTTAGCAATGGAAGATGTGATGGGGTATGTTAGTCCCTTTAAACAACAAGAAAAGACTAGAGGGGGGGGGGTGAATAGTCTTTTCAAACTTTCGTCGTTTAAAAACTTTCTCAGCAAGTTCTTATTACTTTATAGTAATGAGTTTGCTGATACTTAACTTTCTCAGCAAGCACAATTTACTTTACAGTAACTAGGTTTGCTGATACTTAAAATCAGAGAGCGGAAGTCTTTGATACAATAAGTGCTTTTTCAGTCAATGATAGTTTCAGCAAGTGATGTGAGTGACTGTGTACAGATAGATATGATTTGCTGAAAACTAAGTACAGTAAGTAAATCACACAAACACTTTTATAGTGGTATCTGAGAGTGGCGTAATCTCTCAACTAATCCACTTTGTCATTTCTAGGACTGAATCCACTAAGATAAGTTTGAGGTTCCTTACAACACCCATCTAGAGCGATCCAAACAGAAACCAAAGCACACTTGCTTCGTCTCAAACCTAACTAGAGAACGTAACCTTGTTCTCCACCAAACTTGGTACTTTTAATCAGCAACACTATGCTCGATTAAGTTCCCCCTGAATATCACGCCTGAAAGGGTGTATTTTCAGTTAGAGAGGTTTGGGATGAGATAACTTAATTATAACTTATTCAGTTACAACAAGTAATCTAAGAAACAAAACTTTGAATGCTTTGCAGTAAACAAGTTTGATTGTTTCTGGTGTCAAGACTTGTTCTTGTTCAAAAGAAAGAAAGAACACTTAACTAATTACTTAGTCGTGTAAGTTCTACTTCTTCACAAGTAGCTTTCACAAGCTTTAAGTCTTGGAACGGATCAATGGCAGTAACAGTGTTTGAAGTGTATGTGAGTTTAAGCACAAGTGAGAGTTTGATCACGTTGTTGACACACTTCAACTCTTTGCCGGATGACCTGTATTTATAGTGAAATAAGGAGCCGTTTGAATTTCAAATTCTAAGGCTTTTGTTCCTTAAAATGTCACTATCTTGCTTTTGTACTTTCAGCAGCGTCCTTGTTTGTCTTCTAGTCTTCATGTCCTTCGCGTGCATGCTTTGCATTTAATGCTCTTTTGAATGAAATTCAAACAGTAACATTGGAGCGCAAATACAAGTACTTTCATCAAGAGGTCACAAATGTTCCATCAGCAAGTGGTCAGTCTCAGTTTCAGCAAGCACAACCTACTCTGTCATTCAGATTTTCACTTATGCAATGCTGTTGCTGAAGTTTCCACTTTCTGAGCAACATGTACCTTTGTAGATACCAGTCTTCAGAAATCTTCTAGTCTTCAGTCTTCGAAATCTTCAAGATTCTGAGCGGTTCTAAATGGTTCAATAGTTTGTTTGTAAGAACAAAGTACATCATCAGCAAATGCTTCAATAGGTTGTATTTCTTTTCAGAAAACAAGATACATCATAAGCGATAAAACCAACCTATCTAGCACCTACTCTAAGTCTTCAGCAAACGTTCCTCTTTTACAATGTCCTTAAAATTCTAAATTCCTATGGACCTTAAGAGTACTAGTTACTGGACTTTCCTTAATTTAGCATGGTTAATTGCTCATCAAAATTACAAGTTTCCTAACAAATTTCCCCCTTTTTGATGTTAGCAATCCATGGCTAAATTAATTGTTACCCTTTTAGAGGTTTCTGATTTTGAATAAATCAGTTAATTAATGCAAGCATACTTGAATAATTAAACAGTAAGCATAAGTAATTTGCATAATCAAAAACCAATAAGAGTCAAAAAGCTTTATTGCTGATAGTTATCTTTCAGTAAGTTTACAGGAAAGAGCAGAGATAACTAAACAAAATCAGCAAATAAAAACTTTAACAAAACTATTACAGAGAGTTAAGCTCTTACAAAAGATTTTCTCAAAATCTCTCTTACACTCTTCTCAGCAAGTGTAGTGAATTCAATACAGTCCTTCTCGTAGTTCTCAAGCAGCCTACGGACTTGTATTTGAAGAATCCTTGCATTTTTGCAGGCAGTATGATGATGCTTTTCAGCATTCATTTCCATGTAATGAGTTACCCACAAATGAATGCCCCAATTGCTGGCATGGAGAAGCTGTGTATCTGAAATGCTTTTAGGATGAATCTTCCTTAGCCAGAGAAGATCTTCTTCTTGATCCTTAGCAGTGAGATAGAAGTACTCATACGGAATCAATCCAAGTCTCTTCTTTGTTTTCTTGGTCACTGGTCAGAGTAATAAGCAATGCCAACTGGTTTTATCAAATCTGGATCTTGTCTTATGGTCTTACCAACAGTTCTTCTTACTGAGACTTCTAGATTCAACCATCTCCCAGCAATATTTCTTGGGAGGGACGGAGTTAAGGCTGGTAAGGGTCTAGCTCTTATGGCTTGAGCTATTGTCTGATTGTCATCATCATCATCATCATCTTCATTCAGATCTTGATGACTTTGAGTGTGGCAAAAACCTTGAGTTTCAGCAGCAGTTTTTCTCTTTTTGGGACTTGCTGAATTTAACTCAGATTCTGCTTGTCTTTTAGAACTTTGCTCTTTTTCAGCAAGAGGTTCTATGGGCAGTGGCGCATTAACAGTAGGAGGGGTTTGGGTTCTTTTCTTGTACTTCTCTTTTCCCCTTAGACATGGATTACAACATCGGAGTGATGTGCAGAGAGTAGAACTCATTGCAATTTTCAGCAAGAGTACTTAGGCTGTTGTATTTCATGATGATTTGTTGCTGATCAGAAGTCATTTTTGACAACTCATTTTTAATACTCACCATGTTCTCCTCATGTCTTTGTTCTGTTGCGGCCTTGTCTTCCATGAAAGTCTGAGCCTTTACTAGAGCGGTCTTTGCTAGCCGAAGTGCTTGACTTACATCTTCTTCATAGCTCTTGTGATAAAGACTGATGTCTTTCTGAGCTATTGTAAGAGTAGTAGTGCGTCTCAGCACTGTAGCCAATATTTTTCCAATATCAAGCGGGCTCTCAGCAAGCAATGCCTCATCTTCTGCTTTGCAGGCATCATGGACTTTCTTCAGTGCCAAAATTCTAGGAGTAAACTCCTCAACACGTGGGAACGGCACTAGATTTGGGGTCAAGGAATGAACTTTCAGTTCTGAAGCAAACTGATCATCTTTCATCAGCAATTCTCCTCTCAAATCATCGTCTACATCATTTTTATAGTCAGGAGGAGGAATTTCAACCACCTTTGGGTCTCTCTTTGAGTTTTCATCCTCATTTGCTGATAGATCATCTTCATCCTCAGATTCATCAAGGCCAGCAACCTTGGAACCTAAGTCAGCAGCTTCATTTCCTTTTAGTTGAGTGGTTGCTGATGGCAACCCTTCAGACTCAACAACTGGAGTTTCACCAGTAGTTAGTTTTAATTGAATAGTTGCTGAGGGCAACGTTTGAGACTCAATTACTGGAGTTTCGCCAGTAGTGAGTAGAAGGGAGGGGACTTCCTTTGGTTTTACTCCTGAAGATTGACCAATTTCCAGATCCTGCGTATGCCTTGCATGGATCAGGAGACTGTTTTGTAAAACTCGTTGGTAATCTTCATCCAATTCTTCTTCATCATCAAGGTTTGCATCAGTGACCTTGGCATCAGAAAGTTGGCTCTTTCCATGTTTCAAGGCAGCCTTTTTTCTGGCATATTCCTCTTCAGAATCAGCGCCTTGTACAAGTGCTTGATTTTCAGCATCAACAGGAGCAGGTTGAGATTCATGCTGAGGTTGTGGTTGTTCAGCTTGCTGATTGTCTTGTTGTTTAGTTTCAGCAACTGTCAATTTTAAACCACCAGCATCAGGACTTGGACCTTGATTGTCATCATCGTCATCCTTTTTGTCCTTTGAATCTTTCCCTTCATCATCACTGGGATCAGTAGGGATGTTTTCATCTTCTTCCTCTTCATCATCATCAGTCAGAATGACTAGCTCAAGATGTTTGTATAGAGCAACACTCGATACTTCCTCTTCCTCATTGATTTTGTGGGGATCAGCCACCACGGGTACAAATAAACCCTTGAGCATCACAGCTTGTTCAGCAGGAGAGGCACTCTTAAACTTTGCCTTAATATTCTCTCTGATTTGGGCAATCAGATTCGAGCTCATTAGCTGAGAATATGAGAATTCTTCAGGAAGTATGGAGTGGACAAATGTCTCGAACTTCAGCAGAGATGATCTCTTTTTCTCATTAGATAGATGAAGATGGAGGTCAGAAAAGTCCATCCTTCTGTACCTTTGCCAGTTGCTGACAGACTTAGCAACTCTTGACAAGGTAGTTCTTTTGAAGTTTAAGTAAAGTTCCTCAGAACTCACTTGTGAATCTTCAGTGATGTGCACCACTTCAGTGGTCTCCTTTAGAGCCTGAAAAAGAATAAGATTTAGATCAGGAGAGGTTTGGATAATTGCCTTAGAGTTCAAAGCTGAAACATGAATTACCTGCTGAGATTCAGCAAGCTCATGTTGTACAATTTCCATTCGTTGAAGAGCTTGAGTAGCATCCTCCATTTGTTCATCCTGAAATAAATATGAGTTAGATACAAGTACTAAGTTGTCAAACTTAGTTTTATTACCAAAAACTTTAACTACCTGCTGAGCAGGGAGTGTTGATTCTAGTGCAGAGGTTTCAGCAACCATCTGACTTGCATCTTGAGAAGTCTGTAGAGATATCATAATATTAGCAAAAGAATAAGTTTCAGAAAGTGAAGTTTTAGTGATGGTTGAGTTATCTACCTGCTGAAGAAGGACAGGTTGTGGCTCAGTCCTTTCAGCATTAACAGTTTCTTCAGTTTCTGGGACTGTTTCTTCAGCAGACTTCTTGGCTTGCTCTGTTTGAGAAAGCTGCGCGGTTTCAGCAATCTCCCTTGTCTCTGAAATGACAAGTTGAGCAGAAGCATCTTGACCCTTAAACTCACTGCTTGTCATAAAAGCATCAATGGATTTGTTGGATGATTCTTCAATATCCAATTCCATCTGTTGGCTTAAAGCTTCCAGTACAAGCTGGACTTTGTCAATTGATGTCTTTGGTGAACTTGGGCCAGTATTCTCAGCATCACGAGATGCGTCGTTGAATAATGCTTCTTGAGTTTCTTCAGCAACTTCTGGGACTTGAACCATTGCTGTCTCAGCAACTGGTTCTTCAGCAACTATGGTTTCAACAACTTGATGAGTTGCTTGTTCAGCAACCATCTTTTCAGCAGCATCAGCAAGTGCCGCGGTTCTCAGGTCAGCAACAATATCACTTGCTGGTTCCAGAGTCTGATCATCTAGATTATCTACAATGTAGATATCTGGGACTTGGGCAAGAATTTCATTTCCACTGCCTTGTGGTCTATTCACAGTTGATGTATCAACATTAAGTTGATTGTTGAAGGCTTCCGCAAACACTTCAACATTGCGGACATAGGTTTCAGTAACCACCTCATTAACATCTACTGGAACTTGCGTTTCAGCAATTGTCTAGGAATTGTCTGAGAGGTCATGGACAATAGGTACTGACTTGCGAGCCTGTGTTTTCTTCCTTGTGTTCTTTGTCCTTTTCCTCTTGGGGACAGGGTTTGCTGATGACGCTGCAATCTGAGTGTCATCATCAGCTTTCCTCTTTTTCTTCTTTGATTTTTCCAATTTCCCAGCAGAGGCGTCCGTAGTTGCATTTTCAGCAACGGGAGCAGTGGTGTTAGCATGATCACCATCTAGAGCAGTTTCATCTTTGTCACCACCATCTACAGCAGTTTCATCTCTAAGTTGCTAAGTGGTGACATTTGCAGCTGTTGTATACCTTTCTTGCTGACTTGTGCTGACAACATCTGCAGCTGTTGTCTTCTTAGATTTTTCAAGTTTTTTGCCAGCAATCTTAGGTACATTCTGCTTGTTGAAGGATCTTCCCACATTGCATACAGATTGCTTGATTGGCAATGGGTTTCTCAGCTGCATCCTGAAATGTTCAAGGATATAGCATATCTTTATTCCATACATAACTGGAAAGGAAGGTGAGACTTTGTTGTCTTCCACCTTAACCTTGAACTTAGTGACACAATCAACAAGTTTGTTGAAAATGTACTTAGCCCAGTTAAGTTCCGTTTTGTTTTCTTAGATATGCATCAGCAGCGGCCACCTTCTTAGGCCTACTTGGTCTATTCCTCCAACTTGGGAGTCCAAAACTTTAATCAGTAGCAGAGCTACTAACCAAGTGAATGGCAGGGATGCTTCCTCTTAACGTGCTTTGTCCAAGTCACGGGAGCAATCTCTCTTCTTCATTTCTCATTTCTGACGTCACTGTAGAAGGCTTCAATTTCTTCATCAGTGGCAGTGACGTCATCTCCAGTTCAGTGGTTGAATCTGAAAGATTTCCGCTAAATCAGTCCATTCAGGACGATTTGCGTGTTCTGAACTGTAGTAAAGATCACTTTTTCAGTGACTCCTTTACTATCAGTTAGGGACTGGATTTCTGCATTGTTGTAGAACTCCATTGTGTCTAACATGCCACTTGCTTAGTGCGAGCAGTTATAAAATGAATGAGGCCTTGCTGCTTGATAAATTCAAGCGCCTCTTCATTGTCACCGTCAAGTTCTTGTTCATAGAAGTATCGAATATACTTCTCTTTAGCAAATCCGCCCCATTGCATCATCATCTCACACTTTGCAGTCAAGATATGAAGGAGGCTGGGTTTTTCCGATATTCTAGTTTTCAACACACTTTCGTTGTGTTTGGTGCCGAGTAGTCACCGGAGCAGTGCGTTTCTCAGCACTGTCAACCTTAGACGACTGGAGGTCTTGGAGGACTGTCTCTTTGGTGCCATTTCTTTATAGAGAAGAGAATGTGTACGAAAAAGAGTTTGCTTTTTGACCGGAGGTACATGAGATTCAGCTAAAATTGCAGAGAAAGGAAATGTGAGTTAAAGAATTTTCATTTCTCTAACTCCTTCTTTTATGTATGTCTCTGATGTGTGAGAAACTCAATCGATTTGAGTTCTCAGCAAGGATAAAACAGAGAACACAGGCGTTAGTGGAGCCTTTGCATTGAATGCGTAGTGGCCCACTAACTAAAACTGTCAGAGCATTCTCTCTCTTTGTTTGTTAACCGTTAGATCAATAACTCCTTTTAATCAATGGCCACATGTAATTTCATTCATGATTATTACGAGTTATCTGTGCCCGATTAACGTCACAAATTGAT
>CM051458.1:40940887-40971602 GCA_028274465.1 Plantago ovata
TGATGATTCGACAATGATTCTCCTCCCCGACGATGACAAGATAAATATAGTTCACGACAAGAATTTCCAGCAAAAGATGCGGTTGCTCCGGAAGTTGCTGAAATTACGCAATCTCCAGTGCCTGCTGATGGAAATATCTCAACCCAGCAATGCTGAACAAGCAGTTGCTGACGAACAAATCTCAGCAGAGACACAAATTCCCAGTAGTATGAACAAGTACATACTGAAGAGTCACATGCTGATGAGCAAACATATCCTGATCCAACAAACAGGAAACCTGTTAATAAATGGATTAGAGATCATCCCTCTACGGATATGATTGGCGATATTAATAAAACGCCAAGTGACTAGATCCAAAGCTACTCAAGGACTTGCTGAAGAAGCAACTGTCGTAGAAGTAGAATCTTTATTCTCTTGCTTTGTTTCAGAATTGAACCTAAAACCATAGAAGAAGCTTTGAAGCATTCTGAATGGATAAAGGCAATGCAAGAAGAATTGGATCAATTTGAAAGAAACAAAGTCTGGAAACTTGTGCCACTTGCTGAAAAAGAAAGCTATTGGTACAAAGTGGGTGTTCAGAAACAAGCTGAGCGAGTCTGGTGAAGTAACAAGAAACAAAGCACGCTTAGTTGCTCAAGGTTACTGTCAGACTGAAGGATTGGACTATGATGAGTCTTACGCTCCAGTTGCAAGATTGGATGCAATTAGGCTTTTCTTGGCCTTTGCTGCTCACAATGACTTCATTGTTTACCAAATGGATGTTAAGAGTGCATTCTTAAATGGTGAACTTGCTGAAGAAGTCTACCTAGAACAACCCCCTGGCTTTGAACTTCCCTCAGAAACCAAGATGGTATATAAGCTTCAGAAAGCTGTATATGGTCTAAAGCAAGCACCAAGAGCATGGTATGATACCTTAGCTAAGTTCTTGCTGGAAAATGGTTTCAAGAAAGGTGAAGTTGACAAAACTCTTTTTACCATGAACCATGATGGTAAATTAATCTTAGTTCAAATTTATGTGGATGACATAATTTTTGGATCTAAGGACAAGCAACTTTGTGATGATTTTGCCAAACTCATGACTAATAAGTGTGAAATGAGTATGATGGGAAAATTGAATTATTTCCTAGGGTTGCAAGTCAATCAACTCAAAGATGGAATATTCATAAATCAAGCAAAGTATGCGAAAGAAATGCTCATAAAGTTTAGGATCAAAGAGGATGAGAAACCTGAAAAGATCCCTATGAGTGTTGGTACCAAATTGGGCTATACTAAAGAGGACAAAAGTGTTGAAGAACACAAGCATAGGAAGCTCATTGGTTCCTTGTTGTATCTAACAGCAAGTAGACCTGACATTCAGTATGCTGTTTGTGTGTGTGCAAGATTCCAATCTGATCCAAGAGAATCACACTACAAAAAGGCAATTAAAATACTGAAATATGTTAAAGGTACAGTCAATGTTGGATTATGGTATCCTAAAGATTCTGGACTTGAATTGGTTGGCTATTCTGATGCTGATCATGGTGGATCAACTCTTGATAGAAAAAGTACCTTTGGAACTTGTCAGTTTTTGGGTGCTAGATTAATATCATGGTTCAGCAAGAAGCAAACGTGTGTCGCCAATTCATCTACTGAATCTGAATACATTGCAGCTGGTTGTTGCACAGCTCAAATCCTATGGATTCAGCAACAATTAAGAGATTATGGTATTACTGCAAAGAAAACACCAATCTTTTGTGATAATACAAGTGCTATTGCAATTACGCAAAATCCTAAGTTTCACTCTAGGACCAAGCACATTGATATTAGACATCATTTCATTAGAGATCATGTGGAAAAGGTGATATTGAGGTTGTGAAAGTAGGTACTGAAGATCAGCTTGCTGACATCTTTACCAAGCCCCTACCGGATAATAGGTTCGCAATACTAAGGTATAACCTTGGATTGATTGAACTACCTCAATAAAGGATACACTTGGCAGAATGCTAAACAGGTATTCAGCAAGCCAAATATTCCTGTCCAAAAGACCAAGTCACTGATTTCTTCTAAGAAATGATAAGTCACAACATGATTGCTGAAACAGGCATTCAGCAAGTAATTCCTTCAAAACATGTATTTGTTAGGAAACTTGACCATTTGCTGAGACATGCACTCAGTAAGTGAAAGAACTTAAGGATTGCTGAGATGGGTACTCAGACAATCAAAGGTACTGAAACATGTATTCAAGTATCAAAGGAATTTTCTGAGACAGGAACTCAGAAAAAGAGCAAAAGCTCATCTCTCAGATTTTACCAAAGGATGTCTCAAGTGCAAAAGAATTTACTGATATGGGAATCAGAAATGTCTTTTAAACTTAGAAAATATGAGATATCTAAGTAAGGGGGAATTTTTCAGCAAGTATCTAGATTGTTAATTCAAACTCGCTGAAAAGATTCTTGTCTATTTCAGCAAGAAATCTATTCCTTATTACTCGGTAAAATCAATTTGTGACGTAAGCTGGCACAGATAAACTCGCAATAATCATGACATGAAATTCAATCGTGGCCATTGATTAAAGGAGTTATTAATCTAACGGCTAACAAAACAAAGAGAGAGAGTGCTCTGACGGTTTAGTTAGTGGGCCACTACGCATTCAATGCAAAGGCTCCACTATCTCAAGTGTTTCTCTGTTTTACCCTTGCTGAGAGCTCAAATCGATTGAGTTTCTCACACACCAGAGACACTATATAAAGAAGGAGTTAGAGAAATGACAAAATTCTTTAACTCACATTTCCTTTTCTCTGCAATTTCTAGCCTGAATCTACTGTACCTCCGGTCAAAAAGCAAACTATCTCTTTTCGTACAATCTTTCTTACTCTATATAAGAAATGGCTCCCAAGAGACAGTTATCCAAGTCCTCAAAATTGTCAAAGGTTGATAGTGCTGAAACACGCACTACTCCGGTGACTTCTCCGGTGACTACTCTGGCCCCAGACACAACGAAAGTTGTGTTGAAAAACGACCGAATCACTGTTAAACCTATGCCTCCGTCATATCTTGACACTGCAAAGTGTGAGATGTTGATGCAATGGGGAGGGTTTGCAAAAGAGAAGTACATTAGGTACTTTTATGAACAAGAACTTGATGACCAAAATGAAGAGGCGCTTGAGTTCATCAAGCAGCAAGGCCTCATGAACTTTATCTCTGCTCGCACTAAGCATGTGAGCATGATTGATATTATGGAATTCTACAACAATGCAGAAATCCAGTCCCTTACAGACAGTAATGGAGTCACTGAAAAAGTGATCCTTACTTATGTTCAGAACACGCAAATCGTCCTGAAATGGACTGATTTAGCGGAGATTTTTCAGATTCCAATCACTGGAACTGAAGATGACGTCACTGCTTCTGACGAAGAAATTGAAGCTTTCTACAGTGACGTCAGAAATGCAAAGATGAAGAAAGGCGAGATAGCTCCCGTGACTTGGACAAAGCATGTTAAGAGAAAGCATCTCTGCCATTCACTTGGTCTAGTAGCTCTGCTACTAATTAAAGTTCTTGACTCCCAAGTTGGAGGAATTGACCAAGTAGGCCTGAGAAGATGGCCATTGCTGATGCATATCTATGAAAATAAATCGGAACTTAACTGGGCTAAGTACATTTTCAACAGGCTTGTTGATTGTGTTACTAAGTTTAAGGTAAAGGTAGAAGACAACAAGGTCTCACCTTCCTTTCCAGTCATGTATGGAATCAAGATATGCTATATCCTTGAACATTTCAGGATTCAGCTAAGAAACCCATTGCCAATCAAGAAATCTGTGTGCAATGTGGGAAGATCTTTCTACAAGCAGAATGTACCTAAGATTGCTGGAAAGAAAACAAGAAGACAACAACTGCAAATGTTGTCAGCACAAGCCAGCAAGAAAGGTATACAACAGCTGCAGATGTTACCACTCAGCAGCTTAGAGATGAAACTGCTGTTGGTGGTGGTAACACAAATGAAACTGTTGTAGAAAATCAACAAGGTACGTGTACAACACCTGTTGCTGAAAAGGCAACAATAGATGACTCTGGGAAACTGGAGAAATCTAAAAAGAAAAAGAGGAAAGCTGATGATGACACTCAGACTGCAGCGTCATCAGCAAATCCCGTACCTAAGAGGAAACGGACAAGTAACAAAGAAAGAAGACACTGGCTTCTCAGTCAGTCCCTAATGTCCAAGACTCCTCAGTCAATTCCCAGACAAATGCTGAAACGCATTTGCCAGTAGATGTTGCTGAAATAATTACTGAAACATATATCAGCAATGTTGAAGTGTTTGCGGAAGCCTTCAACAATCAACTTAACGTTGATAACTCTACTGAGAATAGACCACAAGGCAGTGGAAATGAAATTCCTGCCCAAGTCCCAGATATCTACATTGTAGATAATCTAGATGATCAAACCATGGAACCAGTAAGCGACGTTGCTGCTGATCTGCAAAGAGCGGCACTTGCTGATGCTGCTGAACAGATGGTTGCTGAACAAGCAACTCATCAATTTGCTGAAACCCAGCTTGCTGATGGACCAGTTGCTGAGATAGCAATGGTTCCAGTTCCTGAAGTTGCTGAAACTCAAGAAGCATTATTCAAAGACGCATCTCTTGATGCTGAGAATACTGGCCGAAGTTCACCCAAGACTTCAATTGACAAAATCCAGCTTGTACTGGACGATTTAAGCAAACAAATGGAGTTGGAGATTGAAGAATCATCCAACAAGTCAATTGATCCCTTCATGACAAGCATTGAGCTTAAAGGTCAAGATGCTTCTGCTCAACTTGTCAATTCAGAGACAAGGGAGATTGCTGAAACCGCACAGCTTTCTCAGTTAGAGCAAAATCAGAAGTCTGCTGAAGAAACAGTCCAAGAAGCTGAAGAAACTGTTAATGCTGAAAGGACTGAGCCACAACTTGTCCTTCCTCAGCAGGTAGTTAATTCAACCATCAGTAAAACTTCAAATTCTGAAAATTGTTCTTTGCTAAAATTATTCTTTCTCTACAGACTTCTCAAGATGCAAGTCAGATGGTTGCTGAAGCCTCTGCACCAGAACCAACACTCCCTGCTCAGCAGGTAGTTAATAATTTTGGTATAAAAACTAAGTTTGACAGCTTAGTACTTGTGTCTAATTTTAATTTATTTCAGGATGAACAAATGGAGGATGCTACTCAAGCTCCTCATGGAATGGAAATTGTACTACATGAGCTTGCTGACTCTCAGCAGGTAAATCATGTTTCAGACTTAAACTCTAAAACAATTCTCCAAACCAATCCTGATCTAAATAAAATTCTTTTTCAGGCTCAAAAGGAGACCACTGAAGTGGTAATCATTACTGAAGATCAGCAAGTAAGTTCTGAAGAACTTTACTTCAGCTTCAAGAGGACAACTTTGTCAAGAGTTGCTAAGTCCGTCAGCAACTGGCAAAGATATAGGAGAATGGACTTCTCAGATCTTCACCTTCATCTCTCAAATGAGAAAAAGAGATCTTCACTGTTAAAGCTCAAAACATTTGTCCGCTCCATCCTTCCTGAAGAAATGACATATTCTCAGCAAATGAGCTCAAATCTGATTGCTCAAATCAGAGAGAATATGAAGGCCAAATTTAAGAGTGCCTCTCCAGCTGAACAAGCTGTGATGCTCAAAGGTCCTTTTGTTCCTGTGGTGGCTGATCCCCACAAATTAACTGAGGAAGAGAAAGTGACAAGTGTTGCTTTGTACAAGCATGTTGAGCTAGTCATTCTGACAGATGATGAAGAAGAAGAAGAAGAAGATGAGAACATTCCCACTGATCCCAGTCATGATGAAGGGAAAGATTCTAAGGACAAGAAAGATGACGATGATGACAATCAAGGTCCAAGTCCTGGCGCTGGTGGATTGAAGTTAACAGTTGCTGAGAATACTCAATCTGACAATCAGCAAGCTGAACAACAACAATCTCAGCAAGAATCTCAATCTCCTCCTGCTGCTGCTGAAAATCAAGCACCTGTACAAGGTGCTGATACTGAAGAAGAATACGCCAGAAAAAGGGCTGCCTTGAAAAATGGCAAGAGTCCAGTTTCTGATGCCAAGGTTACTGAAGAAAACCTTGAAGATGAGGATGAAGAAGATGAAGATTACCAACGAGCTCTACAAAACAGTCTCGTGATCCATGCAAGGCATACGCAGGATCTGGAAATTGGTGAATCTTCAAGACCAAAATCAAAGGAAGTTCCATCCCCTCCACTTACTACTGGCGAAACTCCAGTTATTGAGTCTCAAACGTTGCCTTCAGCAACTACTCAATTAAAACTAACTACTGGCGAAACTCCAGTAATTGAGCCACAAACTCAATTGAAACAACTATCTACTGGTGAAACTCCATTCGTTGAGTCTGAAGCGTTGCCATCAGCAACCACTCAACAAAAAGGAAGTGAAGCTACTGACAAAGGCTCAAAAGTCGCTCAACTTGATGAATCTGAGGATGATGACGACTTGTCAGAAAATGAAGATGAACAATCCAAGCGAGACCCAAAATTCGTTCAGATTCCTCCTCCTAATTATCTCACTTATGAAGGAGATTCATTAAGAGCCGAGTTGCTTTTACGAGATGATCAGTTTGCTACTGAACTTAAGGCTCACTCCTTGACACCTAATTTAGTGTCGTTCCCAAGAGTTGAGGAGTTTACTCCCAGAATTCTAGCACTAAAGCAAGTCCATGATGCCTGCAAAGATGAAGATGAGGCATTGCTTGCTGAGAGCCCACTTGACATTGGAAAGATACTAGCTACAGTGCTGAGACGCACTACAACTTTAACCATAGCTCAGAAAGACATCAGTCTTTATCACAAGAGCTATGAAGAAGATGTAAGTCAAGCTCTCTTGCTTGCAAAGAATGCTCTCGTCAAGGCTCAGAATATTATGATGAGAAGGCCGCAACAGAGAAAAGACATGAAGAGAACATGATGAATATTCAAAAAGAGTTAGCAACAATGAACTCTGACCAACAAGAAATCATCATGAAGTATAACAGTCTCAACACTCTTGCTGAAAATTGCAATGAGTTTTATTCTCTGCACATCACTCCGATGTTGCAATCCATGTCTAAGGAGGAAAAGAAGAACACTAGAAAAAGCAATCAAACCCCTCCTACTCCTGCTGCTGATGCGCCACTTCCACTAGAACCTCTTGCTGAAAGAGAGCAAAGTTCTAAAAGACAAGCAGAATCTGAGTTAAATTCAGCAAGTACCAAAAAGAGAAAAACCGCTGCTGAAACTCAAGATTTCTGTCACACTGAAAGTCATCACAATCTGAATGAAGATGATGAAGAAGATGATGACAATCAAACAATAGCTCAAGCCATAAGAGCTAGACCCTTAACAGCCATAACTCCGTCTGGCCACTCAAGGCATTTTTTGTCTGACTCTTCAGCAAGAGATCAAGACAATGTTAAATCAAGAAGAAGAAGGCAAAGACAGGAAGAGAAAAGGCTGGCCAGCATTGCTATTGGCTCCGGCATTGAATATACTAAGACCAGCAATGAGGAAACCACTCAGAATGTAATAAGAAACATTCATGGTTGCTGGATTTTAAAGCTGGAAGACTTGCTGGTAAATGAGTTCTTTCCTACAGCCATTTTGAATCAAATGTTCAAATGGATTGAACTCAAGGTCCAAAGAAATCAAAGGGAAGAATCCCTCCCAAGAAATGTTGCTGGGAAATGGTTGAATCTAGAGGTCCATGTAAGAAGAGTTGCCATTGGTAAGACATACAAGCAAGAACCAAATCTAATCAAACCACCTGGCATTGCTTACTACGCTGACCCGGTAACAAAGAAACCTAAGAAGAAACTTGGATTGATTCCTTATGAGTACTTCTATCTCACTGCTAAGGATCAAGAAGAAGATCTTCTCTGGTTAAGAAAGATTCATCCGAAAAACATTTCAGATACACAGCTTCTCCATGCCAGCAATTGGGGCATGCATTTGTGGGTAATTAACTACATGGAAATGAATGCTGAAAAGCATCATCATACTGCCTGCAAAAATGCAAGAATTCTTCAACTACAAGTCCGTAGGCTTCTGGAAAACTACGAGAAGGATTGTGTTGAATTTACTACACTTGCTGAGAAGAGTGTAAGAGAGATTTTGAGAAAATCCTCTGAAAGAGCTTAAGTCCCTGCAATAGTTCTTGTTAAAGTTTTTGTTTGCTGATTCCTTGTTATCTATGCTTTCTTGTAAACTTCTGATTGATAACTTTCAGCAATGAATTCTTTTTGACTCTTATTGGTTTTTGATTATGCAACTTACTTATGCTTACTGTTTATTTATTCAAGTATGGTTGCATTAATCATCTGATTTATTCTACATCAGAAACCTCTAAAAGGGTAACAATTAATTTAGCCATGGATTGCTAACATCAAAAAGGGGGAAATTTGTTAGGAAACTTGTAATTTTGATGAGCAATTAACCATGCTAAATTAAGAATAGTCCAGTAACTAGTACTCTTAAGGTCCATAGGAATTTAGAATTTTAAGGACATTGTAAAAGAGTAACGTTTGCTGATGACTAAGTTAGGTGTATGACGTATTTTATTTTCTGAGAAGAAAATAATTTATTGACACTTTTGCGTATGATGTATTTTATTTTCTGAAAAGAAAATATCTTATTGATGCATAGCTTTAATGAATCTTATTTTCTGAAAAGAAAATAACCTATTGAAGCATTTGCTGAAGATATATTTTGTTTATTACAAACAAATTATTGAAGCAAATTTAGAAACCGGTTAGAATCTTGAAGACTTTTTGAAGATCTGAAGACTTGAAGAATTCGAAGACTTGAAGACTTGAAGATTGCTGAAGACTGGTAAGGCACGTGTTGCTCAGAAAGTGAAATTTTCAGCAACAGCATTGCATAAGTGAAAATCTGAAAGACAGAGTAGGTTGTGCTTGCTGAAACTGAGAATGAACACTTGCTGATGAACATATGTGACCTCTTGCTGAATGTACGTGAATTCGCGCTCCAATGTTACTGTTTGAATTCTATTCAAATGTGCATTTAATGCAAAGCTTACACGCGAAGGACATGAAGACTAGAAGACAAACAAAGTTGTTGCTGAAAGTACAAAAGCAAGATAGTGACATGTTAAGGAACAAAAGCCTTAGGATTTGAAATTCAAACGGCTCCTTACTTGCACTAGAAATAGAGGTCATCCGGCAAAGAGTTGAAGTGTGTCAACAACGTGATCAAACTCTCACTTGTGCTTAAAAACTCACAAACCTTCAAACACTCTTACTGCCATTGATCCGTTCCAAGACTTAAAGCTTGAAAAAACTACTTGTGAAGAAGTAGAACAAACTCGGCTAAGAAATTAGTTAAGTGTTCTTTCTTTCGAACAAGAACAAGTCTTGACACCAGAAACAATCAAACTTGCTTACTGCAAAGTATTCCAAGTTGTGTTTCTTAGATTACTTGTTGTAACTGAATAAGTTATAATTAAGTCATCTCACCCCAAAACTCTCTAACTGAAAATACACCCTTTCAGGCGTGATATTCAGGGGGAACTTAATCGAGCAAAGTTTTGCTGATTAAAAGTACCAAGTTTGGTGGAGAACAAGGTTGAGTTCTCTAGTTTAGGTTGGAGACAAAGCAAGTGTGCTTTGGTTTCTGTTGAATCGCTTTAGATAGGAGATTGTAAGGAACCTCAATCATATCTTAGTGGATTCAGTCCTAGAAAGGACAAAGTGGATTAGTTGAGAGATTACGCCACTCTCAGATACCACTATAAAAGCGTTTGTGTGATTTACTTACTGCATAGCAAATTATATCTGTTTGTACACAGTCACTCACTTCACTTACTGAAACCCTTTACTTGCTGAAAGAGCACTTACTGTTTCAAAGACTTCCGCTCTCTGATTTTAAGTATCAGCAAACTAAGCTACTGTAAAGTAACTTACGCTTGCTGAGAAAGTTAAGTATCAGCAACCTCATTACTGAAAAGAAATAAGTACTTGCTGAGAAAGTTTTTAAACGACAAAAGTTTGAAAAGACTATTCACCCCCCCCCCCTCTAGTCTTTTCTTGTTGTTTAAAGGGACCAACACTGCTGTTCCACCATGTTAAAACTTTTCCTCAAAAGAGGTCGAACCAGTACTGGCTCTCATCAAACGAAGGAGGGTTCCCTATAAAAGACAACTCTCCCCTATTCTACCCATCTCTCAAGTAAAGTCTTAAGCTATTCACCACTTCCTGAATGGCAGGACGAGGGTGGTCTAGAATAGATGACACTCAAGACAAAAAAGATAAAAAATAGAAAAACATGATTACGAACAATACAAAAATGGAAAAGACTCAACACTTTGCTAAACTGTTATTGGGTCTTTTCTTTTTTCTTTTTTTCTTTCCAGATTCTTTTTTTCTTTTTCTTTTTCTCTTTTTTTTCCTGGAAATTTTTCTTTTTTTTCGATTTTTTTTAGCCAGCAGTAGCATAACAAAAAGAGAAACAAAAATGACTCACACGACTTCCCCAAACCTATTCGGAAGAATAGGTTGGAGTACAAAATTCACGGAAAAGGAAAAATAAACTAACGATACGAAAATGAAAAACAGAAACAAGTCTAATGATGGTGTAACCCCCTCCCCAAACCTATTCGGAAGAATAGGTTATAAACAAAGGATCACACAACCTCACACTACCTCCTTCCTAGGCATTTAGCAATCTCAAAGCATGGTGAAGACTTGTGGCCTCTTAGGTACATATTTACTCGGGAAACAACCATAAGACCCTAACGTGCATCATCCTATTATAAAGGCCTTCGTGAACCGCAGTAGAGAAAACACCACTAAGTGATGTCGAGACTACCAAGCTTAACTAAGTGCAATACATAAATGTGACAAGCCAAGCGAGAAAAACCTCAAACAAATTTATAGAGATGAAGCATACGATTAATGGCATAGTTGGTTGATCTACCCAATAAAAAAAAGTTCAAAAAATTCGGCAATAAACTCCATATAAAACATGCAAGACTATCCTAGGATGAATGTAGTGAATGTAACCTACAAAATCTAAGAAAGCAGTAAACGTGCAAATGCAAATGGATAAGCATGCGAGGTACTATACTCATCCTACCAATGCCAAGCTCCAAACTAACAACATCAGATCACTTAAATCCCATCCCCCCTCATGAAATTACGCTAGTCCCTAGCAGTAAGAAAATGAAGAAATAAGATGTGATACTAGATGTTACCCCATGGTTTGGCCTCGGTCCGCTGAGTATGCTGTTTGTGAGTTATTGGGACCACTCCGGGAGCTTTATAGGGTGTCATCAGGTCTTCTGGTATACGTGGTAGTTTCAATCATAGGCCGGATAGGAACAACTCCTCCATTAGTATCATCATTTCCCGTATGGTCTTCATTGTCACTAGTGTCACCATCATCATTGCCAGTAGAGTTGCTTTGTCGAATAGAATCCTCAAGATTAGCCGCCGCTGTTATGGAATTCTCCATCCTGTAGCCCTCCAATAGGATGTGAACTGCTGAAGGGGAAAGGGTAGTGGTATCAGGACCTCCCCCTCCAACGTTTTACACCACGAGAAGGTTATAGTAAGCTGCTCGGATACTCAGAAGTCTTCTACCATTTTTTCCAATGTCGACCACATTCTCTACTATTGATCCGCCGATGTCTATATGATGCTCCCTTTAGAGGCAGGTAAGGGGCACCCCAACAAGGTGCTGGGTACCCATGTCATTATGTATTGGAACCAAGCTAGCGCTTCGGAACCTTCTAGCAACTGCGAACTCATGATTGAATCCGTCGCGGCGAGAATGTCCCGGTGCCTTCCAGTTCACTCGAACTTTGCAGTCCTTGTGATGGATTGCTGACGTAATAATGGTTTCTGTCCCTTCGGTGGTGCATGAATAGGCATAGGAGTCCTTACTCCAGGTGTACTCTAGCTCCTCCTCTTGGATAATCCACGACGTTGTTGCAAAACCCCTTGGCTCGAACGCACATCTAGCGAGGTCACCTTCCTTGACATGGTTCTTCACATCAATCATACGGGAATGCTCCTTTCCCTTGGTATGGTTCCTACAAACAGCAGTTAGTACCTCGTATGACACAAAACTGACTCATGCATATGCTAGTGTAAGAACGAAAAAATCAAGTGATAAAATCAACAATCGAGCTCCCCAAACCGTAATGTCTAGCCTAGCTTCTTCATTATCCAACATACCAATGTAACTACTACATGCAATACATCACATTATGCTCTTACTAGACAACCAATATCCTAGATAACAAGGCTCAATTCATACCATAGTAGCGAAAACTTCTACCATCATAAATCCTCATACTCATCAATTAAGCATTCTATCGTCAAATCTACCAACATTACATCAATAAACTCAATCATATGCAAGAAATCAAAGATAAAGACATATTGCATAACAAGATATATCATCTAGTAGCAAAATACCCAAATCAAAAATTCAAGCAAAATTGAGCATGCAATTGATAGTAAATAACATGTCTAATCATACAAACAACATACCCATGCATCAAATAAGCATAACTGAGGCTCAAATTAGAAAACCCCCAAATTCGAAAATTAGGGTTCTAAGGATGGTACCTCAGATCTGAAAATCTAACGCATTAGGACGAAATCTGTTCGGATGGGATGATAGATCATGTAATAGGCTTCGGTTTAGGCTAAAGAACACTAAATTTGGTCAAGAAATGAAGAAGTTATGAAGATTTGAAGATGAAATCGCGTTTTTCGGGTTTTTTGGGAGGAGGAATGATGAAATATGAAGAAAATGAGGAAAAGGGGAAGAAATCCGCGTTTTTGAACATCTGGAGCCGTGGGGTGGTTCGCCCCACACGGGGCGGTTCGCCCCCCACGTGGGGCGGTTCGCCCCATGCTCCCCGATGCGAGGAGACGGTTCCCGTCGTCAGAAAATGCGGTTTTAATCCCCGAAACCAATTTTTTCAAAAAACCACTCGAAAAATCTCACTCAAACATAAGCATATACGACACAGACATGAACAAATTCGCATACGAGAAGCAAATAGTTCAAGGATGAAATGCATGCAGAAAAGCAGTAAAGAAAGCGATAAAAATTCCGGGTTGCCTCCTGGATAGCGTCATTGTTTAAAGTCTTTGACTCGACTCCTGTTGAGTGATCTTGCCACATTCAGTATATGTTGATGCTTTCTTTATACAACTCCATTTTGTTGTGGAGTGTAGGGGCAAGTCTTCTCATGTATTATTCCTTTCTCACTTAAATATTCTGGCATATGGAATTCCATTCCATTATGGGATCTAATCTTTTTAACTTTAGTTTTGTACTGAGTTTCCATCATAGAAATGAAGTTCTTAATAGCATTTTGCGCATCTGACTTGTGAGCAAGCAAGTAAACCCAAGTTACTCTACTATAATCATCAACAATAGTCAAGAAGAAAGATTGATTATGTAGAGTTTTTAGTGAATATGGTCCCCAAAGATCAATGTGCAATAAGTCAAAACAAGAAACTGAAGTTGTATTACTCAAACTGAAACTTGTTCTCTTTTGTTTAGCTTGCTGACAAGTAGCACAAATAGAGAACTCATTACATCTTACTTCAGCAAAATCTTGCTTGATCATGGCTAACCTATCACTAGAATGATGCCCTAATCTAAAGTGCCGGATATGACTAGAGACATCAACTTCCAGGAGCTTATTGTTGGAATATTTACTGGCATAAGCAGCCTTCTGGGAATCACAAAAACTTGGGAGAACTATCTTGAAATAGTAGAGACCATTTTCTTCTTCAATCAGTCCAGTCTTCTGAGAGGAAATTCTCAATGTTTTGGTCTCCTTGCCCACTTCCTTCTGTGATAGATAACAATGTTCATCAGGAAAAGTAATGCAAATATCATTATCTTTTGTGAGCTTATTGACAGAAATGAGATACACTTTAAATTTTGGTGAGAAAAGTGCATCTTTTAAAATAATTTTCTCTGTCAAATATACATCTCCTTTTTGTGTTACCGCAACTTTTGAACCATCTGGTATGGTCACAGTACTTTTATGTCTTTTAACATTTTTGGTAAAAAGATTTTTAGAAGAAACAATGTGATGAGAAGCAACATAGTCAATGAGCCAATTTTCAGTTGAAATATTGTTACCTGCATAGTTTGCGGTTGGTATTGCTTGATTCTCATTGCTTGTGCCCTTCTGTTGTTTCTCTGCCAAGGCTAGAAGCTGATGAACTTGCTTATTTGTGAAAGAGAGATTGCCAGAGTTGATAGCAGCATTATCAGCATTTGCAGAAACCATTGCTGCAGAGCTTGGATCATAGTATCTAGCATCAATGAATCTGGCATCAGCAAACCTTCCTCTTCCTCTGACATTCCTTCCACCTCTTCCTCTTCTAGAATTCTCATTTGGATAGCCATGAAGCTTGAAATAGTTCTCATCATTGTGGTTGGTCATGTGACAGTTGGAGCACCACATCTTTTCTTTTCTCTTGTCTCCACTGCTGACAGCTGCAGCTGAGACCTCCATGGAACTTGGAGCAAATGAACCAATCTGTTTCTGCTTCTCTTCAGAGAGTACTTTGTTGTAGACCTTATCAAGGTTGGGAAGTGGATCCATCATGATGATTTGGCCTCTAACAACAGCATATTCTTTATTCAATCCCATCAAGAACTTGAACACCTTCTTGATTTCAATGAGCTTTTCAAATTTTTCAGTAAGCTTGCAAGTGCATTTTCCACAAGCACAGATAGGTGAAGGCTGATAGTTTCTAGCTCTTCCCATATGCAAGACAGCTTAGTGAAATACTCAGAAACAGTGAGATTCTCTTGCTTGATAGCATTTAGTGTTTGCTCAAGTGAAAAGGCTCTTATTTCATTAGGCTCAGCATATCTGGCCAAGAGCTTGTTCCACGCTTCTTTAGCCGTGTCACAGTAGTGTATTGTGCTTTTGATTTCACTTGAAACTGAATGAATCATCCAAGATAGAATGAGCTGGTTGCTCTTAACCCATGCTTTATAGTTTGGGTCTTTCTTATCTGGAGTTTTCAGTGTGCCATTGATAAACACTACTTTGTTTCTGAGTTCAAGAGATAAAGAGAAAGCTCTGCTCCAAGTATGGTAGTTTGTTCCATCAAGGAGAGGTGTGACATCACCTGAAACCGTGTTATCAGAGTGGTGCAAGTAATAGCAGCTGAAGGGATCTTCATGGGCTGAAGACACCTTCTTGAGTTGCTTTGAAGCATCACTACAAGAAACACTACTTTTACCGACGGATGGTATCCGTCGGTAAGAGGATACCGATCCGTCGGTAAGCACTTACCGACGGATAAATAGCCCGTAGCTATTTTATCCGTCGGTAACCCCATTACCAACGGTTATTATCCGTCGCTAACTTTAGTGACGGATAATACCTACGGACTGACGAATAAGGGCGTTGACCAGCCCTTATTCGTCTGACCAACGGATAAAATTATCCGTCGGTCAAGACCGGTTGACTTAGTCAACCTGTCTTGGCCGACGGATAAAGTTATCCGTCAGTATTTTTTTTTAATTTTTTTATTATTTTTCTTAATAATTATACAACAACCTGTTTATCGGGCATAAATATAAATTTACGTACTAAAAATTAAAAATCATTAAAATTGAATTGAAAATAAAATTCAATAAAATTCGATTCTTCAAAATAGAAAAACGTTTACTACAAATGTAAATGTGAAAGTTCTACAATAGTACTACAAATGCCCAACTAAAATGTCAAAATCTAAGAACGACGACCACTAGAACCACGACCACTGGAAGCCGAAGGAGCATGAGAACTGCCTTGCAAACCCGCACTCCCCGCCGTACCAGGGCTCCCCTCCCCGGTTTGAAACACAGCTCCCTCTACGAACGGGTCTATGCCAATGGGATGCTTCTCCAGCAGCTGCTTCAACACCCAGTTCTGCGTCTCCACCTGACACAAGTAATGATCGATGTAGTTAAGAATATGAATGATAGCTGCAAGCAATGTAAATGAGCATACAAGTGGTTATACATCTACATGACATATCAACATAATCTTAGCATACAAGTGAATATACCTGAGACACAAGTGTGTTCTGAATGGTCATAATCCTAGCATTCTCGGCCCTAAGTGCTGCCATCTCCTCAGCCAATCGAGAATCTGAGCTGGAGGTAGAACCGGATGAGCGCTGAAATGATTCAGCTGCAAGAGAACGTCCCAAGTTCCCTAAGCCATAGACCGACCACTTAGGGCCAGGAGGGTTCACCTCGAGGAAGGCAGCGTTCTCTTCCTCCGTCGTAAGTACGTCACCCTTCTCTTGCATCTTAACCTTGTACAAATCCTCAACGTCGTCCTACAAGCAGTTAAGCAATACATGAGTTGATATATTACAATACATATACAAACTTTTTAAAAAGAAATACAGTACAAGTAACTTGAACTACTCATTTATGTACTTACATTCAGTTTCTGGGCTTTCTTGCATGTCCACTTGCCGTTCTTGCACTTGGCATTTTTCACCATGGTCAAGTACGACTCACATCCTTGTCCAGTGAGCCTCTGTTCATTTTGCAAAGTAATAAGTGTCAGTGTTTACAATAAAATTGTAAGAATATTGAAAGTGACTGGAGTAAAGCACAAGTTAACTTACTGCATTGAGGTCACGAGTGGCGTGAGACTGTGTGCCGAGATGGTGCGTCGAATAGGCCTCGTCATCATCGGAGCTGCTTCTGTCCGCCCGTGCTCGATTCCTCTTGTTCTATTCTGCTAGGTCCTCGGCATCCTGTGTCCTCCAATAAGCCAACCACAGAGGCCACTCGCTGTCGTGGATGAATCTAGGCTTCACTCGAGGAGACTCCTTAAGGTCGTGGACCTTGTCTCAGTAACAACGAGCAGCAACAGTGTCGAAAACAAACCAAAGATCCTTCAATAGCACGTTTGGCAAGTAGTAGTGTTTCTAACCACCAAAACAACCAAAGGTCACAATTTAGAACGACACAACAATCAATACAACAAGAACAAGATTAACATAAGCACAATGGTGACTAACATATCACCCAAATATAGTGGCTAACATACCACTCACATTGCCCTAAAAAAACAAATAACACATGGTGACTAACATATCACCCAAATATAGTGGCTAACATACCACTCACGTAAATTTAGAATAAAAATAAAACAACGTTTACTAAACATTTAAGATTGTTACAATACCCGCAGCTCATCAAAGTAGAAGCCAATGACATGGTCAGGCAGCCTTGACCACTTCTCCCCACCACGGTCCTCAATCGGTGCTGGAGCGATGATCTTCGAATGGGCAGAGGCAGGGTAAAACCTATTATGATTGTTAAATACAAATAAGAATGAATAAGCATAATAAAATATACGTAATATGTCACAAGTTAAACAATAAACTAAACAGCAGAAAGTGTACTTACGCAGCTTTCCCGTTAGGGAACAGAACAGGCTTCCCCTTATACATGGCACCCAGGGTCGGCGTCCCGTATGGGCAACCATCATCAGGTAGGTTCGCAAATGGGTCAAACTTAGCCTTCTTCTTCCTGTTTGACAATGAGGAGCTACTCCCCTCCGAGAATCCAATGATGGGTGGAACTACACCCTGCTCGTACCCTGGGGCTCCAGGAACTCGTAACTCGGGTGGAATGTAGTTGCACCTAGGTTTCGGCATCTGCAAATAAAACAATATCAAGGTTAGTATAATGATATGAAATATGCACGTACAATATAAAGCATTATCAATTAACGTAAATGCACATACAAGTGAATATACATATAATTGACATAGCAACATAATTTATTACCAATTAAAGGTTCCTCCAACTCTAGCCTAGCATTGTCAACAACAACCATATGAACATCATCTCTAACCTAACATCATCATCATATCATCATCTCGAACCCATTTTCACTTTATTTCAAAACCCCCAAATTGAGCTACAAGTCTCGATTTTCATAAATTACTCAATTTTATCGTATTCAACTACAAAATTAACCTTATATAAGTACATAAGCTAGTTATGGAACATGAAATTCGATCAAATACAAAACTAAAAAAATCCCTAAATTGATCTAAGTCTCGATTTTAATTAACAAACCCAAATTAACATAATCCAAAACTAACATTCAACTATAACAACTAATATCTACTTAATACTGATAGTGTATATGTCCTAGAGACAGTCCTTACTAAGGGCATAGTGCCCTTATAGAGGGCATATATGTACTATTACACAGGTCAACGTAATATAATATATGTTTATTGCATTTTACTATTGAGTATCGCTTTCATATTTATATTACACCAGGCTACAGCATGTCATATCTTTATTACTGTCTGTATTGATATTAAACATGTCCCCTTGGATAGATGACCGATCACACAGTTAGTGGGAGCTATGTGAGTTATCATCTATCCCAAACTCTCCCTAGTCGAGGTTGATCTCGGATGTGGGGGTCTGAATGAACCAAACAAGACTAGTATGCGTGGAGGTTATACTTGTTGGAGCAAGTGTGAGCCGATCCCACGGCCACGGAACGGATTGTTGGACAATCGAGAAACGTTCCCATAAATGCGCATAGTTGTTCGAAGAAGCTTTATCGAACAATGGAAGTACCCACCGGACACTCCCATCGATGTATACTCTACACCGAAGTGTCTATGGGAACCGGTGAGTTGTCGAAGTGATGCCATTCGTCCTTTGTACTTACAGGACTTTATCATCACATTTGTTGCCCCATATCCTTGGTGGACCTGTCGATGTCAGCTCTGAATAAGCAGCTGACCTAAGACACGATCCAGGATTATGGCTAAATACAAATGGGGGTGATAAGTGATCCTGTGAAGGATTCATCTCTCAAGTGTAGCATAGGAGAGCACTGCTCATAGTCTGCATAGTTGTGTTGGTAAAGTCACTGGCCAGTGCAAATGATATATTATGATGGTCATAAGTATATCTTAACCAAGCAACTCCCTGAGACGCCCGTGGATGTATTATTGGGATAGACACTTCATCGATCCTAGATACATTCGAGCAAGTCAGATGAAGGGACGTTACCATCGCCGCGTTGAGCGCAACAGGCTTCGCAACGAAAGGGTTAGGTTTGAGAAACCTCTCAAACGTCCTCACGTATTAATATTGCAAATGTAACCGTCTAGGAATTCCATGTTGCCTAGTCTATGACTTGCTTAATACGGTGAGGCCCTATGGGTCACACTATGTGGTGATTCAGTCTATCAGAATATCCTTGAAGATGGAATCGCAATTAATTTGGAATTAATTGTGATTGATGGATTATAATTGATTTGGAATTAATTATAATATATATGGTGGCTCAATTAATGATTTGGAATTATTAATTGAATTGACTAATTAATTGTATTTTATGTAAATACAATTAAAGATTATATTTTGAAAATATAATAGAGGTTTGATTAGAAAGGGTATGTTAATTTAGAATTAACATATGCACTTGGGAAAAATCTACTTGGAGTTTGAATTGCCTTAGAACTATAAGTGGGTCCCAAATCGGGACCCACCTAGTGTGCCTAGGAAGGCGCGCGCGCGCAGGAGCTGGGTAGGGGAAGGAGTTCGACTCTGTTAGGAAACTTGTAATTTTGATGAGCAATTTACCATGCTAAATTAAGGAAAGTCCAGTAACTAGTACTCTTAAGGTCCATAGGAATTTATAATTTTAAGGACATTGTAAAAGAGGAACGTTTGCTGATGACTTAGTTAGGTGCTAGATAAGTTATTTCTTTTGCGTATGATGTATTTTATTTTCTGAAAAGAAAATAACTTATTGATGCTTAGCTTATGATGTATCTTATTTTCTGAAAAGAAAATAACCTATTGAAGCATTTGCTGAAGATATATTTTGTTTATTATAAACAAATTATTTAAGCAAATAAAGAAACCGCTCAGAATCTTGAAGACTTTTGAAGATCTGAAGACTTGAAGAATTTGAAGATCTGAAGACTAGAAGATTGCTGAAGACTGGTATCTACAAAGGCACGTGTTGTTCAGAAAGTGGAATGTTCAGCAACAACATTGCATAAGTGAAAATCTGAAAGACAGAGTAGGTTGTGCTTGCTGAAACTGAGACTGACCACTTGCTGATAAACATATGTGACCTCTTGCTGAATGTACATGAATTGGCTCTCCAATGTTACTGTTTGAATTCTATTCAAATGTGCATTTAATGCAAAGCTTACACGCGAAGGACATGAAGACTAGAAGACAAACAAAGTCGCTGCTGAAAGTACAAAAGCAAGATAGTGACATGTTGAGGAACAAAAGCCTTAGGATTTGAAATTCAAACGGCTCCTTACTTGCACTATAAATAGAGGTCATCCGGCAAAGAGTTGAAGTGTGTCAACAACGTGATCAAACTCTCACTTGTGCTTAAAACTCACAAACCTTCAAACACTCTTACTGCCATTGATCCGTTCCAAGACTTAAAGCTTGAAAAAGCTACTTGTAAAGAAGTAGAACAAACTCGGCTAAGAAATTAGTTAAGTATTCTTTCTTTCGAACAAGATCGAGTCTTGACACCAGAAACAATCAAACTTGTTTACTGCAAAGTATTCCAAGTTGTGTTTCTTAGATTACTTGTTGTAACTGAATAAGTTATAATTAAGTCATCTCACCCCAAAACTCTCTAACAGAAAATACACCCTTTCAGGCGTGATATTCAGGGGGAACTTAATTGAGCATAGTTTTGCTGATTAATAGTACCAAGTTTGGTGGAGAACAAGGTTGAGTTCTCTAGTTTAGGTTGGAGACGAAGCAAGTGTGCTTTGGTTTCTGTCGAATCGTTTTAGATAGGAGATTGTAAGGAACCTCAATCATATCTTAGTGGATTCAGTCCTAGAAAGGACGAAGTGGATTAGTTGAGAGATTACGCCACTCTCAGATACCACTATAAAAGTGTTTGTGTGATTTACTTACTGTATTTAGCTTTCAGCAAATTATATCTGTCTGTACACAGTCACTCACTTCACTTGCTGAAACCTTTTCTTGCTGAAAAAGTACTTATTGTTTCAAAGACTTCCGCTCTCTGATTTTAAGTATCAGCAAACCAAGCTACTGTAAAGTAACTTACGCTTGCTGAGAAAGTTAAGTATCAGCAAACTCATTACTGAAAAGTAATAAGTACTTGCTGAGAAAGTTTTAAACGACGAAAGTTTGAAAAGACTATTCACCCCCCCCCTCTAGTCTTTTCTTGTTGTTTAAAGGGACCAACAAGTGGTATCGGAGCAGGAGGTTCTTTAGCCTTCTGCACTGAACCTAGATCCCCTTAAGTGCTTTCCGTAAATCACTCTCACTTGATCAGTTTGGTTGTGCTTTCCTGACAGGATGTCTTTAGGAGATGCTCCCTTGCTGAAGCTGGAAAATTACGAGAAATGGCGAAACAACATGATGCTACATCTTGAGGCCATTAGTGATGAGGTGGTCACCGTCATTAATGATGGACCTATCAAGATCACCAAGGTTGAAAGGAGTTTCCCTCATAGGACCACTGAAGCTGGAAAGGAAACCATCCAAGGCGAACCATCAGATACGCTTGTGCCAAAACCAAGAGAGGAATGGACTTCTGACGAAGCTAAGAGATTCCGTCTTGATGGCCAAGCAAGAAATATCATCATTCGATCAACTCCGGATACCATACAGTGCAAACTGTGGGGTGCTAAGACTGCAAAGGAAGCTTGGAAAATGGTTCAAGATCTTTGTGCTGGATCTGACAAGACCAAGGAAAACAAACTTGAAGTACTTAAATTAAAGTTTCAAAACTTTAAGCAAGGTACAAACGAGTCACTGGAAGACTTGGACTTCAGATTCACAACTCTTGTTAGTGAAATGACAGCATTGGGTGTTGGAAACCTCTATTCAGATTCTGAGAAAGTGAAAACTATCATCAGAAGTCTGAATCAAGAATGGATCCACACTCAGAATTTCTATTATAATCAAGGAATGCCAGACATTACACCAACATAGTTGTTCTCTCATCTTGCTTCTGTCAACTATGAGACAAAGCAAAGAGAAAATGTGTTTGCTGAAAAATCGCAAAACATTGCTCTTGCTGCAAAGCCGTCATCTTCTGAAAAGAAGAATGATAAAGAGCCTGCTGATGAAAATGCTTTAGTTGTTAAAAACATGAAGAAATTCATCAGTAAGGAACTTGAAAGGCGAAAAGCAAAAGAGAAGCTAAAAAAGCATCTTGGTAACAACTACCATAAGTACAAGAATGATACTAGCTCGCTGAACAAGCAAGCTCAGCAAGCTACATCATCAGAAGAACCAGCAGTTGGAAATGATCTATGTTTTTACTGCAAAAAGCCTGGACACTTCAAAGCTAATTGTCCTTTGCTGAAAGGCAAATCTGCTGAAAAGAAGAAGAAGTTCAAAAGAGCTTTTATTGCTGAAGAAAAGAAGAAGCTTCAAGCAAAAATCGATGCATGGTGTATTGATACTAGCTCCGAAGATAGTGAGGATGAAATTTCAGACACCGACGATGAAGAAGCCACTCTAGACGTGTAGACTGGCAAAGAAGTTTGTGGAATAGCTATGGAAGCTTATCCAGATGTGTCTAACTACGAATTCTGCCTCATGGCCGGTCAGGTAAACAACTCTACCTCTGACTCAGACTCAGAAAGTGAAGACGAGATTGACCTTGACAAGATTCAAGGAGAAGTCGAAAGATTTGAGAAAACTCTCAGCAAACAGCAAGAGAGACTACAACTTGCTGAAACTCTGACCAAGCAAACTACTGAAAAGTACGTCTTGCTGAAGGAAGAGACAGAAGAAAAAGATGCTGAAATAAGGCGTCTTAAGAAGTTGATTGCTAAGGCTGCAGAGAAAAATTCTCAAATGGCATTAGAATTGGAAGAGTATCGGTCCTCAATTCTAAATTACTTGCTAAAATCCAAGAAATGAAAAAGATGAAAGTCAATTTCAAATCTTATGTGGATGCAAGTAATACGCTGACTGAACTAAACTCTTATTTGAGAGATCCATCTCAGAAAGAAGGTTTAGGAGCAACGTGCGAAGGTGATAACGTAGAAATCTTGAGAAAAGATAAATCACCTATCTCCTTTGTACGTGCTACTGATAGTAGTCCACCAGTAATCTATCAGTTTGGTCAAACTAAGGTTGCTGAAACATGCAATCAAGTACCTATGACCATAAAGCCCGCTGTTGCTACTCAAAGTAACAAGACTTTAAAAGAAAAACAGGTTGCTGAAAAGCAAACTGGAAAGAAGAAGAATGCTGTGAAGCATTCCGCCAAACAAGTTGCTGAAAAGCAAGTTGTTAAGACTAAAGGCAAGATTACTAAAAGTAATCAGAAGTCCTTTGCTGACAAACCTGAATCAAGTAAGGTTGCTGAAGCTAAAGCTCAGCATTCTCCAAAGAGTGGACTCGGTTTCAAAACCAAGCAAAGTCAACTCTTTCATGAGTATAAGCAAAGTCAGCAAAGATACTTCAAAGAGATGAAGAAAACCAAGTCTAAGAGTTCTGAAAAGACTCACAATGCTAGGACTAGAAGGAACCTTGCTAGAAAAGAACTTACTGAAAAGTATGTTCAGCAAAAAGGTCAACAGAGCAAGACACCACATCAGAAAGTGGATTTGACCAGCACGAGTCAAAAGTCTTTCAGCTCAAAACCTCCTAGTTCCTCAGCAAGTAGAAAACAAGTCAAAGTTGAAAAACTTCAGACTTGGGTTTCCACTGGACGCATTCTTGAACATGTTAATGGACATCCATCATTGGATAATTAACTTGTTTGCTCTTGATTGTGCAGACTGCAGCCACGGAGACAAACGATGCAATCTGGCACTTTGATAGTGGTTGCGGAAAGCACATGACGGGCAACAAGAATAACCTTATAAACTATAGACGGTGGTCTAAAGGTCCAACAATAAGGTTTGCTGGTGGAGGCTCCGGATCTACAAAAGGCTATGGTGATGTGAAGTTAGGATGCATAACCATTTCTGGAGTTCTTTATGTCAAAAATCTTAAGTTTAACCTTTTCAGCATGAGTCAATTTGTTGACAAAGGATACTTCATCGAAATTAGAAGTGATGAATGTAAACTTGTAGATTTTGAGACTAAAAAGGTTATAATGATTGCAAGAAGATCAGGAGGCTTGTACACCGTTGATTGGTCTTCAGCAAACGTTGAAAAATGCCTTGTCTCAGATCATGATTGCCTTGCTGAAAAAGCATGGTTATGGCATAAACGAACAAGTCATCTAAACTTCAAGACGCTGAATAAGCTGTCTAAAAAGGCACTTGTAGTTGGATTACCTAAGGTTACTTTTAAGAAGGATGGTGTTTGCAATGCATGTCAGCAAGGAAAGCAAACCAAATCTTCTTTCAAGAACAAGGCAGTACCGTCAACTACAAAACCTTTACAACTCTTGCACATGGACTTGTTTGAATCTTCTTCAACAAGCTATGCTGGTAAGAAGTATGGTCTAGTCGTGGTAGATGACTATTCAAGATTCACTTGGGTAGTATTCATCAAGCACAAATCTGAAACCAAGACTGAAATACCTAACTTGCTGAATAAGCTTGAAGTCATGAAAAATGACAAGGTAAAAGTCATAAGGACAGACCATGGTACTGAGTTTGTAAACCAGTACATAACTGAATATTGTACCTTAAAAGGTATTCAACATCAGTTATCCTCAGTAAGAACGCCACAACAAAATGGTGTTGCTGAACGGAAGAATCGTACCCTGAAAGAAGCCGCAAGAACAATGCTTGCTGACACTGAAATAAGTGAGGCTTATTGGGTTGAAGCGATTAATACCGCCTTCTATACTCAAAACAGATGTCTGATTACTAAGGAATACAACAAAACTCCTTATGAATTGTTTGTTGGAAGACCTCCTAACATCACTCATCTAAGATTATTTGGTTGCAAGTGTTTCGTTCTTAATAATGGTAGAGAATACCTTAGAACATTTCAACCAAAGGCAGACGAAGCGATATTTCTTGGCTACTCCTTGCATAGTAAAACTTATAGAGTTTACAACAAAAAGGCACAAAAGATTGAAGAATCTGTGCATGTTGTATTCTACGAAAAGTCACAAGGTGTGCCTGCTGAAGAAGAAATATCAGAATGTATGAAAAAGCTAATCATACACGAGCAAAGAACTGAATCTAATGCTAGGCAAATCAAGTCAATTGAACTAAATGATGATTCTGACAATGACTCTCCTCCCCCAAGTCATGACAAGATAAAAATAGTTCACGACAAAGAATTTCCAGCAAAAGATGCGGTTGCTCCGGAAGTTGCTGAAATTACGCAATCTCCAGTGCCTGCTGATGAAATACCTCAATCCAGCAATGCTGAACAAGCAGTTGCTGACGAACAAATCTCAGCAGAGACACAAATTCCCAGTAGTACTGAACAAGTACATACTGAAGAGTCACATGCTGATGAGCAAACATATCCGGATCCAACAAACAGGAAACCTGTTAATAAATGGATTAGAGATCATCCCTCTACGGATATGATTGGTGATATTAATAAACGCCAAGTGACTGGATCCAAAGCTACTCACGGACTTGCTGAAGAAGCAGCTGTCGTAGAAGTAGAATCTTTATTCTCTTGCTTTGTTTCAGAAATTGAACCTAAAACCATAGAAGAAGCTTTGAAGCATTCTGAATGGATAAAGGCAATGCAAGAAGAATTGGATCAATTTGAAAGGAACAAAGTCTGGAAACTTGTGCCACTTGCTGAAGATAAGAAAGCTATTGGTACAAAGTGGGTGTTCAGAAAGAAGCTGAGCGAGTCTGGTGAAGTAACAAGAAATAAAGCACGCTTAGTTGCTCAAGGTTACTGTCAGATTGAAGGATTGGACTATGATGAGTCTTACGCTCCAGTTGCAAGATTGGATGCAATTAGGCTTTTCTTGGCCTTTGCTGCTCACAATGACTTCATTGTTTACCAAATGGATGTTAAAAGTGCATTCTTAAATGGTGAACTTGCTGAAGAAGTCTACCTAGAACAACCCCCTGGCTTTGAACTTCCCTCAGAAACCAAGATGGTATATAAGCTTCAGAAAGCTGTATATAGTCTAAAGCAAGCACCAAGAGCATGGTATGATACCTTGGCTAAGTTCTTGCTGGAAAATGGTTTCAAGAAAGGTGAAGTTGACAAAACATTATTTACCATGAACCATGATGGTAAAATAATCTTAGTTCAAATTTATGTGGATGACATAATTTTTGGATCTAAGGACAAGCAACTTTGTGATGATTTTGCCAAACTCATGACAAATAAGTTTGAAATGAGTATGATGGGAAAATTGAATTATTTCCTAGGATTGCAAGTCAAGCAACTCAAAGATGGAATATTCATAAATCAAGCAAACTATGCGAAAGAAATGCTCATAAAGTTTAGGATCAAAGAGGATGAAAAACCTGAAAAGATCCCTATGAGTGTTGGTACCAAATTGGGCTATACTAAAGAGGACAAATGTGTTGAAGAACACAAGTATAGGAAGATCATTGGTTCCTTGTTGTATCTAACAGCAAGTAGACTTGACATTCAGTATGCTGTTTGTGTGTGTGCAAGATTCCAATCTGATCCAAGAGAATCACACTACAAAAAGGCAATCAAAATACTGAAATATGTTAAAGGTACAGTCAATGTTGGATTATGGTATCCTAAAGATTCTGGACTTGAATTGGTTGGCTATTCTGATGCTGATCATGGTGGATCAACTCTTGATAGAAAAAGTACCTTTGGAACTTGTCAGTTTTTGGGTACTAGATTAATATCATGGTTCAGCAAGAAGCAAACTTGTGTCGCCAATTCATCTACTGAATCTGAATACATTGCAGCTGGTTGTTGCACAGCTCAAATCCTATGGATTCAGCAACAATTAAGAGATTATGGTATTTCTGCAAAGAAAACACCAATCTTTTGTGATAATACAAGTGCTATTGCAATTACGCAAAATCCTAAGTTTCACTCTAGGACCAAGCACATTGATATTAGACATCATTTCATTAGAGATCATGTGGAAAAAGGTGATATTGAGGTTCTGAAAGTAGGCACTGAAGATCAGCTTGCTGACATCTTCACCAAGCCCCTACCGGATAATAGGTTCGCAATGCTAAGGTATAACCTTGGATTGATTGAACTACCTCAATTAAGGATTGCTGAGACGGGTACTCAGACAATCAAAGATACTGAAACAGGTATTCAAGTATCAAAGGAATTCTCTGAGACGGGAACTCAGAAAAAGAGAAAAGCTCATTTCTCAGATTTTACAAAAGGATGTCTCAAGTACAAAAGAATTTACTGATACGAGAAATCAGAAATATCTTTTAAACTTAAAGAAAATATGAGATATCTAAGTAAGGGGGAACTTTCAGCAAGTATCTAGATTGTTAATTCAAACTCGCTGAAAAGATTCTTGTCTATTTCAGCAAGCAATCTATCCCTTAATACTCGGTAAAATCAATTTGTGACGTTAAACTGGCACAGATAAACTCGCAATAATCATGACATGAAATTCAATCGTGGCCATTGATTAAAAGGAGTTACTAATCTAACGGCTAACAAAACAAAGAGAGAGAGTGCTCTGACGGTTTTAGTTAGTGGGCCACTACGCATTCAATGCAAAGGCTCCACTAACTCCAGTGTTTCTCTGTTTTACCCTTGCTGAGAGCTCAATCGATTGAGTTTCTCACACACCAGAGACACTATATAAAGAAGGAGTTAGAGAAATGACAAAATTCTTTAACTCACATTTCCTTTCTCTGCAAATTCTAGCCTGAATCTACTGTACCTCCGGTCAAAAAGCAAACTATCTCTTTTCGTACACTCTTTCGTGCTCTATATAAGAAATGGCTCCCAAGAGACAGTTATCTAAGTCCTCAAAATCGTCAAAGGTTGATAGTGCTGAAACACGCACTGCTCCGGTGACTACACTGGCCCCAGACACAACGAAAGTTGTGTTGAAAAACGACCGAATCACTGTAAAACCTATGCCTCCGTCATATCTTGACACTGCAAAGTGTGAGATGTTGATGCAATGGGGAGGGTTTGCAAAAGAAAAGTACATTAGGTACTTTATGAACAAGAACTTGATGACCAAAATGAAGAGGCGCTTGAGTTCATCAAGCAGCAAGGCCTCATGAACTTTATCTCTACTCGCACTAAGCAAGTGAGCATGATTGATACTATGGAATTCTACAACAATGCAGAAATCCAGTCCCTTACAGACAGTAATGGAGTCACTGAAATCGTCCTGAAATGGACTGATTTAGCGGAGATTTTTCAGATTCCAACCACTGGAACTGAAGATGACGTCACTGCTTCTGACGAAGAAAGGCGAGATATCTCCCGTGACTTGGACAAAGCACGTTAAAAGAAAGCATCTCTGCCATTCACTTGGTCTAGTAGCTCTGCTACTGATAAAAGTTCTTGACTCCCAAGTTGGAGGAATTGACCAAGTAGGCCTGAGAAGATGGCCATTGCTGATGCATATCTATGAAAATAAATCGAAACTTAACTGGGCTAAGTACATTTTCAACAGGCTTGTTGATTGTGTTACTAAGTTTAAGGTAAAGGTAGAAGACAACAAGGTCTCACCTTCCTTTCCAGTTATGTATGGAATCAAGATATGCTATATCCTTGAACATTTCAGGATTCAGCTAAGAAACCCATTGCCAATCAAGAAATCTGTGTGCAATGTGGGAAGATCTTTCTACAAGCAGAATGTACCTAAGATTGCTGGAAAGAAAACCAAGAAGACAACAACTGCAAATGTTGTCAGCACAAGCCAGCAAGAAAGGTATACAACAGCTGCAGATGTTACCACTCGCAACTTAGAGATGAAACTGCTGTTGGTGGTGGTAACACAAATGAAACTGCTGTAGAAAACTCAACAAGGTACGTGTACAACACCTGTTGCTGAAAATGCAACAATAGATGACTCTGGGAAACTGGAGAAATCTAAAAAGAAAAAGAGGAAAGCTGATGATGACACTCAGACTGCAGCGTCATCAGCAAATCCCGTACCTAAGAGGAAACGGACAAGTAACAAAAGAAAGAAGACACTGGCTCTCCAGTCAGTCCCTGATGTCCAAGACTCCTCAGTCAATTCCCAGACAAATGCTGAAACGCATTTGCCAGTAGATGTTGCTGAAGTAATTACTGAAACATATATCAGCAATGTTGAAGTGTTTGCGGAAGCCTTCAACAATCAACTTAACGTTGATAACTCTACTGAGAATAGACCACAAGGCAGTGGAAATGAAATTCCTGCCCAAGTCCCAGATATCTACATTGTAGATATTCAAATGATCCAACTCTGGAACCAGCAAGTGACATTGCTGCTGATCTGCAAAGAGCGGCACTTGCTGATGCTGCTGAAAAGATGGTTGCTGAACAAGCAACTCATCAAGTTGCTGAAACCCAGCTTGCTGATGAACCAGTTGCTGAAATAGCAATGGTTCCAGTTCCTGAAGTTGCTGAAACTCAAGAAGCATTATTCAAAGACGCATCTCTGATGCTGAGAATACTGGCCCAAGTTCACCCAAGACATCAATTGACAAAGTCCAGCTTGTACTGGAAGATTTAAGCAAACAAATGGAGTTGGAGATTGAAGAATCATCCAACAAGTCAATTGATCTCTTCATGACAAGCAGTGAGCTTAAAGGTCAAGATGCTTCTGCTCAACTTGTCATTTCAGAGACAAGGGAGATTGCTGAAACCGCACAGCTTTCTCAGTTAGCAAACAGAAGTCTGCTGAAGAAAAGTCCAAGAAGCTGAAGAAACTGTTAATGCTGAAAGGACTGAGCCACAACTGTCCTCCTCAGCAGGTAGTTAATTCAACATCATAAACTTCAAACTTCAAATTCTGAAAATTGTTCTTTTGCTAAAATTATTCTTTCTCTACAGACTTCTCAAGATGCAAGTCAGATGGTTGCTGAAGCCTCTGCACCAGAACCAACACTCCCTGCTCAGCAGGTAGTTAATAATTTTGGTATAAAAACTAAGTTTGACAGCTTAGTACTTGTGTCTAATTTTAATTTATTTCAGGATGAACAAATGGAGGATGCTACTCCAGCTCCTCATGGAATGGAATTGTACTACATGAGCTTGCTGACTCTCAGCAGGTAAATCATGTTTCAGATTTAAACTCTAAAACAATTCTCCAAACCAATCCTGATCTAAATAAAATTCTTTTTCAGGCTCAAAAGGAGACCACTGAAGTGGTACTCATCACTGAAGATCAGCAAGTAAGTTCTGAAGAACTTTACTTGAACTTCAAGAGGACAACTTTGTCAAGAGTTGCTAAGTCCGTCAGCAACTGGCAAGATAGGAGATGGATTTCTCAGATCTTCACCTTCATCTCTCAAATGAGAAAAAGAGATCTTCACTGTTCAAGCTCGAAACATTTGTCCACTCCATCCTTCCTGAAGAAATGACTATTCTCAGCAATGAGCTCAAATCTGATTGCTCAAATCAGAGAGAATATGAAGGCCAAATTTAAGAGTGCCTCTCCAGCTGACAAGCTGTGATGCTCAAAGGCTCTTTGTTCCTGTGGTGGCTGATCCCCACAAATTAACTGAGGAAGAGGAAGTGACAAGTGTTGCTTTGTAAAGCACGTTGAGCTAGTCATTCTGACAGATGATGAAGAAGAAGAAGAAGATAGAACAT
>CM051458.1:40971702-40987189 GCA_028274465.1 Plantago ovata
TTGGAAACTTGTGCCACTTGCTGAAGATAAGAAAGCTATTGGTACAAAGTGGGTGTTCAGAAGAAGCTGAGCGAGTCTGGTGAAGTAACAAGAAATAAAGCACGCTTAGTTGCTCAAGGTTACTGTCAGATGAAGGATTGGACTATGATGAGTCTTACGCTCCAGTTGCAAGATTGGATGCAATTAGGCTTTTCTTGGCCTTTGCTGCTCACAATGACTTCATTGTTTACCAATGGATGTTAAAAGTGGCATTCTTAAATGTGAACTTGCTGAAGAAGTCTACCTAGAACAACCCCCTGGCTTTGAACTTCCCTCAGAAACCAAGATGGTATATAGCTTCAGAAAGCTGTATATATCTAAAGCAAGCACCAAGAGCATGGTATGATACCTTGCTAATTCTTGCTGGAAAATGGTTTCAAGAAAGGTGAAGTTGACAAACATTATTTACCATGAACCATGATGGTAAAATAATCTTAGTTCAAATTTATGTGGATGACATAATTTTTGGATCTAAGGACAAGCAACTTTGTGATGATTTTGCCAAACTCATGACAAATAAGTTTGAAATGAGTATGATGGGAAAATTGAATTATTTCCTAGGATTGCAAGTCAAGCAACTCAAAGATGGAATATTCATAAATCAAGCAAACTATGCGAAAGAAATGCTCATAAAGTTTAGGATCAAAGAGGATGAAAAACCTGAAAAGATCCCTATGAGTGTTGGTACCAAATTGGGCTATACTAAAGAGGACAAATGTGTTGAAGAACACAAGTATAGGAAGATCATTGGTTCCTTGTTGTATCTAACAGCAAGTAGACTTGACATTCAGTATGCTGTTTGTGTGTGTGCAAGATTCCAATCTGATCCAAGAGAATCACACTACAAAAAGGCAATCAAAATACTGAAATATGTTAAAGGTACAGTCAATGTTGGATTATGGTATCCTAAAGATTCTGGACTTGAATTGGTTGGCTATTCTGATGCTGATCATGGTGGATCAACTCTTGATAGAAAAAGTACCTTTGGAACTTGTCAGTTTTTGGGTACTAGATTAATATCATGGTTCAGCAAGAAGCAAACTTGTGTCGCCAATTCATCTACTGAATCTGAATACATTGCAGCTGGTTGTTGCACAGCTCAAATCCTATGGATTCAGCAACAATTAAGAGATTATGGTATTTCTGCAAAGAAAACACCAATCTTTTGTGATAATACAAGTGCTATTGCAATTACGCAAAATCCTAAGTTTCACTCTAGGACCAAGCACATTGATATTAGACATCATTTCATTAGAGATCATGTGGAAAAAGGTGATATTGAGGTTGTGAAAGTAGGCACTGAAGATCAGCTTGCTGACATCTTCACCAAGCCCCTACCGGATAATAGGTTCGCAATGCTAAGGTATAACCTTGGATTGATTGAACTACCTCAATTAAGGATTGCTGAGACGGGTACTCAGACAATCAAAAGATACTGAAACAGGTATTCAAGTATCAAAGGAATTCTCTGAGACGGGAACTCAGAAAAAGAGAAAAGCTCATTTCTCAGATTTTACAAAAGGATGTCTCAAGTACAAAAGAATTTACTGATACGAGAAATCAGAAATATCTTTTAAACTTAAAGAAAATATGAGATATCTAAGTAAGGGGGAACTTTCAGCAAGTATCTAGATTGTTAATTCAAACTCGCTGAAAAGATTCTTGTCTATTTCAGCAAGCAATCTATCCCTTAATACTCGGTAAAATCAATTTGTGACGTTAAGCTGGCACAGATAAACTCGCAATAATCATGACATGAAATTCAATCGTGGCCATTGATTAAAAGGAGTTACTAATCTAACGGCTAACAAAACAAAGAGAGAGAGTGCTCTGACGGTTTTAGTTAGTGGGCCACTACGCATTTAATGCAAAGGCTCCACTAACTCCAGTGTTTCTCTGTTTTACCCTTGCTGAGAGCTCAATCGATTGAGTTTCTCACACACCAGAGACACTATATAAAGAAGGAGTTAGAGAAATGACAAAATTCTTTAAGTCACATTTCCTTTCTCTGCAAATTCTAGCCTGAATCTACTGTACCTCCGGTCAAAAAGCAAACTATCTCTTTTCGTACACTCTTTCGTGCTCTATATAAGAAATGGCTCCCAAGAGACAGTTATCTAAGTCCTCAAAATCGTCAAAGGTTGATAGTGCTGAAACACGCACTGCTCCGGTGACTACACTGGCCCCAGACACAACGAAAGTTGTGTTGAAAAACGACCGAATCACTGTAAAACCTATGCCTCCGTCATATCTTGACACTGCAAAGTGTGAGATGTTGATGCAATGGGGAGGGTTTGCAAAAGAAAAGTACATTAGGTACTTTTATGAACAAGAACTTGATGACCAAAATGAAGAGGCGCTTGAGTTCATCAAGCAGCAAGGCCTCATGAACTTTATCTCTACTCGCACTAAGCAAGTGAGCATGATTGATACTATGGAATTCTACAACAATGCAGAAATCCAGTCCCTTACAGACAGTAATGGAGTCACTGAAATCGTCCTGAAATGGACTGATTTAGCGGAGATTTTTCAGATTCCAACCACTGGAACTGAAGATGACGTCACTGCTTCTGACGAAGAAAGGCGAGATATCTCCCGTGACTTGGACAAAGCACGTTAAAAGAAAGCATCTCTGCCATTCACTTGGTCTAGTAGCTCTGCTACTGATAAAAGTTCTTGACTCCCAAGTTGGAGGAATTGACCAAGTAGGCCTGAGAAGATGGCCATTGCTGATGCATATCTATGAAAATAAATCGAAACTTAAGTGGGCTAAGTACATTTTCAACAGGCTTGTTGATTGTGTCACTATGTTTAAGGTAAAGGTAGAAGACAACAAGGTCTCACCTTCCTTTCCAGTTATGTATGGAATCAAGATATGCTATATCCTTGAACATTTCAGGATTCAGCTAAGAAATCCATTGCCAATCAAGAAATCTGTGTGCAATGTGGGAAGATCTTTCTACAAGCAGAATGTACCTAAGATTGCTGGAAAGAAAACTAAGAAGACAACAACTGCAAATGTTGTCAGCACAAGCCAGCAAGAAAGGTATACAACAGCTGCAGATGTTACCACTCAGCAACTTAGAGATGAAACTGCTGTTGGTGGTGGTAACACAAATGAAACTGCTGTAGAAACTCAACAAGGTACGTGTACAACACCTGTTGCTGAAAAGGCAACAATAGATGACTCTGGGAAACTGGAGAAATCTAAAAAGAAAAAGAGGAAAGCTGATGATGACACTCAGACTGCAGCGTCATCAGCAAATCCCGTACCTAAGAGGAAACGGACAAGCAACAAAAGAAAGAAAACACTGGCTCCCCTGTGAGTCCCTGATGTCCAAGACTCCTCAGTCAATTCCCAGACAAATGCTGAAACGCATTTGCCAGTAGATGTTTCTGAAGTAATTACTGAAACATATATCAGCAATGTTGAAGTGTTTGCGGAAGCCTTCAACAATCAACTCAACGTTGATAACTCTACTGAGAATAGACCACAAGGCAGTGGAAATGAAATTCCTGCCCAAGTCCCAGATATCTACATTGTAGATATTCCAAATGATCCAACTCTGGAACCAGCAAGTGATATTGCTGCTGATCTGCAAAGAGCGGCACTTGCTGATGCTACTGAAAAGATGGTTGCTGAACAAGCAATTCATCAAGTTGTTGAAACCCAGCTTGCTGAAGAACCAGTTGCTGAAATAGCAATGGTTCCAGTTCCTGAAGTTGCTGAAACTCAAGAAGCATTATTCAAGGACGCATCTCGTGATGCTGAGAATACTGGCCCAAGTTCACCCAAGACATCAATTGACAAAGTCCAGCTTGTACTGGAAGATTTAAGCAAACAAATGGAGTTGGAGATTGAAGAATCATCCAACAAGTCAATTGATCTCTTTATGACAAGCAGTGAGCTTAAAGGTCAAGATGCTTCTGCTCAACTTGTCATTTCAGAGACAAGGGAGATTGCTGAAACCGCACAGCTTTCTCAGTTAGAGCAAAACAAGAAGTCTGCTGAAGAAACAGTCCAAGAAGCTGAAGAAACTGTTAATGCTGAAAGGACTGAGCCACAACCTGTCCTTCCTCAGCAGGTAGTTAATTCAACCATCAGTAAAACTTCAATTTCTGAAAATTGTTCTTTTTCTAAAATTATTCTTTCTCTACAGACTTCTCAAGATGCATGTCAGATGGTTGCTGAAGCCTCTGCACCAGAACCAACACTCCCTGCTCAGCAGGTAGTTAATAATTTTGGTATAAAAACTAAGTTTGACAACTTAGTACTTGTGTCTAATTTTAATTTATTTCAGGATGAACAAATGGAGGATGCTACTCCAGCTCCTTATGGAATGGAAATTGTACTACATGAGCTTGCTGACTCTCAGCAGGTAAATCATGTTTCAGATTTAAACTCTAAAACAATTCTCCGAACCAACCCTGATCTAAATAAAATTCTTTTTCAGGCTCAAAAGGAGACCACTGAAGTGGTACTCATCACTGAAGATCAGCAAGTTAGTTCTGAAGAACTATACTTGAACTTCAAGAGGACAACTTTGTCACGAGTTGCTAAGTCTGTCAGCAACTGGCAAAGGTACAGGAGAATGGATTTCTCAGATCTTCACCTTCATCTCTCAAATGAGAAAAAGAGATCTTCACTGTTAAAGCTCGAAACATTTGTCCACTTCATCCTTCCTGAAGAAATGATATATTCTCAGCAAATGAGCTCCAATCTGATTGCTCAAATCAGAGAGAATATGAAGGCCAAATTTAAGAGTGCCTCTCCAGCTGAACAAGCTGTGATGCTCAAAGGTCTTTTTGTACCTGTGGTGGCTGATCCCCACAAGTTAACTGAGGAAGAGGAAGTGACAAGTGTTGCTTTGTATAAGCACGTTGAGCTAGTCATTCTAACAGATGATGAAGAAGAAGAAGAAGATGAGAACATTCCCACTGATCCCAGTGATGATGAAGGGAAAGATTCTAAGGACAAGAAAGATGACGATGATGACAATCAAGGTCCAAGTCCTGGTGCTGGTGGATTGAAGTTAACAGTTGCTGAAAATACTCAATCTGACCATCAGCAAGCTGAACAACAACAATCTCAGCAAGAATCTCAACCTCCTCCTGTTGATGCTGAAAATCAAGCACCTGTGCAAGGTGCTGATAGCTGAAGAAGAATACGCCAGAAATAGGGCTGCCTTGAAAAATGGCAAAAGTCCAGTTTCTGATGCCAAGGTTACTGAAGAAAACCTTGAAGATGAGGATGAAGAAGATGAAGATTACCAACGAGCTCTACAAAACAGTCTCGTGATCCATGCAAGGCATACGCAAGATCTAGAAATTGGTAAATCTTCAAGACAAAAACAAAAGGAAGTTCCATCTCTTCCATTTACTACTGGCGAAACTCCAGTAATTGAGCCACAAACTCAATTGATACAACTAACTACTGGTGAAACTCCAGTTGTTGAGTCTGAAGCGTCCAAATGAATCTGAGGATGATGACGACTTGTCAGAAAATGACGATGAACAGTCCAAGCGAGACCCAAAAGTTGTTCAGATTCCTCCTCCTGATTACATCAATGATTTAGACGATGGTCTATGTTGGTCCCTTTAAACAACAAGAAAAGACTAGAGGGGGGGGGGTGAATAGTCTTTTCAAACTTTTGTCGTTTAAAAACTTTCTCAGCAAGTACTTATTACTTTTCAGTAATGAGGTTGCTGATACTTAACTTTCTCAGCAAGCGTAAGTTACTTTCCAGTAGCTTGGTTTGCTGATACTTAAAATCAGAGAGCGGAAGTCTTTGAAACAATAAGTGGTCTTTCAGCAAGTGAAGTGAGTGACTGTGTACAAACAGATATAATTTGCTGAAAGCTAAATGTAGTAATTAAATCACACAAACGCTTTTATAGTGGTATCTGAGAGTGGCGTAATCTCTCAACTAATCCACTTTGTCCTTTCTAGGACTGAATCCACTAAGATATGATTGAGGTTCCTTACAATCTCCTATCTAAAGCGATTCAACAGAAACCAAAGCACACTTGCTTTGTCTCCAACCTAAACTAGAGAACTCAACCTTGTTCTCCACCAAACTTGGTACTTTTAATCAGCAAAACCTTGCTCGATTAAGTTCCCCCTGAATATCACGCCTGAAAGGGTGTATTTTCAGTTAGAGAGTTTTGGGGTGAGATAACTTAATTATAACTTATTCAGTTACAACAAGTAATCTAAGAAACACAACTTGGAATACTTTGCATTAAACAAGTTTGATTGTTTCTGGTGTCAAGACTTGTTCTTGTTCGAAAGAAAGAACACTTAACTAATTTCTTAGCTGAGTTTGTTCTTCTTCTTTACAAGTAGCTTTTTCAAGCTTTAAGTTTTGGAACGGATCAATGGCAGTAAGAGTGTTTGAAGGTTTGTGAGTTTTTAAGCACAAGTGAGAGTTTGATCACGTTGTTGACACACTTCAACTCTTTGCCGGATGACCTCTATTTATAGTGAAAGTAAGGAGCCGTTTGAATTTCAAATCCTAAGGCTTTTGTTCCTTAACATGTCACTATCTTGCTTTTGTACTTTCAGCAGCAACTTTGTTTGTCTTCTAGTCTCTTGTCCTTCGCGTGTAAGCTTTGCATTAAATGCATATTTGAATAGAATTCAAACAGTAACATTGGAGCGCAATTTCACGTACATTCAGCAAGAGGTCACATATGTTCATCAGCAAGTGTTCATTCTCAGTTTCAGCAAGCACAACCTACTCTGTCTTTCAGATTTTCACTTATGCAATGCTGTTGCTGAAAATTCCACTTTCTGAGCAACACGTGCCTTTACCAGTCTTCAGCAATCTTCAAGTCTTCAAGTCTTCAAGTCTTCAGATCTTCAAAAGTCTTCAAGATTCTGACCGGTTTCTTATTTGCTTCAATAATTTGTTTGTAATAAACAAAATATATCTTCAGCAAATGCTTCAATAGGTCATTTTCTTTTCAGAAAATAAGATTCATTAAAGCTAAGCATCAATAAGATATTTTCTTTTCAGAAAATAAGATACATCATACGCTAAAGTGTCAATAAATTATTTTCTTCTCAGAAAATAAAATACGTCATACACAAAAGAAATAACTTATCTAAAACATAACTAAGTCATCAGCAAACGTTCCTCTTTTACAATGTCCTTAAAATTCTAAAATCCTATGGACCTTAAGAGTACTAGTTACTGGACTGTTCTTAATTTAGCATGGTTAATTGCTCATCAAAATTACAAGTTTCCTAACAAATTTCCCCCTTTTTGATGTTAGCAATCTATGGCTAAATTAATTGTTACCCTTTTAGAGGTTTCTGATGTTAAATAAATCAGATGATTAATGCAAGCATACTTGAATTAATAAACAGTAAGCATAAGTAAGTTGCATAATCAGAACCAATAAGAGTAAAAAAGAATTCATTGCTGAAAGTTATCATTCAGAAGATTACAAGAAAGCATAGATAACAATGAATCAGCAAACAAAAAACTTTAACGAAAACTATTGCAGGGACTTAAACTCTTTCATAGGATTTTCTCAAAATCTCTCTTACACTCTTCTCAGCAAGAGCAGTGAATTCAACACAATCCTTCTCGTAGTTTTCCAGAAGCCTACGGACTTGTAGTTGAAGAATTCTTGCATTTTTGCAGGCAGTATGATGATGCTTTTCAACATTCATTTCCATGTAGTGAATTACCCACAAATGCATGCCTCAATTGCTTGCATGGAGAAGCTGTGTATCTGAAATGTTTCTCGGATGAATCTTTCTTAACCAGAGAAGATCTTCTTCTTGATCCTTCAGTGAGATAGAAGTACTCATAAGGAATCAATCCAAGTTTCTTTTTAGGTTTCTTTGTTATCGGGTCAGCATAGTAAGCAACGCCAGGTAGTTTTATCAAATCTGGTTCTTGTCTATAAGTCTTACCGATGACAGTTCTTCTTACTGAGACCTCAAGATTCAACCATCTCCCAGCAATATTTCTTGGGAGGGATTCTTCCCTTTGCTTTCTTTGGACCTTGAGTTCAATCCATTTGAACATTTGATTCAGAATGGCTGTAGGAAAGAACTCATTTACTAGCAAGTCTTCCAGCTTTAGGATCCAACAACCATGAATGTTTCTGATCACATTTTGAGTGGTTTCATCATTGCTGGTCTTTGTATATTCAATGCCGGAGCCAATAGCAATGTTGGCCAGCCTTTTGTCTTCCTGTCTTTGCCATCTTCTTCTTTATTTAGCATTGTCTTAATCTCTTGCTGAAGAGTCTGACGAAAAATGCCTTGAATGGCCAGACGGAGTTATGGCTGTTAAGGGTCTAGCTCTTATGGCTTGAGCTATTGTTTGATTGTCATCATCTTCATTCAGATTGTGATGACTTTCAGTGTGACAGAAATCTTGAGTTTCAGCAGCGGTTTTTCTCTTTTTGGTACTTGCTGAATTTAACTCAGTTTCTGCTTGTCTTTTAGAACTTTGCTCTCTTTCAGCAAGAGGTTCTAATGGAAGTGGCGCACCAGCAGCAGTAGTAGGAGGGGTTTGATTGCTTTTTCTTGTCTTCTTTTCCCCCTTAGACATGGATTGCAACATCGGAGTGATGTGCAGAGAATAAAACTCATTGCAATTTTCAGCAAGAGTGTTGAGACTGTTATACTTCATGATGATTTCTTGTTGGTCAGAGTTCATTGTTGCTAACTCTTTTTGAATATTCATCATGTTCTCTTCATGTCTTTTCTCTGTTGCGGCCTTCTCATCCATAATATTCTGAGCTTTGACAAGAGCATTCTTTGCAAGCTTGAGCGCCTGACTTACATCTTCTTCATAGCTCTTATGATAAAGACTGATGTCTCTTTGAGCTATTGTCAAAGTTGTAGTGCGTCTCAGCACTGTAGCCAGTATTTTTCCAATGTCAAGTGGACTCTCAGCAAGCAATGCCTCATCTTCAGCTTTGCAGGCATCATGGACTTGCTTTAGTGCTAGAATTCTGGGAGTAAACTCCTCAACTCTTGGGAACGGCACTAAATGAGGTGTTAAGGAATGAACCTTAATTTCGGAAGCAAACTGATCATCACGCGTCAACAATTCTGCTCTTAGACCATCGTCTAAATCATTGATGTAATCAGGAGGAGGAATCTGAACGACTTTTGGGTCTCGCTTAGATTGATCATCATCATTTTCTGACAAGTCGTCATCATCCTCAGATTCATCAAGTTGAGCGACTTTGGAGCCTTTGTCAGTAGCTTCACTTCCTTTTTGTTGAGTGGTTGCTGATGGCAACGCTTCAGACTCAACGACTGGAGTTTCACCAGTAGATAGTTGTTTCAATTGAGTTTGTGGCTCAATTACTGGAGTTTCGCCAGTAGTTAGTTTTAATTGAGTAGTTGCTGAAGGCAACGTTTGAGACTCAATAACTGGAGTTTCGCCAGTAGTAAATGGAAGGGATGGAACTTCCTTTGATTTTGGTCTTGAAGATTCACCAATTTCCAGATCATGCGTATGCCTTGTATGGATCACGAGACTATTTTGTAGAGCTCGTTGGTAATCTTCATCTTCTTCATCCTCGTCTTCATGGTTTTCTTCAGTAACCTTGGCATCAGAAACTGGACTCTTGCCATTTTTCAAGGCAGCCCTTTTTCTGGCATATTCTTCTTCAGTATCAGCACCTTGTACAGGTGCTTGATTTTCAGTAGCAGGAGGAGGTTGAGATTCATGCTGAGGTTGTGGTTGTTCAGCTTGATGATTTTCTTGTTGAACATTTTCAGCAACTGTCAACTTTAGGCCTCCAGCATCAGGACTTGGACCTTGATTGTCATCATCATCATCTTTCTTGTCCTTGGAATCTTTCCCTTCATCATCACTGGGATCAGTGGGAATGTTCTCATCTTCTTCTTCTTCTTCATCATCTGTCAGAATGACTAGCTCAACATGCTTGTACAAAGCAACACTTGTCACTTCCTCTTCCTCAGTTAATTTGTGGGGATCAGCCACCACAGGAACAAAAAGACCTTTGAGCATCACAACTTGTTCAGCTGGAGAGGCACTCTTAAATTTGGCCTTCATATTCTCTCTGATTTGAGCAATCAGATTTGAGCTCATTTGCTGAGAATATGTCATTTCTTCAGGAAGGATGGAGTGGACAAATGTTTCGAGCTTTAACAGTGAAGATCTCTTTTTCTCATTTGAGAGATGAAGGTGAAGATCTGAGAAGTCCATTCTCCTATATCTTTGCCAGTTGCTGACGGACTTAGCAACCCTTGACAAAGTTGTCCTCTTGAAGCTCAAGTAAAGTTCTTCAGAACTTACTTGCTGATCTTCAGTGATGAGTACCACTTCAGTGGTCTCCTTTTGAGCCTGAAAAAGAATTTTATTTAGATCAGGATTGGTTTGGAAAATTGTTTTAGAGTTTAAGTCTGAAACATGATTTACCTGCTGAGAGTCAGCAAGCTCATGTAGTACAATTTCCATTCCATGAGGAGCTTGAGTAGCATCCTCCATTTGTTCATCCTGAAATAAATTAAAATTAGACACAAGTACTAAGCTGTCAAACTTAGTTTTTATACCAAAATTATTAACTACCTGCTGAGCAGGGAGTGTTGGTTCTGGTGCAGAGGCTTCAGCAACCATCTAACTTGCATCTTGAGAAGTCTGTAGAGAAAGAATAATTTTAGCAAAAGAACAATTTTCAGAAATTGAAGTTTTACTGATGGTTGAATTAACTACCTGCTGAAGAAGGACAGGTTGTGGCTCAGTCCTTTCAGCATTAACAGTTTCTTCAGCTTCTGGGACTGTTTCTTCAGCAGACTTCTGATTTTGCTCTAACTGAGAAAGCTGTGCGGTTTCAGCAATCTCCCCTGTCTCTGAAATGACAAGTTGAGCAGAAGCATCTTGACCTTTAAGCTCACTGCTTGTCATGAAGAGATCAATTGACTTGTTGGATGATTCTTCAATCTCCAACTCCATTTGTTTGCTTAAATCTTCCAGTACAAGCTGGACTTTGTAAATTGAGGTCTTGGGTGAACTTGGGCTAGTATTCTCAGCATCAAGAGATGCGTCTTCGAATAATGCTTCTTGAGTTTCAGCAACTTCAGGAACAGGAACCATTGCTATTTCAGCAACTGGTCCATCAGCAAGCTGGGTTTCAGCAACTTGATGAGTTGCTTGTTCAGCAACCATCTCTTCAGCAGCATCAGCGAGTGCCGCTCTTTGCAGATCAGCAGCAATGTCGCTTGCTGGTTCCATAGTTGGACCATTTGGAATATCTACAATGTAGATATCTGGGACTTGGGCAGGAATTTCATTTCCACTGCCTTGAGGTCTGTTCTCAGTAGAGTTATCAACGTTAAGTTGATTGTTGAAGGCTTCCGCAAACACTTCAACATTGCTGATATATGTTTCAGTAATTATTTCAGCAACATCTACTGGCAAATGCGTTTCAGCATTTGTCTGGGAATTGACTGAGGAGTCTTGGACATTAGGGACTGACTAAGAAGTCAGTGTCTTCTTTCTTTTGTTACTTGTCTGTTTCCTCTTAGGTACGGGATTTGCTGATGACGCTGCAGTCTGAGTGTCATCATCAGCTTTCCTCTTTTTCTTTTTAGATTTCTCCAGTTTCCCAGAGTCATCTATTGTTGCCTTTTCAGCAACAGGTGTTGTACACGTACCTTGTTGATTTTCTACAGCAGTTTCATTTGTGTTACCACCACCACCAGCAGTTTCATCTCTAAGTTGCTGAGTGGTAACATCTGCAGCTGTTGTATACCTTTCTTGCTGGCTTGTGCAGACAACATTTGCAGTTGTTGTCTTCTTGGTTTTCTTTCCAGCAATCTTAGGTACATTCTGCTTGCAGAAAGATCTTCCCACATTGCACACAGATTTCTTGATTGGCAATGGGTTTCTTACTTGAATCCTGAAATATTCAAGGATATAGCATATCTTGATTCCATACATAACTGGAAAGGAAGGTAAGACCTTGTTGTCTTCTACCTTTACCTTAAACTTAGTAACACAATCAACAAGCCTGTTGAAAATGTACTTAGCCCAGTTAAGTTCCGATTTATTTTCATAGATACGCATCAGCAATGGCCATCTTCTCAAGCCTACTTGGTCAATTCCTCCAACTTGGGAGTCAAGAACTTTAATGAGTAGCAGAGCTACTAGACCAAGTGAATGGCAGAGATGCTTTCTCTTAACGTGCTTTGTCCAAGTCACGGGAGCTATCTCGCCTTTCTTTATCTTTGCATTTCTGACGTCACTGTAGAAAGCTTCAATTTCTTCGTCCGAAGCAGTGACGTCATCTTCAGTTCCAGTGGTTGGAATCTGAAAAATCTCCGCTAAATCAGTCCATTTCAGGACGATTTGCGTGTTCTGGACATAAGTAAGGATCACTTTTTCAGTGACTCCATTACTGTCTGTAAGGGACTGGATTTCTGCATTGTTGTAGAATTCCATGGTATCAATCATGCTCACTTGCTTAGTGCGAGCAGAGATAAAGTTCATGAGGCCTTGCTGCTTGATGAACTCAAGCGCCTCTTCATTTTGGTCATCAAGTTCTTGTTCATAAAAGTACCTAATGTACTTTTCTTTTGCAAACCCTCCCCATTGCATCAACATCTCACACTTTGCAGTGTCAAGATATGACGGAGGCATAGGTTTTATAGTGATTCGGTCGTTTTTCAACACAACTTTCGTTGTGTCTGGGGCCAGAGAATTCACCGGAGTAGTGCGTGTTTCAGCACTATCAACCTTTGACGATTTTGAGGACTTTGATAACTGTCTCTTGGGAGCCATTTCTTATATAGAGCAAGAAAGATTGTACGAAAAGAGATAGTTTGCTTTTTGATCGGAGGTACAGTAGTTTCAGGCTAGAAATTGCAGAGAAAGGAAATGTGAGTTAAAGAATTTTGTCATTTCTCTAACTCCTTCTTTATATAGTGTCTCTGGTGTGTGAGAAACTCAATCGATTTGAGCTCTCAGCAAGGGTAAAACAGAGAAACACTGGAGATAGTGGAGCCTTTGCATTGAATGCGTAGTGGCCCACTAACTAAAACCGTCAGAGCACTCTCTCTCTTTGTTTTGTTAGCCGTTAGATTAATAACTCCTTTTAATCAGTGGCCACGATTGAATTTCATGTCATGATTTATTGCGAGTTTATCTGTGCCAGCTTAACGTCACAAATTGATTTTACCGAGTAATAAGGGATAGATTGCTTGCTGAAATAGACAAGAATCTTTTCAGCGAGTTTGAATTAACAATCTGGATACTTGCTGAAAGTTCCCCCTTACTTAGATATCTCATATTTTCTAAGTTTAAAAGACATTTCTGATTTCCCGTATCAGTAAATTCTTTTGTATTTGAGACATCCTTTGTTAAAATCTGAGAGATGAGCTTTGCTCTTTTTCTGAGTTTCCGTCTCAGAAAATTCCTTTGATACTTGAATACCTGTTTCAGTATCTTTTGATTGTCTGAGTACCCGTCTCAGCAATCCTTAAGCTCTTTCACTTACTGAGTGCCTGTCTCAGCAAATGATCAAGTTTCCTAACAAATACCTGTTTTGAAGGAATTATTTGTTGAATGCCGGTTTCAGCAATCATGTTGTGACTTATCATTTCTTAGAAGAAATCAGTGATTTGGTCTTTGGACAGGAATACTTTGGCTTGCTGAATACCTGTTTCAGCATACTGCCAAGTGTATCCTTTATTGAGGTAGTTCAATAAATCCAAGGTTATACCTTAGCATTGCGAACCTATTACCCGGTAGGGGCTTGGTAAGATGTCAGCAAGCTGATCTTCAGTACCTACTTTCAAAACCTCAATATCACCCTTTTCCACATGATCTCTAATGAAATGATGTCTAATATCAATGTGCTTAGTCCTAGAGTGAAACTTAGGATTTTGCGTAATTGCAATAGCACTTGTATTATCACAGAAGATTGGTGTTTTCTTTGCAGAAATACCATAATCTCTTAATTGTTGCTGAATCCATAGGATTTGAGCTGTGCAACAACCAGCTGCAATGTATTCAGATTCAGTAGATGAATTGGCGACACACGTTTGCTTCTTGCTGAACCATGAAATTAATCTAGTACCCAAAAACTGACAAGTTCCAGATGTACTTTTTCTATCAAGAGTTGATCCACCATGATCAGCATCAGAATAGCCAACCAATTCAAGTCCAGAATCTTTTGGATACCATAATCCAACATTGACTGTACCTTTAACATATTTCAGTATTTTAATTGCCTTTTTGTAGTGTGATTCTCTTGGATCCGATTGGAATCTTGCACACACACAAACAGCATACTGAATGTCAGGTCTACTTGTTGTTAAATACAACAAGGAACCAATGAGCTTCCTATACTTGTGTTCTTCAACACTTTTGTCCTCTTTAGTATAGCCCAATTTGGTACCAACACTCGTAGGGATCTTTTCAGGTTTTTCATCCTCTTTGATCCTAAACTTTATGAGCATTTCTTTCGCATACTTTGCTTGATTTATGAATATTCCATCTTTGAGTTGCTTGACTTGCAATCCTAGGAAATCATCACAAAGTTGCTTGTCCTTAGATCCAAAAATTATGTCATCCACATAAATTTGAACTAAGATTAATTTACCATCATGGTTCATGGTAAAAAGAGTTTTGTCAACTTCACCTTTCTTGAAACCATTTTCCAGCAAGAACTTAGCTAAGGTATCATACCATGCTCTTGGTGCTTGCTTTAGACCATATACAGCTTTCTGAAGCTTATATACCATCTTGGTTTCTGAGGGAAGTTCAAAGCCAGGGGGTTGTTCTAGGTAGACTTCTTCAGCAAGTTCACCATTTAAGAATGCACTCTTAACATCCATTTGGTAAACAATGAAGTCATTGTGAGCAGCAAAGGCCAAGAAAAGCCTAATTGCATCCAATCTTGCAACTGGAGCGTAAGACTCATCATAGTCCAATCCTTCAGTCTGACAGTAACCTTGAGCAACTAAGCGTGCTTTGTTTCTTGTTACTTCACCAGACTCGCTCAGCTTGTTTCTGAACACCCACTTTGTACCAATAGCTTTCTTATTTTCAGCAAGTGGCACAAGTTTCCAGACTTTGTTTCTTTCAAATTGATCCAATTCTTCTTGCATTGCCTTTATCCATTCAGAATGCTTCAAAGCTTCTTCTATGGTTTTAGGTTCAATTTCTGAAACAAAGCAAGAGAATAAAGATTCTACTTCTACGACAGTTGCTTCTTCAGCAAGTCCTTGAGTAGCTTTGGATCTAGTCACTTGGCGTTTATTAATATCGCCAATCATATCCGTAGAGGGATGATCTCTAATCCATTTATTAACAGGTTTTCCTGTTTGTTGGATCAGGATATGTTTGCTCATCAGCATGTGACTCTTCGGTAGTACTTGTTCAGTACTACTGAGAAATTGTTCTGCTGAGATTTGATCGTCAGCAACTGCTTGCTCAGCAACTGC
>CM051458.1:40987289-41028265 GCA_028274465.1 Plantago ovata
AGCAATCTTCAAGTCTTCAAGTCTTCAAGTCTTCAGATCTTCAAAAGTCTTCAAGATTCTGACCGGTTTCTTATTTGCTTCAATAATTTGTTCTTAATAAACAAAATATATCTTCAGCAAATGCTTCAATAGGTCATTTTCTTTTCAGAAAATAAGATTCATTAAAGCTAAGCATCAATAAGATATTTTCTTTTCAGAAAATAAGATACATCATACGCTAAAGTGTCAATAAATTATTTTCTTCTCAGAAAATAAAATACGTCATACACAAAAGAAATAACTTATCTAAAACATAACTAAGTCATCAGCAAACGTTCCTCTTTTACAATGTCCTTAAAATTCTAAAATCCTATGGACCTTAAGAGTACTAGTTACTGGACTGTTCTTAATTTAGCATGGTTAATTGCTCATCAAAATTACAAGTTTCCTAACAGTCTAAGAGCAGAATTGCTGATACGTGATAATCAGTTTGCTTCCGAACTCAAGGTTCATTCCTTGACACCTCATTTAGTGTCGTTCCCAAGAGTTGAGGAGTTTACTCCCAGAATTCTAGCACTAAAGCAAATCCATGATGCCTACAAAGCTGAAGATGAGGCATTACTTGCTGAGAGCCCACTTGACATTGGAAAAATATTGGCTACAGTGCTGAGACGCACTACAACTTTGACAATAGCTCAGAAAGACATCAGTCTTTATCACAAGAGCTATAAAGAAGATGTAAGTTAAGCGCTCAAGCTTGCAAAGAATGCTCTCGTCAAAGCTCAGACTTTAATGGATGCGAAGGCCGCAACAGAGAAAAGACATGAAGAGAACATGATGAATATTCAAAAAGAGTTGTCAACAATGAACTCTGACCAACAGCAAATCATCATGAAGTATAACAGCTTAAACACTCTTGCTGAAATTAAATTGCAATGAGTTTTATTCTCTGCACATCACTCCGATGTTGCAATCCATGTCTAAGGGGGAAAAGAAGAATACTAGAAAAAGCAACCAAACCCCTCCTACTCCTGCTGCTGACGTGCCTTTGCCCATAGAACCGCTTGCTGAAAAAGAGCAAAGTTCTAAAAGACAAGCAGAATCTGAGTTAAATTCAACAAGTATCAAAAAGAGAAAAACCGCTGCTGAAACTCAAGATTTCTATCATACTGAAAGTCATCACAATCTGAATGAAGATGATGAAGAAGATGATGAAAATCAAACAATAGCTCAAGCCATAAGAGCTAGACCCTTAACAGCCGTGACTCCGTCTGGCCACTCAAAGCATTTCTCGTCTGACTCTTCAGCAAGAGATCAAGACAATGCTAAAACAAGAAGAAGAAGGCAAAGACAGGAAGAGAAAAGGCTGGCCAGCATTGCTATTGGCTCCGGCATTGAATATACAAAGACCAGCAATGAGGAAACCACTCAGAATGTGATCAGAAACATTCATGGTTGCTGGATCTTAAAGCTGGAAGACTTGCTGGTGAATGAGTTCTTTCCTACAGCCATATTGAATCAAACGTTCAAATGGATTGAACTCAAGTTCCAAAGAAATCAAAGGGAAGAATCCCTCCCAAGAAATGTTGCTGGGAAATGGTTGAATCTAGAGGTCTATGTAAGAAGAGTTGCCATTGGTAAGACATACAAGCAAGAACCAAATCTAATCAAACCACCTGGCATTGCTTACTACTCAGACCCGGTAACAAAGAAACCTAAGAAGAAACTTGGATTGATTCCTTATGAGTACTTCTATCTCACTGCTAAGGATCAAGAAGAAGATCCTCTCTGGTTAAGAAAGATTCATCCGAAAAGCATTTCAGATACACAGCTTCTCCGTGCCAGCAATTGGGGCATGCATTTGTGGGTAATTAATTACATGGAAATGAATGCTGAAAAGCATCATCATACTGCCTGAATAAACGCAAGAATTCTTCAACTACAAGTCAGTAGGCTTCTGGAAAAACTACGAAAAGGATTGTGTTGAATTTACTTCACTTGCTGAGAAGAGTGTAAGAGAAATTTTGAGAAAATCTTCTGAAAGAGCTTAAGTCCCTGCAATAGTTTTTGTTAAAGTTTTTGCTTGCTGATTCTGTTTTTGTTATCTATGCTTTCTCTTGTAAACTTCTGAATGATAACTATCAGCAATGAAATCTTTTGACTCTTATTGGTTTTTGATTATGCAATTTACTTATGCTTACTGTTTAATTATTCAAGTATGCTTGCATTAATCAACTGATTTATTCAACATCAGAAACCTCTAAAAGGGTAACAATTAATTTAGCCATGGATTGCTAACATCAAAAAGGGGGAAATTTGTTAGGAAACTTGTAATTTTGATGAGCAATTTACCATGCTAAATTAAGGAAAGTCCAGTAACTAGTACTCTTAAGGTCCATAGGAATTTAGAATTTTAAGGACATTGTAAAAGAGGAACGTTTTGCTGATGACTTAGTTAGGTGCTAGATAAGTTATTTCTTTTGCGTATGATGTATTTTATTTTCTGAAAAGAAAATAACTTATTGATGCTTAGCTTATGATGTATCTTATTTTCTGAAAACAAAATAACCTATTGAAGCATTTGCTGAAGATATATTTTGTTTATTATAAACAAATTATTTAAGCAAATAAAGAAACCGCTCAGAATCTTGAAGACTTTTGAAGATCTGAAGACTTGAAGAATTTGAAGATCTGAAGACTAGAAGATTGCTGAAGACTGGTATCTACAAAGGCACGTGTTGTTCAGAAAGTGGAATGTTCAGCAACAACATTGCATAAGTGAAAATCTGAAAGACAGAGTAGGTTGTGCTTGCTGAAACTGAGACTGACCACTTGCTGATAAACATATGTGACCTCTTGCTGAATGTACATGAATTGGCGCTCCAATGTTATTGTTTGAATTCTATTCAAATGTGCATTTAATGCAAAGCTTACACGCGAAGGACATGAAGACTAGAAGACAAACAAAGTCGCTGCTGAAAGTACAAAAGTAAGATAGTGACATGTTGAGGAACAAAAGCCTTAGGATTTGAAATTCAAACGGCTCCTTACTTGCACTATAAATAGAGGTCATCCGGCAAAGAGTTGAAGTGTGTCAACAACGTGATCAAACTCTCACTTGTGCTTAAAACTCACAAACCTTCAAACACTCTTACTGCCATTGATCCGTTCCAAGACTTAAAGCTTGAAAAAGCTACTTGTAAAGAAGTAGAACAAACTCGGCTAAGAAATTAGTTAAGTGTTCTTTCTTTCGAACAAGAACGAGTCTTGACACTAGAAACAATCAAACTTGTTTACTGCAAAGTATTCCAAGTTGTGTTTCTTAGATTACTTGTTGTAACTGAATAAGTTGTAATTAAGTCATCTCACCCCAAAACTCTCTAACTGAAAATACACCCTTTCAGGCGTGATATTCAGGGGGAACTTAATCGAGCATAGTTTTGCTGATTAAAAGTACCAAGTTTGGTGGAGAACAAGGTTGAGTTCTCTAGTTTAGGTTGGAGACGAAGCAAGTGTGCTTTGGTTTCTGTCGAATCGCTTTAGATAGGAGATTGTAAGGAACCTCAATCATATCTTAGTGGATTCAGTCCTAGAAAGGACGAAGTGGATTAGTTCAGAGATTACGCCACTCTCAGATACCACTATAAAAGTGTTTGTGTGATTTACTTACTGTATTTAGCTTTCAGCAAATTATATCTGTCTGTACACAGTCACTCACTTCACTTGCTGAAACCTTTTCTTGCTGAAAAAGTACTTATTGTTTCAAAGACTTCCGCTCTCTGATTTTAAGTATCAGCAAACCAAGCTACTGTAAAGTAACTTACGCTTGCTGAGAAAGTTAAGTATCCGCAAACTCATTACTGAAAAGTAATAAGTACTTGCTGAGAAAGTTTTAAACGACGAAAGTTTGAAAAGACTATTCACCCCCCCCCCCCTCTAGTCTTTTCTTGTTGTTTAAAGGGACCAACAAACTCCTTCCTCTATTAGAAGTCCAAGGGATAAGTTAGATTTTCCTGATGGAGTTTTAATTTGATTGAGAATGAATCTAGACTTGATAATGGTTTCCTAGTGCGATAAGAATTAGATTCTTATTCCTTTATGAAGTCTAATTGCTTATGCTTTAGGCTTCTATTGACTACTATATATAGTAGACTATTAGAGAGTTTTTGACATAGACTTTCACAGTCATTCTACCCAGTTTTCTTAGAGAAAATAAAAACTCTCCCCTCCTCTACAGTCACCCGCGCGCGCCACCTCACCGGAGGAATTGCCGCCCCGTCTTCTTGGTCACACAAAGAATATCCTAGCATTCTTCCGATAGGCTGTTCATCCGTGGATACCAAGGTTGAGGTTCTAGGAGCTGGAAACTAACTCTTATTGTCTTGCAGATATAAGGAGTATTGTAGATATCTTCAACTTCAACGAAGGAGAAGATACACCGGAGTATTACGAAGACTTGGAAGCTGCTTTGGAAGTAAGGTTAGTCTTCTAATTGACGTGTTTATATATATATACGACATATGCATAATCAATTAACCTGTATGTTAAGAATTTTTTTGAAATTCCGCTGCGTACCCTAGGGGTAACTCTGACCATATTTTCTTACAAATACTAACATACATTTCCATAATTTAAGAAATCCTCAAATTAACAAAATCCCAAAATCGATTCATTACTCAATTTTACAACAATCAACTACACATTTAAGCAAAATAGACTTGTATCAACTACTATGTAACATACATTTGACAATTTAACAAACAATTGAATAATTCCCAAATTAAAAATCAAATAAGGGTTAGAGTTCATACCTTTGATTTTGCACAAATTGACCAAAAAAACTTCGAATTGAAGGTTGTTCCTTGTTGCTTGTGCAATAAGTTTCAATTTGCTACAAAAATGGATGAAAATGGTGGAGTTTTGAAGGAGAAATGGAGATGAGAAGAGAGAAAAACGGAGAAGAAGAAGAATGGAGATTAAAGAATGAAGGTTCTGCCGGTTGCTTCACGATATAGTGAAGCTTACCGACGGATAACGTTATCCGTCGGTAAGCTTTGTTTTTTTAATTTTTTTTTATTAAAACTGGTAATTCAGCGACGGATAACATTATCCGTCGCTAAAGTACCGACGGATCGGTCCTCTTTAGCGACGGATGACGAACAAAGTGGTCAACTTTGTTCGTTATCCGTCATCCGTCGGTAACGTGGAGCGATCCGTCGGTAAATACCGACGGATAAAATCCTTAATTTTATCCGTCGGTATCCGACGGATTTTTTGTAGTGCATCATTCTCATTGTCAGACATTTTGGTGAAAAAGGAAAAGCTAAGAACTTAAATAGGCCTATTGAAATAGACTTAGATAACCTAAGCTCGTGATACCATGTTAAAATTCTAGCAGAAGACAATAGAGATGATTTGGGGGAAGTATTTTGTTATTGATTTTGCAGTGAATGGCTGCGGCTTACAGAATTACAGAAACAGATGGAACCCTAGCAACCTATATATACAAAAATTAAGCAGTATATCTACAAAATTTACAAATTACTCTAACCAATCAAAACTCTATCGTACAGCTGGTGAAAAGCTTGATTTATCGGTGAGGTAATTGATCGATCTTTCTGGAGATAAGGCTGAGTCATGCCGATAAGCTTTTCCCAAAATCGTACTCTGCATAGTACCGTGGTGAGCATGATGTGGCTGGTGTAGGTAAACCGGAGCGTTTGAACTCTCCCGCTTGTGGGTTCCAATCCTCTGTGTTTCTTTCACATGTTCCCGCGCTATGTTCTTTACTGCAAGATGAACTAGTGCCATATTAATTCGTGCCTTTGATTCGTCTTCATTTCCCTCCAAATTCTTGTGTTTACTGTGAATGATTCCTTCAACTTTTCTAATAGCGTTTATGTAGACAAAGCTAGAGAATAAACATTGCTAGCCATATGCTTTAAGATCAAATCCTTCCAAAAGATTTTTCTCTCAGACCACGAAACCCCTTATAAATATCTTTAACCACATACCTCCCATTATCCATGCAATCCTTCCATTCTTGGAGATCATACACCATACTACGACACTTGAAAATACTCTGAAGGACCCAAGAGCAATTGGCCGAAGGTGTAAAATTCTGAATAGTTGTATTATTTATGTAGTATATATATGTGCACCCATCGTATCCAAAGTTTATCGGTTTTATTCTGTAGGTTCCACAATAGCTTTGCCATCATAGCTTGCCAAACTGTCAAGTTCCGGATATTCAGGCCACTACGACTACGCGGATTACATACTTGATCCCAAGCTACAAGTGTTTTCCTTGAAGGACTATCTTTTCCACTCCATAAATATATGCGACAGATAGTCTCAATGTGGTGTAATACTTTTTTAGGGAGAGGGAAGACTTGCAATCAATAGCTCGTGACAGAGAATAACACAATCTCAATCAGTTGTTGGCGTCCTGCATAGCTGAGAAGCTTAGATGTCCAGTGACGCACTCGGAGTAGAATCTTATCGATGAGCTGTTGGCACATATTGATAACGAAGTACTAGTTTTAGTAAGTACAAATACTGTCATTAAATTCAAACTGGTTAAGAGAACTCACCAATCTCTTAGCAAGTCATTAACCTTACTAAATTCAAACTAGTTTTAGTAAGTACAAATACGTCATTAAATTCAAACTAGTTTAAAACTAGTTTCAGTAAGTACCAATCTCGCACCAATAATCAAATCAAGCAAGTTAAGAGAACTCAACGCCAAAACTAAATTTACCCAGAAATCAAGAAAGAAGGTTTTCACATTCCTGATTATTATTGGTTAGTCGTGATACGGATAGACACTTGCACACAAATAATTTCTTCGAGGTATGTTGGTGTCGTATAAAACCTGTTGCAGCATATCAATTGTCCAAATTCAAACTGGAATGTTTAAAGGTTATATTAAATACACCCCGTGCCTACGGACTCTTAATGCTCTAATCTAGTTCAACTAAGCCTTCAAGTTGCCATCAAATATCATAGCAACTATTTTTGTATACTTCCCCGTGATGGAAGTTACATCCGTTCCAAAATTTTCTACTCCTAGAGCTTGGCTGGTTCAACCGAAACAAGACCGGTTTCATCAGCAGCCCTAGGTTCCAAGCACTTGAATGATGCTAATTTTGTTGGTTTGTCCGTCCTAGAGGTTGAACCACAACCGTCGTCCATTTCCACCCTCATTCGAGGTGATCTTATAGATAAAGTTCTAGCAAGAAATGCCCACCGATCGGACTTGACTTTCCGGTCGGACCAATGTGCCCTATTGCTCCCTTCTCCTTCTACCGCAGTTCTATACCCCTTTCTACAGCTTTCTTCTCTTGGTAACATAATCGTATTATTGCTTCTAGCCCGGTTTAGTGAAGCTCGGTTGATCATTTCCTTTCTCACTTCAATAGGCAATCTCAGTGTAAACCGTTCATGGTTTCCCTCCGTTTGACCCAATGAGTGCCCTGTTGAGTACGATCTAAACTTACCAACACCAAACCTTCCTGGCCCAGATGATTGATTTGAACGTTGATTCTCATCTTCCACATGTATGATGATATCATCATTTCTTGAACTACTTCTCCCAAGTTCAGCTCCGTTACAATCTTCAGTTACTGAACTAGTCGAGTCTATAGCTCGAACCGGTTCATTCCCTGGCTCGGGAACCAAATCAGCCCGGCACACCGGACATGTCACATGGGAGGCAAGCCACGCATCGATGCACTCCGGGTGGAACACATGGTCACACTTAGGGATCAAGCGCAACATTTCATGATCCTCAAACTCGTTCAAACACACTGCACACTCCATACCTCCCGCGACTATTTTGTGCTCCTTCACTTCCGAGTAAGTGAAAACCGGGAATGTTTCCACTCTAGCACGATCTAGGCCATGAGACAAGTTGATACGATGGAAGTTTTGTGGGAGAAGGGGGGAAGAGCGGCCCGAACACTCACGAACGTAGATTGCGAAAAAGACCATGAAGAAGAGTGATGTTAAAGCGATTACTATGACAATGACCACAGTAGGGTTGAAACCGGCATACGAATACGGGTTTTTGTTTGGATTTTGGCCGGTGGCTGGCTGAGCTCCAGCTAGGATTATGGTTTCAAGTAGTAGGAAAAGGCAGAGTAGGGAAACAATTCCGGTAGTTTTCATTTTAGGCTAAATGTGATAATAGAAATATTAGTAATATTATTAATGAGGTGTTTTATTATTTATATATATAGATGGCGTGAATTGTAATCGAACCTTCTACAGAATTTTCTATGGTTCCAAATGATGGCTTTTCTACTTGTTTGTCACGATAGGGTAACAGTAACGTGATACTCATTGAATATGGGTTGCTGGCGCAGTTGGCCCCTTCCTAGCCACACCCACAATGAACATGTTAAAGTGTGGTACATATAGCAAGGTCATGAGGGTGAACTGCCCGTTTAGGGACAGATCAACTGTGAAATTATATATATAGGACTATTTTAAATTTAATTAAAACGAGTAAAATTTTAATTTGACCACCAAATTTGTCTAGCGAAGTTTTGGCTAGTGAATTCCTTCCATCACGTACGCCTCGACCACTACACTTCGTACCCCATTCGATTAATAATAGTTCATGAATGTAACTTAGGAGAATACAACTAATACAAAGGGTTTTGCTAGTGTAAAATTACAACAGGAAAACATGAAAACAAAGTATATATAATCGGGTAATATTAATGCACTATACATGCATACCAATTTATCAGAAATGGACGAGTCAAGAAAATAAGCAATTGGATGTCCAACTCGAGCTTATATGACCGATCCATAAAAATTCAATCAACTAGTCCCTCCACTTAGTTGTACTCCCTCCAGCTGTCCCACAAAATATTACCCATTACGATTAACAGGCGTCCAATTTAAAAAGAAAAAATACAATAGCATAAATTTAACGTTAGTGGCGTATGAATTCTTTTTTAATTAAAATGAATCAGTTAGAGTATATATAAAGTAGTGTCAAAGTTGTAATATAATGTACAAAATAATATTTTTAATATGTGAGGAAGTTCTACTTTAGAAAAAAAAATATTGTGATACACCTAATGGAAAGTGATCAAAATTTTATTAGATGTGGAGAGTATACTTATTTATTTATCCGACGCAAAGTAATAAAGAAATCACATGTGCAAAAATTTTACCTACGTGTTGTCCACTTGTCCTGAACTTAAGGTTTCTCGAAGGATAAAGGATTAGGCGGGAGCGTGAGACTTGGGCGGAGACTTGTCATCTGACTATGACAAATTCTTAAAACGACCGGCAGCAAAGCATAATAGTCAGACTTGATAAAACACGTGAACTCTAAAACAATAAGAGTTAGACCAGAATCTAAAACTCCTACAGAGTACGTTTGGTATTCCTGAAAAACGATAGCAAAGTTGTCTATAAAGTTTACGCAACGTTAACGACAACTTCGATAACCTGTAAATCAATAACGCAATATAAACTAATACGTGCACAGAGATTATGAAAGCAGCGGTAAAGAGACACACGTATAAACTTTTATTCTAACTGTTATTCACAGCTAGATGCTTTATTAGCAAAAACGACTAGATCAATATGTTGAGTACAATGAATATCGAACTCACCTATTTATCTAGTAAACGACACAACACAACCTAGATAATCTAATCTATATGAGAACCAACTCACCTATACTCCCTCGAGGAATATATAAACAGGTTGTGTAAATAGACTACAAACAAAAGACTTGAACAACTAACGTTGAAACCGGCGTTGAGCAACTTCAAGTGTAATCTGCAAAACTGAACGTGTATCGTTCTTGTGTGTGTTCTTCAATGTCGACTTTGGCACTCTATTTATAGTGTTATAAACACCCTTGAATTTCGTGTGGAAGTCTTCATTGAATCAGATTAGAACACCTCTTAATTGAACTTGAACTCCAAAACGTGTTCACATTGATGAAGTAGTTTCCTAGTCAACTTCGACTTTGAAGTTGCCTGAACATGACGAATCCAACTAGAACTTTATTCTCGTTCTTGATCTGTAAATCCTTCTTGAATTCGATCTTTGTTAAGTTAAGGCAAAACAATCCCAATACAATTAGGATAATGTCCATAAGGAGATTAACGTAAAAACGTTACTCTAACATTCTCCCCCTTTTTACCTTAATCTTCACAAATACTGCGATTAGTCAGGTTGACTCAACTTCAACCTCAACATCAAAAGACTGATTGCAGAAATCTTTTCGAATGCAGAAAAAAAGAACTCTAAACTCTAGAACTTCGTCAGGAAACTTCAACTTCATAAATTTGCTTAGAAGATTAATTATAGGCTAATCAAAATTATATGACTAGTCTATAAAAACCAAAAATCTTCTAACCAAACAACTAAACTAATATCCATTGCAACTGTAGCATCCAAAACAATTTATCCATCTCGCAAAACAGAAGAATGCAGCATCATAATTCATCCACCATTATCTTCAAAACAAAACAAAGCCATCCAACCCAGAAACTCCCCCTCAATCCTGACTAATCCTTCTCCCCCTATTTGGGTAGATTATCGCGAAGCAAAGTCCTCCTCATTTCCAAGAGCTCGCCCAATTCTTCATTGGCCTTGAGAATAGCAGCTCTCTTATCCACAAGCTGTTTCCCAAGCATATCATACATGGCCTTAACAGAGGGCGGCAGACTCTGAACTTGCTCCAAAGTTGGCTCAACATCGAGCACAGTTGGCTCAACATTGTCATCACCAGGGTCTTGTGGATCAGCAGAAGGGGCAGAGAGATCAACCCAAGGCAAATGCTTGAACCTTGAGCCTCCTTCCAACAGGGTGGCTTGAGCAATGCGTAAAACATTATGATTTGCAACAAACTTATCCTTCTTCAAAGGTGTGTAACCGGAAGCTTTGACATATGCACAAACCAAGGAAGGGTAACCCATAGTAGCAGTCGAACTCATGTTCTTCGTCTTCACCATCTTTTTCATAATGTGTTCACCCCAATTTATGGGCCAACCATTCAACAACTGAAATAATAAACAAGCATGTTCAGCAGATACCTGTGTATGATTGGTGGTAGGGATCCAATTGCGGACACAGATATTGTGTATTGCAGTCATGAAGGATGTGAGACGAGAAACAGGAAACTCGGTTTGCCATTTTGTCAGTTTCCCTCCAGTGATAGCTGTAGCAACTGCATCCATTTGATTACTTAAAACAGGCCGCTCACTAACATTAGGTAGCTCCAGAAAGTCATTCAATCTCCTAGCATTCATCTTGTAGACAGTACCACGAAGATAAAACTCGCCATACTTTGGGTGAGAGTTGTCAGCAAAATGCACAGACAAGTTGCAGTAGAATTCCTTCATCAAAACCTCACTAAAAGATGACAAATGTACTACAGTAGAATACAGACCTCTAGACTTCAGAAAAGCAACCAAATTTTGAGCTTCATAATCAGCAAGATGTATGGCATGCTCAGGGAGTGATGTACGATGAACAAACTTATCCCAAGTTTTAGAAATCTCTTCCGTATAGAACTGATCAGAAAATGCTGGAGACTCAAAGTTAGAGTCATCACCTGAAATTTCAAACTCCTCAGGAATGTCAGGAATGGCTTCCTCGTCGGTAGACGCAACAACATCCTCAGATGGGGGCTTGAATGACTCATCAGAGGAGTCTGACCCAGCAGAAGTTGCAGCAACATGGGAGGCAACTTTGTCAGCAGAGCTTGGAGTTTTCTCAGAGTCAGTAACGTCATCAAACACAGGCGTCGTGACCTTTGATGTAGAACCCGGGGTGACGTCCATCTCCTCCATAGCAGTCCTCTTCCGTTTTAGTGACGCAATCGGAATATCATCTTCATCGACCGACACGGTGGGAGTCTTTGAGGAATCAATTGGGCTCGCCATTCTAAAATTGAGATGCAAGTTGGGGAAATTTCAAAAAAAATTTGAAGAGTAAACAACTGGGCACCAAAAAACGGGAAGAATTGGAAGATTTGGGGCAAAAACAAGGGTTCCTAATCGGCGACAAGTGTGGTAAAAACAGAGCAAGCCAAAATTCGAAGAAGAATGAGTGTTTGGAAGCGAAATTGGGGACGAATATAGAGGGTTTCTACGCGTTTGTGGACAAAGGATGCATTGATGGGAGTTTAAGAGAAATTCAAGTATGAAGAAGAAACAAAAAAATGGCAAACACGGTGAAGGGCTTATGAAAGGTTTCTGCCGTTTCAAGTTGGTATAAGTGATAGGGGTAAAAAGGGCAAAACACAGTGATTTAAGAAACTAATGGGCGAAAAGGGTTTTGTTGGCTAAACACTGGATGAAGTTTTCTCAACATGATCTCCAATTCTGTTGACAATGTTAGTACACAAGATATATAATAACAGAGAAACAAACATAGGAATGCAAAATTTCCTAAATCTGAGCAGAATTGAGATAAAAAAATTTAGAAAACATATTATTGAAGGATTTGACTTTAGAGTGAAAATAACCAAAAATCATTGCCAAGTAAAAACCAAAATAAAATCCCACCAAACCAAAGGTTATGCACACTCCCCCTTAGTGGATACTAAAAACACATATAACACATAATTTGTAGTCTAGACTCGATAACATAAGACACAAACTTTGAATCAGATATTAGCAGTGATGTTGCAGACGAAGTTGGCACAACATTAAACTCAACATCAGACTTGAGATCTTTCAAAAAAAATACAACCTGTGACAATGACCTGAATATAAATTTTTTGAAGACGTTTGAAACAAGCTACAGAGTATTTCTGGTCTTTGTTTAAATCTCAAGCAGTGCCTAGTGGCGAAGGGGCATGAAGCACAGAGCTTTGCCATTTTTGTTTTTCCAAACCATCCAGACATGTGAGACCCAAAGATTGCCAGAAAGCTAAAACCAAAGTTGCCATAAGGATTGTGAATCCGTGGTGTGCCGCAGAATAAATTCTGAAAGAAGATACCACAGCATGGTGTGTACTGCACGACCTAGACACAACCACGTCATCATGCCCTATACCGGACAAGCAAGAGAGATAACAACGATTCACAATAAAGATTGAGCAACAATAATCTTAGCACTTGTTTAGCAACAATAGAGAATTCAAGGCCTCTATGTGCTCTTTCTCCTGTTTAAAAAGCATACATATGCATAATAGGAGGCATGATCCTATAATAGACAGTTTGTCCATCAATTATTACTGAGCTGCTCAAGCTCCAGGAGAGTATTACAGCAACAATGAGCAAAAATTTTCAGGTGTCAACAAGGACCTAATTGTATCAGATCTTTTCTGAAAGTTTGAGGAAAAGTTTGCAATCATGTTCACTCTATCCTTAACATATACACATATCTGATTCGACACGACATAAAAACTAAAAACAGATATACAAATTTACGCCACATGCAGAAACTGAAGTTGTCCGTGGCGTGTCGACAACTTCTCCAACAACTTAGACTGTTCTAGAGAGTGCAAAGCCCTATAGACCTTCTAAGGCTTAGGAACCTATCAGGATCTAAAGGTTTAGTGAAAATATCAGCAAGTTGGTTATTTGTATCAATGTGATCTATTCCTAGAGTTTGTGCTTCTACCAATTCTCTCAAAAAATGATGTCTAATATCTATATGCTTAGTTCTGGCGTGCTGTACAGGGTTTTGGGCAATATGAATAGCACTCAGATTGTCACAAAATAGCATCAAAGATTCTGACCTAAGACAGTAATCACTTAGCATAGATTTCAACCATAAGAGTTGAGTAGCACAACTAGCTGCAGCAACATATTCTGCTTCTGCAGTAGACAAAGACACACAATTTTGCTTTCTACTAAACCATGAAATTAAGTTATTTCCCAAATAGAAACATCCTCCACTGGTAGATCTTCTATCATCAGTATCCCCAGCCCAATCAGAATCAGAAAACCAAGCAAGATGTAAATTTGTTTCTCTAGTATACCATATACCAAGGTCAACAGTACCAGAGACATACCTGAGAATATTCTTCACAGCATTGAGGTGTGGGGTTTTTGGTTCAGATTGAAACCTAGCACACAAGCAAACTGCAAACTGGATATCTGGTCGGGATGCGGAAAGATAGAGAAGATTGCCTATCATGGATCTGTACAAAGTTGGGTCAACGTCATCGCCAACACCGCCTTTCGTCAGTTTAGTGGATGTGCGCATGGGAGTGGACAGTGGTTTTGCATTCTCAAGTCCAAATCGTTTCACGAGGTTCTTTGCATACTTGGACTGATTTAGAAAAAGACCATTTGACTCCTGTTTGACTTGTAAACCAAGGAAATATGTAAGTTCGCCAATCATACTCATTTCAAAGGTGGATTTCGTGGCCTCAACAAACTTGTTCACCAAGGGCTTGTGAGTTCCACCAAAAACAATGTCATCAACATATATTTGAGCAATAAGAATATGACTGTCTGATTTCAACACGAACAAAGTCCTGTCACCTGCACCACGAGTAAAACCAAACTCCAAAAGAAATTGGGTTAACTTGTCATACCAAGCACGAGGTGCTTGCTTCAAACCATATAAGGCTTTCTGCAATTTATAAACATGGTGAGGATAAAAAGGATCTTCAAAACCCTTAGGTTGTTCAACGTAGGCTTCTTTGTCAATGATGCCATGCAAAAAGGCACCTTTAACATCCATCTGCTGCAAGGTTATATTCAAATAGCAAGAAAGAGCAAGTAAAAGTCTAATAGATTCTATCCTTGCGACTGGAGCAAAAGTTTCATCAAAATCAACACCCTCTACTTGAGTGTAGCCTTGAGCAACTAGTCTAGCCTTATTTCTTACTATTGTACCAGATTCATCAGTTTTATTTTTGAATATCCACTTGGTTCCTATAACATTCATGTTAACAGGTCTAGGAACTAGGGTCCAAACTTTATTCTTTTCAAACTGATTTAACTCATCTTGCATAGCCTCTATCCAATGGTGTTCAAGCAAAGCTTCTTTATAGTTCTTAGGCTCAAGAATGGATACAAAACAAGAAGCACGTACCTGAACCGGGTTTGACTGATCGAGTAAACATTGACAAGTAAGGGCTAAGTGAGATATAGCCTTGATCCTTGCAACCTTTGACTTCAAACCAGCAAGTTCCTTGTAATCTACTTTCTTACCAGCAGTCCTTTTGCCTTTTCCATACTCAGAAGATGGTGCCTGTGGTTCATCTTGAGTATCTTCCTCGTCCCCTGACGGAGTTGAGGCAACATCGTCCAAAGTTTCATCAACTCTGTCCTGTACTGGTGTAACAGGTGTTTGAGCAGTCTGAATATCCTGCTGCTCATCTGATCGGAGTGCATCACCATCATCAGTGGTGTCTGAAGTGGATGGTCCACCTTCTGTAGAGATACTTGGCTCAATCGTCTCTGAAGTTGGTACAACATCGACTGGTGTTGACACAACTTCGACGTCGGATTCTTCATTGGCTGGAAGATAGACATAATCCCAAGTACCTGTTTCTTCTGATTTATCTGAAACACTAGTAGAGTCATTAAAAGCAACATTGACTGACTCTTGAATAGTCTTAAGCCTCAGATTGTAAACCCGATAGGCATGACTATTGTTCGAGTAGCCAAGGAAAAAACCTTTATCACTTTTAGAATCTAGTTTCTTCAAATAATCCCTGTCATTCAGAATATAACAAGTACAGCCAAAGACATGAAAATAGCTCAAGTTGGGTTTATTGCCCTTCAAAATCTCATAAGGTGTCATAGTGGTTCCTGGCCTTAAGTAAACACGATTTATAACATGGCATGCAGTATTAAAAGCCTCTCCCCAAAACCTCTTAGCAACATTCATCGAATTAAGCATAACTCTCCCCATCTCCTGAATAGTCCTGTTTTTACGTTCTGCAATCCCGTTTTGTTGAGGGGTTTTGGGTGCAGAAAATTCATGGAAGATACCAGTTTTATTACAAAAATCAGTAAACAAAGAATTTTCAAATTCTCTTCCATGATCAGTCCTAATCTTTTTAATGGAGGTTTTATAAAGATTTCGAATCATGTTGTAAAAAGTTTTGAAGAATTGAATAGTTTCAGATTTTTCTTTAAGAAAATAGATAAAAGTGTATCTAGAGAAATCATCAACTATCACAAAAGCATACTTCTTACCATTTATCGTAGCTACCTCTACTGGACCCATAAGATCCATATGTAAAAGTTCAAAACAAGAGGTCGTACCTGTAGGTCGATCTGGTGAAGTTGGGACAACACCATGAGAAACTCTTGTTTGTTTACCTTTAAGACAGTCTTCACAAACCATCTTCCCAGACTGGTGTAGTTTGGGAACATCACGCACAGCTTCAAGCTTCCAAATTCTGTCCATGTTGCGGTAGCCAACATGACCAAGTTTCTGATGCCATAGCACAGCATCTTCAACTTTGACTTGATTGCACACTATCTCCTTTCCAGTTGAGTAGCAATTATCTCCAGATCTCAAACCTGTCATCACACATTTGTTTGCAGAATTGTATACAGTACAAGCATCTTTGTTAAACTTAACAAAGTGATTATCACCACACAATTGGCTTATACTTAACAGGTTGGCTTTTAGGCCATCGACAAGATACACATCTTTAAGAGCTGGAAGTCCTGCAACATTCAAAACACCTTTACCAAGAATTTTACTCTTGGAACCACCACCATAGGTTACCATACCACCCTTCACTGGTGAGATATCCTGCAAATAGTCCGAATTTCCAGTCATGTGACGGGAACAGGCACTATCAAAATACCATGTACCTGCAAAGTTAGTATCAACAGCAGACAAAACAACATTACATGATAATGTTTCAGGTTCAGGTTTATCAGAAACAGTCGTGAGTTTTTCAGAGGGTTCTGCGACATCAACGTTGTCTGTGTCGTTGGGCAACGTCTCGGGCAACATTGACAGCGCAGTTTTCTTCTTTGAAAAAGTTTTGTGAAAATCATGGCAATAAGGTTTAAAATTGCCATGCTTTTTGCAAAAACTACAGAAATAGATCCTTTTCTTTTTGAATGACCCTTCAGTTGTGTCAACTTCAGAATCACCTTTTGATTTAACAAAATTAGGACCTAATGGAAACTTTGGGGGGCCTTTATTTCTCACAACTTTTCTTTGAAACCTACACCTTCTGTACCTGTTGAACTAATATTCAGACATTCTTTAAGGAGATCAGAAGAGTTAGTATATTTACCTAAAGTTCCCTCAACTTTGAGTAACTTAGCACTTACAGATTCGAATGCTTTGTCCTTCTTTGTTAGGGCAACTTCAAGACTGGTGACAGTGGTCTGCAAGATTTCAATCTTGCTTTTCTGGCGTTTGATCAGATCCTCCTTTGCTTCAACATCGGCTAGTAAAGCTTCAACCATCTCTTGAAGTTCTACTAAGGCTTCCTCATGTGTTGTCTGATCATCCTCATCCTCAGTTTCTGCGTCTTCCTCCTTTGCTTCTATATCTACATCAACAACATTATCTATAAGATTATTAAAAGACAAAGAAGAGATAGTTACCTCATCTGATGTTGAGACAGCAGTTGCGTCAACTGTGCTGTCAACATTGTCAGACACTGCCGCAAAGAGTGAGATAACTTCATCTGTTTCAGATTCAAAACCCTCTTCATCGTCCAAATCAACCCAAAAAGCTGTACCCTTGACCTTCCTTTGAGTATTTGCACACTCATTGGCATAATGACCCCAACCTTTGCAAGCTCTACACTGAATCTTATCAAAGTTCTTGGAATCGGCTCTAGGGATCTCAGTATAGGATTTTTTGGAATAATCTTTGCTTGGCTTAGAGGAAGTAGAAGCAGAACGGGGTTTAAAAACATTGGCTTGGGCTTCACTACTTACTTTGGTCTTATTCAACTTCTTAAACAAGGAATGAGCTCTCTTAACAAGATAAGCTTTTGACTTAGATTCATCAAAATCCTCAAGACAAATACTATCATTATCAAGATCAACGTTAGTTCTAAAGGCACTAGAAGATTTCTGATAGTGTTCTTCTTGATCTATGATGTTCATCTCATTCGTTTTAAGAATATTCATAAGAGAAGTAAGGTCCATAGTACTATACTGTGGGCTTTCTTCTAAAGCAGAAATTTTCATATTGAACCTAGGGGGAAGGGATCTCATAGCTTTACGTACCAAGGTTTTGTTGGGCATAACCTCTCCTAGTTGGGCAGATTCATTGGATATGTCCATAATCTTGGCAAAGTAGGTTGAAATATCCTCATCCTCCTCCATCCTGAGTCTCTCGAACTTTGTGGCTAACATACGTAGCTTAGTGTCTTTCACACTAGAATCACCTTCACAATGACTCTGCAGAATATCCCAAGCTTGCTGCGCAGAAACACAGTTAGAAATAAGACGAAACATATGAGTATCAACCCAAGTAAAAAGGATATTAAGAGCCTTCTCATTGCTGTTGTACTCCGCCTTCTGAGCTGGGGTATAATCTGCATATTTGACAGGAAGTTTGTCTCCATGGGCATCAGGATCCTTCAAAGGAAGAACATAATGCTTGAGACAGGCTTCCCAGCATTGAGCATCAACAGACTTCAGGTAGGTTCGAATCCTCAATTTCCAGTAAGCATAATTGGAGCCATCAAGCACTGGCATACGCCCTACGTTGGGATTAGGATTAAGCAACGAGTTGGAATCCATCGTGTACCTGTAAGATCACTGAGGTAAACAGAGACAATCTCTGATACCAATTGCTAAAACACGTGAACTCTAAAACAATAAGAGTTAGACCAGAATCTAAAACTCCTACAGAGTACGTTTGGTATTCCTGAAAAACGATAGCAAAGTTGTCTATAAAGTTTACGCAACGTTAACGACAACTTCGATAACCTGTAAATCAATAACGCAATATAAACTAATACGTGCACAGAGATTATGAAAGCAGCGGTAAAGAGACACACGTATAAACTTTTATTCTAACTGTTATTCACAGCTAGATGCTTTATTAGCAAAAACGACTAGATCAATATGTTGAGTACAATGAATATCGAACTCACCTATTTATCTAGTAAACGACACAACACAACCTAGATAATCTAATCTATATGAGAACCAACTCACCTATACTCCCTCGAGGAATATATAAACAGGTTGTGTAAATAGACTACAAACAAAAGACTTGAACAACTAACGTTGAAACCGGCGTTGAGCAACTTCAAGTGTAATCTGCAAAACTGAACGTGTATCGTTCTTGTGTGTGTTCTTCAATGTCGACTTTGGCACTCTATTTATAGTGTTATAAACACCCTTGAATTTCGTGTGGAAGTCTTCATTGAATCAGATTAGAACACCTCTTCTAATTGAACTTGAACTCCAAAACGTGTTCACATTGATGAAGTAGTTTCCTAGTCAACTTCGACTTTGAAGTTGCCTGAACATGACGAATCCAACTAGAACTTTATTCTCGTTCTTGATCTGTAAATCCTTCTTGAATTCGATCTTTGTTAAGTTAAGGCAAAACAATCCCAATACAATTAAGATAATGTCCATAAGGAGATTAACGTAAAAACGTTACTCTAACATTCTCCCCCTTTTTACCTTAATCTTCACAAATACTGCGATTAGTCAGGTTGACTCAACTTCAACCTCAACATCAAAAGACTGATTGCAGAAATCTTTTCGAATGCAGAAAAAAAGAACTCTAAACTCTAGAACTTCATCAGGAAACTTCAACTTCATAAATTTGCTTAGAAGATTAATTATAGGCTAGTCAAAATTATATGACTAGTCTATAAAAACCAAAAATCTTCTAACCAAACAACTAAACTAATATCCATTGCAACTGTAGCATCCAAAACAATTTATCCATCTCGCAAAACAGAAGAATGCAGCATCATAATTCATCCACCATTATCTTCAAAACAAAACAAAGCCATCCAACCCAGAAACTCCCCCTCAATCCTGACTAATCCTTCTCCCCCTATTTGGGTAGATTATCGCGAAGCAAAGTCCTCCTCATTTCCAAGAGCTCGCCCAATTCTTCATTGGCCTTGAGAATAGCAGCTCTCTTATCCACAAGCTGTTTCCCAAGCATATCATACATGGCCTTAACAGAGGGCGGCAGACTCTGAACTTGCTCCAAAGTTGGCTCAACATCGAGAACAGTTGGCTCAACATTGTCATCACCAGGGTCTTGTGGATCAGCAGAAGGGGCAGAGAGATCAACCCAAGGCAAATGCTTGAACCTTGAGCCTCCTTCCAACAGGGTGGCTTGAGCAATGCGTAAAACATTATGATTTGCAACAAACTTATCCTTCTTCAAAGGTGTGTAACCGGCAGCTTTGACATATGCACAAACCAAGGAAGGGTAACCCATAGTAGCAGTCGAACTCATGTTCTTCGTCTTCACCATCTTTTTCATAATGTGTTCACCCCAATTTATGGGCCAACCATTCAACAACTGAAATAATAAACAAGCATGTTCAGCAGATACCTGTGTATGATTGGTGGTAGGGATCCAATTGCGGACACAGATATTGTGTATTCGGAATGTTTAGTAGGAAACCTGTAATTTCTCCGTCCCAAAAAGTTGTACCATTTTGTCATTCTGGACATTCTAATAGAGTTGCACCATTTCATTTCTTTGACATATATATTTAGACAAGATTATAATAATTTTATATTCCTTCAATTATTTAAGTGGCTACAAATCATCAATCAATCAATAAAGTAAAACCAAACGCCACAATTTAAGTGACTCGAATGTCTATACTACTAGGGATGGGTATCGAACACTAAATGTCAAAAGGGAGGAAAATAATAGAAAAGATGGGCGAAATTGATTTGGAATAACCTTGTTCCCGAAAAAGTGAATGCATTTTTGTAGAAATCTTTTCAAAATAAAATCCCCACTAAAGAGAATTTGGAGAGGAGAGGTGTTTTTATAAGTTCTGGTGGAAGGCATTGTAAGTTTTGTGGGGTGGAGGTTCTTGAAAACATGGATCATATTTTTTGTGAATGTGTGTTTGCTCAAAAAGTGTGGGATTTAATATATAAGTGAGTGCGGGTGGATGTAATAAGAACGGGGACTTTTGAAACCGCGTTTGTGAATCATTTGAATGCAAAGGTTAGATGTAGTAAAAAGTGTTGGCTTGTGTTTTGGTGTGTGACTCTATGGAACTTATGGTACGCAGGGAATCAACTCTTGTTTCAAAATGTTAACCTTAGCCTTTGAAGTTTTTGAAAAGATTATGGTGATGTCGTGGAATTGGTTCCGAGGGAAAGGAAAACTTCATAAGTATAATCAATTTCATGCGTGGGTATTGGAACCATTGTCATTCTTGGGAGGACCTTAATTTTTGCAGGTAGGCCGTGGAGTATAAAGTAGGAGTAGCAATCTGTCACATTGGAATTAATGGCGGCTGGAAAGGGAGTTATTAAATTAATTTGTTCTGAGTTTCTCTGTTTCGAGCAAGTAACAATGTTCTGAATTTTTCTGTTTGTTTGAGACTGTGGATTCTGGTGTACAGGTGTAAGGATGAAGGCCATGTTGATATCTGAGCGGATCAGGCGGTTGGTTGGGTAAGATAGAAATAATTATTGGAACGTAAAAAGAGATTAGAGAGAGATCTTTACCGGATTTGCTGAAAGAATCAATCTCCTAACGCGATCACGGTTAGACGAAGAAAGTTACTAAGGAGTAATGTTTCTTCCTGCTACTATCTCCCCGGTAACAACGGTGTTGTTGAACAATTCTCCCCATGTCGCAAGGTTTAGTAAAGACACAAGGCCGCAATCTAGAGATAGACTCACGAGTTTATTGACTGAATGAAAAATAATGAAGTCTAAATGGGTATTTAAAGGAATGGAAAAGTAACCTAACTTACTGAACAAGAAATAATAACGGGTTAAGCCTAACTAACAGAATGTTCTGAAAAATACTGGAAAGCACAAAAAGAAGTAAAACCCTAATACTACTATGTCCTAGCGGCCGCCGATGGTAAGGCCCGGGTAGTTGGGATGTGGCTTGCGGCCTCGGGCGCTCCTCCTTGGGCTTGGACTGGGCTCGACCGGTGGGGGTCCATCATCACCCTCCGCTGGGAAAGGAACCTTGTCCTCAAAGTTCAAGTTAGGGAACTGGTTGCGCAACACGTCCACGGGTTCCCAAGTAGCGTCGGCGAGATCCAAATTCTTCCAGTGCACCAAAGCAACTCGAACCTCCTTACCGTGGCATTTCTCCCATTGGTATTCCAAAACAACAGCTGGCTCGAGAAGAGGCAGTCCATCCACATCATATGGTGGTAAAGTTGGTGTACAGGGGTCCGAATCGCCAATCCGACGGTGAAGCAAGGAGACATGAAAGACTGGATTAACAAGTGCGTCAGCAGGCAGGGCAAGTTTATTGGAAACGTCGTTAATGCGTTCCTGATGAACGTGTATTTTACACTTTCATTCGAGTCTTTTTCACCAATTTAGCTATCCTCTAGGTTAATTAGCTTATATTTTAGTGCATTTTATTAGAATAGTGTCATGTTTCCCTTTTCTTTGCATTTTTCAGGTTTTAGGTGAAAAACGTATTTTTATGGGCAATATTAATGAAGAGGACGAAGTTTTGGTGTTTCAAGGACATTCGTGGTGTATCTAGAAGGTTCCGGACGAGATTTGAGGCCTAGGGGACGAGTTTCAAGGGTTAAAGGTCACTAGAAGGCGAAATTCGAGTCCAAAAAGGAAACCACCTGAAGAAAACGCGTCCACCGCCACTGAAGGTCCCGGACGGTTCGCCCGGGATGCCGGGCGGTTCGCCCCGTGCCAGGCGGTTCGCTTGGCACCGGGGGCGGTTCGCCCGGCACGTTTCGTCAACTATATATATGTTTCGCCTAATTCTACGTTTTTCATACCTTTTCACCTTATTTTGAGAGGCAAATTCTCCAGAGCTTGTTCTGGGAATTATTAGCATAGAAGACTCTTTTTCTTATTGATTTGGAAGCTTAAGCATAGAGATTGGACATCTTTGATTCTCGATTCTTGCTTGTGAGTTAGCAATTCATCGGAGATTGACAACCTTCGTTGGTAACTTGTATCTCACGATTTTTCTGCTTTTATTTATTTCATTCAACATGTTTTCATTCAATCTTGCTTTGATTCTTGTTGATTGCAATTTATCTATGAGTAGCTAAATCTATCGTTGGTGATAGTATGTGATTTCTTAGCTAGGGTTCTTAATTATGCATGAGTGGCTTCGAGCGTTTAAGACTTGATTTATTATTTTATTTCTTTGATCTATCTAAGCCATCTATCTTCGTAGTGTTGAATTGAAAGGAACACATAGGAAAATTCACGATCATAGATTTCTATACAAACTTCAAGTACTTCATGCATGATTATTATCCGTTGCTTTGAATGATCATACTATCACTAACTTCCATTATATTGATAAGAAAAATTTGTGCTTTACTTGATTCCAGATTTATAGTTTAAGTTAAATTAGATAAAGCTAGTTATAGTCCTTAGAGATCGACACTCGAGGTTATCTTACTTCTACACTACGCGCCTTGGTTTTTGTTGTAGTTGTGAGTTGCCTTTGGCTAAAAACAAATTTATTTGATTACTCGAGTCTGACAATCTCGTTCATCAAATTGGCGCCATTGCCGGGGACTATACTCCTTTTTACTCTTTAGCTTATTTATATTTTTAGCATTCAATTCTCAGAGTTAGTAGTTAATTTGTTTCCAGAATTTTGCGACTTCTAATAGGACTAATTTTCAGTTTTGAGTTACTCCTGTTACAGATATTCAGGTATGACGTCCATGAAAGCTCGCATGATGCCCCAATTCTCGCAAGTTAGGAGAAGTTCAACTATATACTTGGAGGAAGAGTTGAAGGGGTACGAAGCGACAAGTTCAGTGGTGAGAGACATACCGAGGTTTGAAGATGGAGTGGGGATGAATCCGTTGAGTTTCATCAGATCCTATAAGGAGGAAATAGCAAAAGTTCCAGCAAAGGGGTTTACTGAGGACCAATTGTGCAGGAAATTATTTTCTTTTGCCCTTGGATATGAGCCAAGGCGTTGGATGGCAAGGTTAGCACCAGGATCGCTGAAAACTTGGGGCTAAGTAGTAGAGGAGTTCTTGGCGCGATTTATGCCTTACCATGTGACGATTGCCTTACGAGATAGGATTGAACACTTCAAGCAAGGAGACTATGAGCGGTTTTGTGACACCTACGAAAGTTTTGAGATGTATAAACGTGAGTGCCCCCATCACCGTTTCGAAGATGGGGAGTTGATTTGGTACTTCGTTGGTAGACTACGTGATGAGGAACGACTTAGAGTGGATGGGTTGTGCGGTGGACTGGAAGAATGTACGGTTGAAGAGGCATAAGAGGTCTTCCATAAGTACGCCAGAGGTTCTGCACAATCTAAGGAAGTCATACCAATTCACATCACCGGTGAGGAACTAGACCGAGATGAAACAGAAAGCCTGTCTGAGGCATATTCTGAAGAAGAAGATATCAGTGAGGAGGATGAAATTTCATGTTATGCAGGAATTAAGGCCATTGAGAGTGTTTATGAAATTGCACACGCCAGGAAAGTTGAAGATAATCTCCGTTTAGCGAAAGTTTTTGAAGGGGTCGAAGTAACTGAGCAGCTACTGGAGAAATTAACCTTGTTAAAGTGTGAAAAAGTAGAGGAGGTTCAAAAACTCGAAGATGGAAAGATTTTGATGAAGGCGCCCCTCTGGAGGTGGGGGGCGAACCGCCCAGCATAGGGGGCGAATCGGCCCCCACAGACAGTGAGCTGGAGGCGTCCCAGCTCGCCCCAGGCGATTCGCCCGGGGCAGGGGGTGAACCGCCCCCCAGCTCCAAGGAGCTGGACGACCCCAGCTCCCCTGTTTCGACACCCGAAGTTGATTTCGTCGATCCCAAGTAGGGCTGTATGTTGAACCGAACGTTCATGAACGTTCGCGAAATTGTTCGGTCAATGTTCGGTTCGTGTTCGGTTCGGTTTTGACCGAACAGTTCGCGAATATGTTCTTTAATATAACGAACCGAACACGAACATGTTAGTTTCTGTTCGGTTGTTCGCGAACAGTTCGTGAACATGGTATAATATAATATATTAAATAAATATGAAATATATACATATATAATTATTATACATACTTCCTTTAACTTGTTTTGTGCTTTGTTATTTGGTGTTAATTTTATATTTTTATTGTGACTTATATAATGTTTTTAGACACTTTTGGCAGGATATTTAAATTAATTTTGTAGTATCAATATTGTTGGATTTTAGGCTTTTTTGTGTTAATGAACGTTCGTGAACAAATGAACAACGAACGTTAACGAACGAACATGAACATTCTATTATCTTAACGAACCGAACATGAACAAGCTATGAATTGTTCTGCGAACATGAACAGGAACCGAACATACTATATGCTTAACGAACGAACGTTCGATAAGCCTCTTGTTCGGTTCGTTCGGTTCGAAATACAGCCCTAATCCCAAGCGACTTCCAACAGTTACTACTGAGGTTCCTGAGTACGAGGAAGTGAAACTACTCCTCCGAGGTGGAAAGGTAACTACAATTCCTAATTTTGTACGTCCTAAACATATTACATCTACTGTGACTAATGATGCAGAAACAAGCACTGAACAAGAAGTTGGTCAAAGTTCGAAAGAATCTCAAGTGCAGGACGATACACCTCAAACACCTGAAGGAGGCGTCGTCAATAATGAGGAAAAGGGGGACACACCCAATATTATGGAGGTACTTCATAAGTCCTCCAACCCTTATGTGCCCCGAAACCTCATATGTCATTCCATGGTAGGATCAAGTTGGCCAAGCAGGATACACAAGAGTCGCCACTATACAAGAACTTCGCTGAGTTCGAAGCTAATGTTCCACTATTGGTGAAAACTTTAGCGGATATTCATGCGAAGCAAAATCGTCCATTCCCGATGGTGAGATCGATGAAGCTTCCTAGGTCTCTTTGCTACACCGGACCAAGAAAATGGAGCCCACCATGGGGAGATACTCTTGAATCGCCAGCTTGAAGCTTTACACATGTCTATTTTGGTACTCAGCCGACAGAGGCCAAACATTCAGCAACATCTAGTATCACTTTTTATTTCCTCATTCTCTTTTTCTAGGGACTAGCTTGAGTTTCATGAGGGGGGATGGGATGTGAACCATGATGTTAGTATTGTTTGGCTTTTTGCATGTTGAGTATGGTATCTTGTGTTTTGTTTGCATTTGCATTTGCACGTTTATCGCTTTCTTAGTATTTAGTTGCATACACTACATTCATCCTAGTATAGTTTTGCATGTTTTTGTGTGGAGTTTATTGCCAAATTTTTTGAACTTTTTTATGGGGTAGATTAACTAGTTATGACCTTTGACCATGCGTTTCATCTCTATGAATTTGTTTGAGGTTTTTCTCGCTTGGCTCGTCACATTTATATTTGCACTTAGTTAAGCTTGGTAGTCTCGACATCACTTAGTGGTGTTTTCTCTATTGCGGTTCACGAAGGCCTTTATAATAGGATGATGCATGTTAGAGTCTTGTGGTTGTTTTCCCGTGTAATTATGTACCTAAGAGGCAACAAGTCTTCACCTTGCTTAGAGATTGCTAAATGCCTAGGAAGAAGGTAGTGTGAGATTGTGTGATCCTTTGTTTGAAACCTATTCTAACGAATAGGTTTGGGGAGGGGTTATGCTATCATTGTGACTTATTTTTCGATTTTTGAGTGTTGAGAGTTTGTTTTTCTTTTTCGTGAAGTTTGTTCTCCAACCTATTCTTTCGAATAGGTTTGGGGAGGTCGTTTGTGAGTCATTGTAATTTATTTTTCGTTGTGCTACTGCTGGCTATAAAAAAAAAAAAATCGAAAATTTCCAGAAATCTGGAAAAGCAAAAAAATAGCAAAAAGACTCAAAAAAAGCAAAGAAGGGTCCAAAGAAATCCAAAAAGCAGTTTAGCAAAGTGTTTGTCTTGTTTTTCAATTCTTATAATGTTCGTAATCGAGTTGTAAAGTGTGTCTTTTGTTTGTTTGAGTGTCATATGTTCAGACCACCCTCGTCCTGCCATTCACGAAGTGATGATAGTTTATTACTTTGCTTGAGAGATGGGTAGAATAGGGGAGTGTGAACTTTTAGGGAACCCTCCTTCGTTTGATGAGAGGTATTGGTTCGACCTCTTTGAGGGAAAGTCTTAACTTGGTGAACAGTAGTAAGTCCTCAGTTTCATAGGCACGGGACAACCAATCGTAATTTAACATGTTTCATTACGTCGTCACTGACTAGGTCCAGGTAGAGAATGTTACGAGAGACTATCTTGTTTAACATAGTGCATATGTGAATGTGTATGAGTCAATCGAGGCATTCTTCAACCAATATCCATGTTATGATTTGTATGGTCATTGTTCATAAGTTTTTGATAGACTCAATAGATTAGTTCATTTCATTTGGAATGAGACTCCATTTCGTGTGTTGCGTTGGTTTTTTGCATTAGAGTCTAGTTTAGTTGCTTTAGGACAAGCAAAGGTTCGGTTTGGGGAGTTTGATGAACGTGTATTTTACACTTTCATTCGAGTCTTTTTCACCAATTTAGTTATCCTCTAGGTTAATTTAGCTTATATTTTAGTGCATTTTATTAGAATAGTGTCACGTTTCCCTTTTCTTTGCATTTTTCAGGTTTTAGGTGAAAAACGTATTTTTATGGACAATATTAATGAAGAGGACGAAGTTTTGGTGTTTGAAGTACATTCGTGGTGTATAGAAGGTTCCGCACGAGATTTGAGGCCTAGGGGACGAGTTTCAAGGCTTAAAGGTCACTAGAAGGCAAAATTCGAGTCCAAAAAGGAAACCAACTGAAGAAAACGCGTCCACCGCCACTGAAGGTCCCGGGTGGTTCGCCTCGTGCCAGGCAGTTCGCCTGGCACCGGGGGCGGTTCGCCCGGCACTTTTCGTCAACTATATATATGATTCGCCTAATTCTACGTTTTTCATACCTTTTCACCTTATTTTGAGAGACAAATTCTCCAGAGCTTGTTCTGGGAATTATTAGCATAAAAGACTCTTTTTCTTATTGATTTGGAAGCTTAAGCATAGAGATTGGACATCTTTGATTCTCGATTCTTGCTTGTGAGTTAGCAATTCATCGGAGATTGACAACCTTCGTTGGTAACTTGTATCTCACGATTTTTCTGCTTTTATTTATTTCATTCAACATGTTTTCATTCAATCTTGCTTTTATTCTTGTTGATTGCAATTTATCTATGAGTAGCTAAATCTATCATTGGTGATAGTATGTGATTTCTTAGCTAGGGTTCTTAATTATGCATGAGTGGCTTCGCGCGTTTAAGACTTGATTTATTGTTTTATTTCTTTGATCTATCTAAGTCATCTATCTTCATAGTGTTGAATTGAAAGGAACACATAGGACAATTCACGATCATAGATTTCTATACAAACTTCAAGTACTTCATGCATGATTATTACCCGTTGCTTTGAATGATCATACTATCACTAACTTCCATTATATTGATAAGAAAAATCTGTGCTTTACTTGATTCCAGATTTATAGTTTAAGTTAAATTAGATAAAGCTAGTTATAGTCCTTAGAGATCGACACTCGAGATTATCTTATTTCTACACTACGTGCCTTGGTTTTCGTTGTAGTTGTGAGTTGCCTTTGGCTAAAAACAAATTTATTTGATTATTCGAGTCTGACAATCTCGTTCATCAGTTCCTATATCAGGTATGGACCAAAATACTTGCTGGTCAACTTCTGGTAGGTGCATTTGAGCTCGGACTGCTGACGGTAAGGTTGGAGCTTCAGGTAAACCCAGTCACCTACTTTGAATTCCTCGGGACAACGTTTGGTGTCGGCGTACTGCTTCATGCGATTCTGAGCCATTTCGAGGTTAAATTTTAGTTCGCGGAGCAAAGCGTCGCAGTTCTTCAATTGTTTGGCTACCTCGTCGACCTTAGTGGATCCTTCCTCATGTGCTGGGATAGCGAGAGCTGGGCGACCATAGACGACTTCAGAAGGAGTCATGTCGATGGATTTGTTGTAAGTAGTGTTGTACCAGTACTCGGCCCATAGAAAATACTGCTCCCAATGCTTTGTTTGGTGGTAAGCGTAACAACGAAGGTATGGCTCCAGGATACGATTCACAACTTCAGTCTGTCCGTCCGATTGGGGGTGGTAAGCCGTACTCATATTCAGTTTGGTTCCTTGTAGGCGGAAAAGCACTAGTAAAGTGATGAATGTGTATTTTACAATTTCATTCGAGTCTTTTTCACCTATTTTAGCTATCCTCTATGTTAATTTAGCTATATTTTAGTGCATTTTATTAGAATAGTGTCACGTTGCCCTTTAGTTTTTATTTTACAGGTTTTGGTTGAAAAATGAGGTTTTCCGGGCAATTATATTGAAGTAGACAAGGAATTGGTGTTCCAGAAGCCTAATTGGAGTATCTGAAAGATTCCGGATAGGATTTGAAGTCTAGGGGTCGAGTCTGAAGGCTAAAAGGTCACTAGAAGGCAGAAACCGAGTCCGAAAAGGGGAAGAAATCTAAAAACGCGTCGAAAACGCGTTTTGGCCCGAAAAACACTCCCTGGCGAGTCGCCCGGGACGTGGGGCGAATCGCCCCACACCAGGCGAATCGCCTGGTGTGTGGGGCCCTTCGCCCCACACAATTCGAATGCCTATATATATGATCTCAGTTTTCTCCGTTTTCATACTTTTCCAGACCTTTTCTCTCACCTTTCTCTGTAGTTTTAGGTAGGAATTCTCCAGAGCCTGTTCTGGGGGTTCTTAGCTTAGGAGATACTTTTTCTTAGTAATTTGGAGCTTGTAAGATCGCGATTCTTCGGAGATTGACAACATTCGGTAACATTGTATCTTACGGTTTTTCTAATTATATTTATATATCTTTCATCATGTTTTCATTCATTCGTGGTATGATTTATGTTGATTGCATGACATCTATGAGTAGCTAAACTTCTCGTTGGTGATAGTATGTGATTTCTTAGCGAAGGGTTAATAATTATGCTAATGGCTATATCGCGCATTATACCTAGAGTTATTGCTTTATTTCTTTGATCTATTTAAACTATATCTTCGTAGTGTTGAATAATTACGGAACACAACTGGACAATTCATTGATCTTTGATCTATCTAAATCTCTATCTTCGTAGTGTTGAATAATTACGGAACACAATTGAACAATTCATTGATCAAAGATCTCTATGCAAAACCGGGAAATTTATGCATGATTATTAACCTGCTATGCTTTGAATGACCATACTATCACCAATCTCCATTATATATTAAAGAAAAACCTTTGCTAAGTCGTCTGCTGTTTTTATATTCTTAAGTTAGATTAGATAAAGCTAGTTATAGTCCTTAGAGATCGACACTCGAGGTTATTCTTCTGCTACACTACGGTTTTCGTTGTAGTTGTGAATTGCCTTTGGCTAAATACAAATTTATTTGATTAATTGGAACTCGACAATCCAACGCATCATCAAATTGGCGCCGTTGCCGGGGACTATACTCCTTTTTTCTGTTTAACGTTTTTATATTTTCAGCATTCAATTCCTAGTTCTAGTAGTTTTAGTTTTCCTATTTAATCTCTCTCTGATACTGCTTTCCTAGTCTGTTACACATAGTGTATGCCACATACACGATCAAGAGGAACACCGCTTGCTGATTCAATTGCTGAGATCGACAGAGTCTACCACCAAAGAAGGCGACTACTTCAAAGGTGTGAACTAGAGGAAATAGAGGATACCGATTTCTCTGAATCTCTACACAGTCTTTTCAAGGAAATCGACGGAATGGCATAAGCTAGACCACTGAAAGCATGGGTTCAACCCTCCAAGGATCGTATGAGGGAACCGGCAATTGTTCTTTCGTCTGCAACTCGTGATCTGGAAATCAAGAACCACGCGTTCCAACAACTTTCGAGGTTCTATGGCTTAGCAAGGGAAGATGCGATGGGGTACTTGCACGATATCGATGATTTCGTCAACCTTCTCCCACGACCCGGAGCTGAAATAACAACGGATGAGTTGAGGATGAAGGTTTTTGCTATGGGACTTGGCGACAGAGCCAAGTCATGGTTGAGTTCTCTACCGGCGGGCTCGCTGGATACTTGGGAGAAGGTTTTTTCAGCTTTCATGGAAAAATACTTCCCTCACACCTTGACTACCACGCTTAAGGCGCAAATCACTGGATTCAAACAGGACTATGATGAGACCATCTATACTGCGTTTGAGAGGTTCCAAGACCTCATGAACAAGTGCCCTCACCATGGTTTTGAGCTTTCCGATCTAGTCCAACACTTCTACAATGGACTAACCTTCGAGAACCAACAAGTGGTGGACTTCCAATGCCGAGGCAATATTTGGGAGGAAACCGCAGAAGCCGTCTGGGCGGTTTTCGAAAGGCTTGCTAAGGGGTCGCAATTCAAGGACCCAAGAGCGATGGTTAGGAGACGTGGACCTGAAGTTCCACCTACTCAAGAAGCCCCTATGTATAGGGGGAATGGGGATCAATTCAAGTGCTTTACAACCGAATTGAAACAAGTCCTCAAGAGCGCCACTGGAACAGCTGTTTCGAACGAAGTTTGCCGAATATGCAAGAACTAAGGGCATGGAGCTCACATGTGCAGATCGGAGCTTGCATATGATGATGGCAACTGGGTTCAAGGAGGCGAAGAGGAGGCCTTTGCTACGGAATTTGGTACCTAAGAAGATAGCTACGGATAAGACGGTAGGAATCCTCGAGGTGGATTTTGGAGAAGAGGGTTCCGAAACAATCAAGGATCGTGTAGGGAACAAGGCAAGCTGCCTAGCAACACTGAGAAGTCGATGTCCATTACCTTGGTGGGTGATCTACCTGTCGAAATCACCATCAAGAAGGTTGCTAAGTGCGAGTGTTGCAAGAAGGAAGAACCTCCACTAGCCAAGGAAGAAGAGAAGGACCTTGGTTCTGACGAGAGTGAAGAGGAGCAAGAGGATCCCGAGCCACTCCCTCAAAGTTTCGATGTTAAGGTCGGGATTGGTGAACTTGAAGATGTACGTGCCACACTAGACACGGGATCCTACTCTAATGTGCTCCCAATGAATGTGTTTGAGAAAAGTAGCCTTTGTAAACTATCTGAGCATAAGGCTATTGTGCAATTGGCGGATGGATCCTTTGTGAGACCCGAAGGCGTTGTGAAGAATGTATTGGTCAAGATTGGTGAAACTTATGTATACACCAATTTTGTAGTTATGCCGGTGTCTACACCTGGGATGGGGGATGTCGTTCTCTTGGGGCGAACGTTCTTGACTAAGCTACGCTCCGTGATAGACATATACCGAAGGACTTGCACCATTGAGGTGGATGGCAAGCGACATGCGAGCCATATCTGATCCACCTGATACTTCTCACACTATTAACTACTGTGGTCTTGCTGTCTATGTTCATTCTTATTCACAGGTTCATGGCATGAGGAGAAGATCCATGAAGGGGAAGTCTAGTACCCTCAAGAAGAAGAGATATGCGCAAACAGGAGTCGAGTCAAAGACTTAAAACAATGGCACTATCCGGGAGGCAACCCGGAGTTTTTATCGCTTTTTTTACCGCTTTATTGCATGCATTAATACTTGAACAATTTGCTTTTCATATGTGAATTTGTTCATCTCTGTGTCGTATGTGCTTATGTTTTTGTTTGAGTGAGCTTTTTCGAGTGGTTTTATGAGTAAAATGGTTTTCGGGGATTAAAAAACTGCGTTTTTTTTCGAATGTTTCATCTCCCCACCTGAGGTGGGGGGCGAATCGCCCCACAAGTCCAGAGAGCTCCGCGCTCTTTGGACGTGCGGGGCGATTCGCCCCGCACCCGGGGTGACTCGCCCCACGACCTCTGGAAGTTAAAAACGCGAGAAACTCCCCTTTCTCCTCATTTTCTTCATCTTCTCCAATTCTTACTCCCAAAAATCCAGAAAAAACGAAAATACTTCAAACCTTCATAAGATCTTCAATCTTCCATCAAATTTTGTGTTCTATAGCTTCAATCGAAGCCCATTACGTGCTCTTTCTTTTCATCCGAACAACTTTCACTCTAGTGCATTCGTTTTCCAGATCTGAGGTATCTTCTTATGAACCCTAATTTTTCAAATTTGGAGGTTTTCTGATTTAAGCTTCAATTAGGCTTATATGATGTATGGGTAGGTTGTTTGTGTAATTAGAAGCGTTATTTACTATCAATTGGATGCTCAATTATGCTTGAATTGTTGATTTGAGAATTTTTCTACTAGATGTTTTTATCTTGTTATGCAATGTATCTCTTTCTTCGATTCCATGCATATGATTGTGTTTACTGATGTAATGATGATGGATATGATGGTAGAATGCATAATTGTTGGGTATGAGGATTTATGATGCTAGAATTTTTCGCTACTATGGTATGAATTGAACCTTGTTATTTAGGTTATTGGTCGTCTAGCAAGAGCATAATGTGATATGTGCATGTAGTAGTTACATTAGTATGTTGCATGTTGAAGTAGCTAGGCTAGACATGGAGGATTTTCGGAGTTCGATTGTTGATTTTATCACTCGTGTGGTTCGCTTTTACATTAGCATAAGCATGAGTCAGTTTTGTGTCATTCGAGGTGCTAACTGCTGTTTGTAGGAACCATGCCACAAAGGGAGAGGAGCACTCCCGTTTGGCTACTATGAAATATTGGAGGGGGATCGATTACAACCATGCCAAGGAGAGTGATCTCGTTAGAGGTGCGTTCGAGCCACGGGCTCTTGCAACAACGTCGCGGATTATCCAAAAGGAGGAGCTAGAGTACACCTGGAGTAAGGACTCCTATGCCTATTCATGCACCACCGTCAGCAATCTATCACAAGGACTGCAGAGTTCGAGTGAATAGGAAGGCACCGGGACGATCTCACCACAACGGATTCAGTCTTGAGTCGACAGTGGTGAGAAAGTTCCGAATCGCTAGCTTGGTTCCAAAACATAATGACATGGGTGCCCAGCCCCTCTTAGGGGTGCCCCTTGACTGCCTCTAAAGGGAGCATCATATAGACATCGGGGGCATCAACCGTAGAGAATGTGGTCGACATTGGAAAAAATGGAAGACAACCTCTGAGTATCCGAGCAGCTTGCTGCAACCTCCTCGGGGTGTAAAACATTGGAGAGGGAGGCTCTGATACCACTGCTCTTTCCCCTTCAACAGTTCACAACCTATTGGATAGATACCGGGTGGAAGATTCCATAACTAAGGGGGCCAATCTTGAAGATTCTCTTCGACAATGCAACTCTACTGGTGATGATGTTGGTGACAGTAGTGACAATGAAGACAATAGGGACAATGATGATACAGATGGAGGAGTTGTTCCTATCCGATCTATTAATGGAACTACCGCCACTACCACAAGCCCCGATGATCACCTATAAGGCTCCCGGAGCAGTCCCAATAACTTACAAGCAGCATACTCAGCCGACCGAGGCCAAACCATGCGGTAACATCTAGTATCACATCTTATTTCCTCATTTTCTTACTGCTAGGGACTAGCTTTAAATTCATGAGGGGGGATGGGATTTAAGTGATCTAGTGTTGTTAGTTTGGAGCTTGACATTGATGGTTTAGAGCTTGGAATTGGTAGGTTGAGTATAGTACCTTGCATGTTTATCCGTCTTCATTTGCATTTGCACGTTTACTGCTTTCTTAGTTTTTTAGGTTGCATTCACTACATTCATCCTAGGATAGTCTTGCATGTTTTATATGGAGTTTATTGCCAAATTTTTTGAACGTTTTTATTGGGTAGCCTAACTAACTATGACATTAATCATATGCTTCGTCTCTATGAATTTGTTTGAGGTTTTTCTCGCTTAGCTTGTCACATTTATGTATTTCACTTAGTTAAGCATGGTAGTCTCGACATCACTTAGTGGTATTTTCTCTACTGCGGTTCACGAAGGCCTTTATAAGAGGATGATGCATGTTAGGGTCTTATGGTTGTTTCCCGAGTAATTATGTACCTAAGAGGCAACAAGTCTTCACCTTGCTTTGAGATTGCTAAATGCCTAGGAAGGAGGTAGTGTGAGATTGTGTGATCCTTTGTTTGTAACCCATTCTTCCGAATAGGTTTGGGGAGGGGGTTACGCTATCATTAGACTTGTTTTTTCGTTTTTCAATTCTGTGTTCTGAGTTTATTTTTCCTTTTTCGTAAATTTTATACTCCAACCTATTCTTTCGAATAGGTTTGGGGAAGTCGTTTGTCATTTTTCTTTCTCTTTTTGTTGTGCTACTGCTGGCTAAAAAAAAATCAAAAAAAAAAGAAGGAAAATTCCAGGAAAAAAAGAAAAAAAAAGAAAAAGAAACTGGAAAAGAAAAAAAGAAAGAAAAAAAAAAAGAAAAAGACCCCAAAAAAGCAAAGAAGGGTCTAAAAAAAGAAGAAAGCCAAATAGCAGTTTAGCAAAGTGTTGTGTCTCATTTTCCAATTCTTGTAATGTTCGTAATCGTGTTGTAATTTTTATCTTTCGTTTCATCTGTTCTAGACCACCCTCGTCCTTCCATTCAGGAAGTGGTGAATAGCTTAAGGCTTTGCTTGAGAGATGGGTAGAATAGGGGAGTGTTATCTTATTTAGGGAACCCTCCTTCGTTTGATGAGAGCCAGTATTGGTTCGACCTCTTTGAGGAAAAGTCTTAACTTGGTGAACAGTAGTAAGTCCTCAGTTTCATAGGCACGGGACAACCATTCGTATTCTAACATGTTTCATTACGTCGTCACTGACTAGGTCCAGGTAGAGAATGTTACGAGAGACTATCTTGTCTTGACATAAGTGCTTATGTGGATGTGTATGAGTCAATCGAGGCATTCTTAAACCTATATTCATGTTATGACTTATATGGTACTTGTTCATATGTTTTTTGATAGATTCAGTAGATTAGTTCATTTCATTTGGCATGAGACTCCATTTTTTATGTTGCATTGTTTTTTCATTAGAGTCTAGCTTAGTTGCTTGAGGACAAGCAAAGGTTCGGTTTGGGGAGTTTGATGAATGTGTTTTTTACACTTTCATTCGAGTCTTTTTCACCTATTTTAGCTATCCTCTATGTTAATTTTGCTATATTTTAGTGCATTTTATTAGAATAGTGTCACGTTTCCCTTTAGTTTTTATTTACACGTTTTGGTTGAAAAATGAGGTTTCCCGGGCAATTATATTGAAGTAGACAGGAATTGGTGTTCCAGAAGCCTAATTGGAGTATCTGAAAGATTCCGGATAGGATTTGAAGTCTAGGGGTCGAGTTTGAAGGCTAAAAGGTCACTAGAAGGCAGAAACCGAGTCCGAAAAGGGGAAGAAATCCAAAAATGCGTTTTGCCCGAAAAACACTCCCGGGCGAGTCGCCCGGACGTGGGGCGAATCGCCCACAACAGGCGAATCGCCCGGACGTGGGGCGAATCGCCCCACACCAGGCGAATCGCCCGTGTGGGTCCCTTCGCCCCACACAATTCGAATGCCTAATATATGAGCTCAGTTTTCTCCGTTTTTCATACTTTTCCAGACCTTTTCTCACCTTTCTCTGTAGTTTTAGGTAGGAATTCTCCAGAGCCTGTTCTGGGGGTTCTTAGCTTAGGAGATACTTGTTTCTTAGCAATTTGGAGCTTGTAAGATCACGATTCTTCGGAGATTGACAACCTTCGGTAACATTGTATCTTACGGTTTTTCTATTTATTATTTATATATCTTTCATTATGTTTTCATTCATTCGTGGTATGATTTCTGTTGATGCATGACATCTATGAGTAGCTAAACTTCTCGTTGGTGATAGTATGTGATTCTTAGGCGAAGGGTTAATAATTATGCTAATGGCTATATCGCGCATTAATACCTAGAGTTATTGCTTTATTTCTTTGATCTATCTAAATCTATATCTTCGTAGTGTTGAATAATTACGGAACACAACTGGACAATTCATTGATCTTTGATCTATCTAATCTCTATCTTCGTAGTGTTGAATAATTACGGAACACAATGGACAATTCATTGATCAAAGATCTCTAATGCAAAACCGGGGAATTTATGCATGATTATAACCTGCTATGCTTTGAATGACCATACTATCACAATTCCATTATCTGTTAAGAAAAACCTTTGCTAGTCGTCTGCTGTTTTTATTCTTAAGTTAGATTAGATAAAGCTAGTTATAGTCCTTAGAGATCGACACTCGAGGTTATTCTTCTGCTACACTACAGTTTTCGTTGTAGTTGTGAATGCCTTGGCTAAATACAAATTTTGATTAATTGGAACTCGACAATCCAACGCACATCATAAAGACCCGGTCGCGATGAGACACAATGGTTTGGGAATGCCATGGAGTCGAACTATGTGTCTGACAAACAATTTAGCGACACCTTTGGCAGTGTATGGATGACTCATAGCAAAAGTGGGCAGATTGGACAGTCTATCAACAACTACCATAATCATGTCTTTGCCATTATAACGCGGGAAGCTGTGATAGTCCATAGAGATATCAGTCCATACCTAATCAGGGATAGTCAAGGGGTGGAGTAACCCGGCGGGTGACGACTATCACTCTTGCAACGTTGACAGCTTGAACATGTTTCACCACGTGTGCTTTCATTCCTGGCCAGTCGAACAATCGTGTTAAGAGATGGTAGGTGCGGATGGCGTCAGAGTGCCCACCGAAACAGACAATGGAATTAATTGTAGCAGTTGTTCGCGTAGAGGCCCGTCAGGAACACGAATCCTTCCATTGCGTGGAGGCACCCATGACGTAGGTCCCATCCATCCACGTTTTGTTTGTCCTGTTGTGAGTTGTTGCAAGATGACCTTGAGTTCCTCATCCTCCTTTGTAGCGTTGGCGATGTCCTGCCAGATCCCTGCATGTGGGGATGATAACGTTCAGAGGGATTCATCATTCTCTCGACGAGATAAGGCATCAGTTGCATTATTCTCGCGTCCCGGTCGGTAAATGATTTCATAGTCGAACCCGAGTAGTTTGGCGATCCATTTTTATGTTCGGGTGTGTACGTTGTTCCAAAAGAAACCGTAGGCTCCTCTGATCCGTACAAATCTTGAAACGACACCCTAGAAGGTATGGTCGCTAGCATCGTACAGCTTCCAAGATTGCGAGCATCTCCTTCTCATAGATAGACCATGCTTTTTGTATCACTGAGTCCCTTGCTGATATAGGCTATGGGTCGCCCTTATTGGGATAGCACTGCTCCAATGCCAAAGCCGATGCATCAGTTTCGATAAGAAACTCATCATTAAAATCTGGAAGTGCTAACAACGGTGTTTCACTCATAGCCTTCTTAGTGTGTCGAAAGCTAGTTGCGCCTCATCATTCCATGCGAGTTGTCCTTTCTTAATAGTCGAGTCAAGGGTCTTGCCTTTTCACCGTAGTGCGCATAAAATTTTAAATAGTATCCAGAGAGACCAGGAAGCCTCTTAGCTCGGTGACTGTCTTAAGGGTAGGCCATGTGCGAATGGCTTCGATCTTGCTTGGGTCTACCCGGACTCCTTTGTTTGAGATAAAGTGCCCTAAATATTCCACTTCTCGGCGACCAAAGAAACATTTGGATGGTTTGATAACAAAGGATTCAGACCGTAAAATGTCGAATACAGTGCGCATGTGTTGTAAGTGTTCCTCCCAAGTATGGCTATATACTAATATATCATCAAAGAATACGAGTACAAATTTTCTTAGATAGGGACGGAAGATATGGTTCATAACAGCCTGGAAAGTAGATGGTGCATTTGCAAAGTCCAAAAGCATTACCAGGTATTCATAATGTCCACTATGAGTTCGGAACTGTCTTGTGGATTTCCTGGTCATGAACCCAGATCTGGTGATAGCCTGCGTGCAAATCGAGCTTGTTGAAGTATTGGGCACCATGAAGCTCATCAAGCATGTCCTCCTGCACTGTAGGTAGGTGAAACCTATCCTTCATTGTTGCTTCGTCGAGGCACGATAGTCAGTGCAGAATATCCAAGTGTCGTCCTTCTTTTTTACTAGTAGAACCGGCGATGAGAATGGGCTAGTGCTTTAGCGTATTAACCCGGATTCTAACATTTCCTCCACCTGTCGTTCAATTTCATTCTTTTGGAAGTGGGCGTACCGATACGGTGGTACATTAACTAGAACATCTTTGTTCACCAGGCGGATGCGATGGTCGAACTCCCTGTTGGGTGGAAGTGTCTGAGGTTCCTTTGTGCCTTCTCGGTATTCGGCCAGGAGCTCCTCTAGTGCCGTGGTGGCGTGTCCCTGTCATCATCCTTTGGAATAGTTGTACTCCTGGTGTTGTGAGTAGGTAGAATTGGGCTTCCTTCACTCACTTCCTTATGTAGCACATTGACCTGAACCGGTCCTGGTGGTTTGATCCTGGCCATTAAGTCGAATGTTCATTTCTCCTCTGCTGATGTGGATAGAGAGGTTTCTTCCATCGAAGGTAGCGGGGCTGATTTTCTCTAGCCAAGGCATGCCAAAGAGGACTTCAATCGGAGCCAAGGGCAATCCTATAGGGGTGATGGCAACGTAGTACCTTGGATGGTGATGCGTACATCGTCGTATCGCTGGTTGCATGCCAGGGGTTCCCCACTTCTTTTTTTAACTGTGAATTCGTTTTCAAGTCGTGATGGTTGTAGACGTAGTCTAATAGTGTTAGTATACTTGTAATTTTGATGAGAAATAATCATGCTAAATTAAGGAAAGTCCAGTAACTAGTACTCTTAAGGTCCATAGAATTTAGAATTTTAAGGACATTTTAAAAGAGGAATGTTTTCTGAAGGACTTAGTGTAGGTACTAGTTAGGTTCTTAAGCTTGTTGATGATGTACTTTGTTTTTTACAAACGAACTATTGAAGACCTAGAACCGCTCAGAAAGTGGAAGATTCAAAGACTGAAGACTTAGAAAATTAGAAAGGTATCGACAAAGCACATGTTGCTTTCAGAAAGTGAGAATCTCATCAACATCTTACATAGTGAAAATATATATGACAGAGTAGGTTGGTGCTGTGCTGAAACTAAGACTGACCACTTGCTGACAACATATGTGACCTTCCTTGCTGAAGAGTACTTGCATTTGGCTCCAACGTTCATATTTGAATTTGATTGAAAAGACATTAAATGCAAAGTAGGCATACGAAGAACATGAAGACAAGAAGACAAATGAAGAACGCTGCGGAAAGTACAAAAGCAGAGATAGTGACATCTTAAGGTACAAAGTGATGAATGTGTATTTTAACACTTTCATTCAGGTCTGTTTCACCTAATTTAGCTATCCTCTATGTTAATTTAGCTATATTTTAATACATTTTATTAGAATAGTGTCACGTTTACCTTTAGATTTTATTTTTACAGGTTTGGTTGAAATTCGGAGTTTTTTTTATTTACGGGCATTATATTGAAGTCTACAAGGAATTGGTGTTCAGAAGCTTATTTGGAGTATCTGAAGGTGTCCGGATAGGATTTGGAGTCTAGGGGTCGAATCTGGAGGTTAGAAGGCCATTAGAAGTCTAAAACCGAGTCCGAAAAGGTGAAGAAATCCAATCCGCGCCGAAAAATGCGGAATTTCCGCGAAATACTGGGGGGTGAACCGCCCACAGCTCTCGGGCGAACCGCCCCAGAAGTTTTTCGGCCTATATATAGTTGCGAGTTTTCTCTCCAAAATCATATCTTTCCAAGCCTACTTTCCTCACCTCGCTCTATAGTTTTAGGTAGGAACTCCCGGGGCCTGTCCTGGGAGTTTCATAGCTTAGGGCAACTTTTTCATAGCAGATTGGAGCGCGTAGGATCGCAATCATCCGGAGATTGACAACCTTCGGTAACTTTGTATCTTACAACTTTTATCTACTTATTTTATATTCTTTCAATATGTTTTCTTCTATATTGCTAGTGATTGCATGCACATTATGAGTAGCTAAATTTATCGTTGGGGTAGTTGTTAGGTAAAAGTGAGAAATTTGCCCTAGGCTAAGCAGCGG
>CM051458.1:41028365-41047204 GCA_028274465.1 Plantago ovata
TAGGGCATACTTTTTCAAAGCAGATTGGAGCGCGTAGGATCGCAATCATCCGGAGATTGACAACCTTCGGTAACTTTGTATCTTACAACTTTTATCTACTTATTTTATATTCTTTCAATATGTTTTCTTCTATGATTGCTATTGATTGCATGCACATTATGAGTAGCTAAATTTATCGTTGGTGGTAGTATGTGAATTCTTAGCGAGGGAAGATAATCATGCTAATGGCTATATCGCGCATCATACTCCGTGTCATTGCTTTATTTCGTTGATGAGTTGAACACCAAAATTCTCGTATGTTGTATTGATCATTATGCACACTAGGACACTTGTCGGCCAATCAGACCAAATTATCTTCGTAGTTTTTTTTTTTTTTTTTGCCACCCCTTCTTTGCTTTTTTGGGGTCTTCTCTTTTTTTCTTTTTTTTCTTTCCAGATTCTTTTTTTCTTTTTCTTTTTTTTTTCTTCTGTAATTTTTCTTTCTTTTTTTTTCGATTTTTTTCTAGCCAGCAGTAGCATAACAAAAAGAGAAACAAAATGACTCACACGACTTCCCCAAACCTATTCGAAAGAATAGGTTGGAGTATAAAATTTACGGAAAAGGAAAAATAAACTCATGATACGAAAATGAAAATCAGAAACAAGTCTATGCCGTCGTAACCCCCTTCCCAAACCTATTCGGAAGAATAGGTTATAAACAAAGGATCACACAACCTCACACTACCTCCTTCCTAGGCATTTAGCAATCTCAAAGCATGGTGAAGACTTGTTGCCTCTTAGGTACATAATTACTCGGGAAAACAACCATAAGACCCTAACATGCATCATCCTATTATAAAGGCCTTCGTGAACCGCAGTAGAGAAAACACCACTAAGTGATGTCGAGACTACCATGCTTAACTAAGTGCAATACATAAATGTGATAAGCCAAGCGAGAAAAACCTCAAACAAATTCATAGAAATGAAGCATACGACTAATGTCATAGCTAGTTGATCTACCCAATAAAAAAGTTCAAAAAATTCGGCAATAAACTCCATATAAAACATGCAAAACTATCCTAGGAAAGCAGTAAACGTGCAAATGCAAATGATAAAGCATGCGAGGTACTATACTCATCCTACCAATGCCAAGCTCCAAACTAACAACATCAGATCACTTAAATCCCATCCCCCCTCATGAAATTAACGCTAGTCCCTAGCAGTAAGAAAATGAGGAAATAAGATGTGATACTAGATGTTACCCCATGGTTTGGCCTCGGTCGGCTGAGTATGCTGCTTGTGATTTATTGGGCCTCCTCTGTGAGCTTCATAGTGTGACATCAGGTCTTCTGGTGGGTGTGGTAGTTCCATTTTTAGGCCGGTCAGGAGCAACTCCTCTATCAGAGTCATCATTGCCCGTATTGCCTTCATTGTCACTACTGTCACCATCATCATCACCAGTAGAGTTGCAGTGGCAGGTAGAATTCTCAAGACCAGACGCCGATGTTATGGAATCCTCCATCCTGTAGCCCTCCAATGGGATGTGAACTGTTGAAGGGGAAAGGGCAGTGGTATCAGGACCTCTCTCTTCAATGTTTCATCCCACGAGAAGGTTTCAGTTGGCTGCTCGGTTACTCAGAAGTCTTCTACCTTTTTCTCCAATTTCGACCACATTCTCCACTTTGCTCCGCCCGATGTCAATATGATGTTCACTTCAGAGGTTGGCAAAGGGCGCCCCAACGAGGGACTGTGTACCCATGTCATTATGTTTTGGAACCAAGCTAGCTCTTCGGAACCTTCTAGCAACTGCGAACTCAAGATCAAATCCGTCGATGCGAGAATGTCCCGGTGCCTTCCAGTTCACTCGAACTCTGCAGTCCTCGTGATGGAGTGATGATGTAATAACGGTTTCTGTCCCTTCGGTGGTGCATGAATAGGCATAGGAGTTCTTACTCCAGGTGTACTCTAGCTCCTCCTCTCGGATAATTCACGACGTTGTTGCAAAACCCCTTGGCTCGAACGCACATCTAGCGAGATCACCTTCCTTGACATGGTTCTTCACAGCAATCATACGGGAATGCTCCCTTCCCTTGGTATGGTACCTACAAACAGCTATTAGCACCTCGTATGACACAAAACAGACTCAAATATATATGCTAGTGTAAAAGCGAAAAATACGAGTGATAGAATCAACAATCAAACTCCCCAAACCGCAATGTCTAGCCTAGCTTCCTCATCATGCAACATATCAACGTAACTACTACATGCAATACATCACATCATGCTCTTACTAGACAACCAATATCCTTGATAACAAGGCTCAATTCATACCATAGCAGCGCAAAAATTCTATCAACATAAATCCTCATACTCAACAATTAAGCATTCTAATGCCAAATCCACCAACATTACACCAATAAACACACTCATATGCAAGAATCCAAAGATAAAGACGTATTGCAGAACATGATATATCATCTAGCAGCAAAATACCCAAATCAACAATTCAAGCGAGATTGAGCATGCAATTGATAGTAAATAACATGTCTAATCATACAAACAACATACCCATGCATTAAATAAGCATAATTGAAGCTCAAATCAAAAAACCCCCAAATTTGAAAATTAGGGTTCTAAAGATAATACCTCAGATCTGCAAATCTAACGAGTTAGGATGAAATCTGATCGGATAGGATGATAGATCATGTAATAGGCTTCGAATTAAGCTAAAGAACACTCAATTTAGCCAAGAAATGAAGAAGTTATGAAGATTTAGAAGCAAAATCGCACTTTTCGGGTTTTTTGGGAGTATGGATGAAGATGAATGAAGAAAATATGGTTTTGGGGTTGAAATCCGCGTTTTTTAAGATCTGGGACTGTGGGGCGGTTCGCCCCGTGCTCCCCAATGCGGGGAGACGGATCCCGATGTCAGAATTCGCGGTTTAAATCCCGAAACTAATTTTTTTCAAAAAACCACTCGAAAAATCTCACTCAAACAAAAGCATATACGACAAAGACATGAACAACTTCGCATATGAGAAGCAAATAGTTCAAGAATGAATGCATGCAGAAAAGCAGTAAAGAAAGCGGTAAAAATTCCGGGTTGCCTCCCGGATAGCGTCATTGTTTAAAGTCTTTGACTCGACTCCTGTCTGCGCCTATCTCTTCTTTTTGCGGGTACTAGCCTTCCCCTTCATTGATCTCCTTTCCATGCCACGAACCTGTGAATAAGAAAGAATATAGGCTGCAAGACCACAGTAGTGAGTAATAATGTCAGGCGGTTCAGGTGGATCAGGTATGGCTTGCAACACATGTTGCTTGCCATTCACTTCGATGGTGCAAGTTCTTTGGTAAATGTCCATCACGGAGCGGAGCTTGGTCAAGAATGTTTGCCCTAAGAGTATGACATCCCCCGTTCCAGGTGCAGATGCCGGCATAACTACAAAATTGGTGTATATCGATGCTTCACCAATCTTGACCAACACATTTTTAACAACGCCCTCCGGTCTCATAAAGGATCCATCCGCCAGTTGTACAATAGCCCTTTGCTCAGATAGTTTTCCGATGTTGCTCTTTTCAAACACATTCAAAGGAATTATGTTTGAGTAGGATCCCGTATCTAGTATGGCACGGACATCTTCAAGCTCACCAATCCCTACCTTAACGTCAAAACTTTTAGGGAGTGGTTCGGGATCCTCTTGCTCCTCATCACTCGTGTCAGAACCAAGGCACTTCTCTTCCTCCTCAGCCTGTAGGAGTTCTTCCTTAATGCATTTCTTGCACCTAACAACCTTCCTGATGGCGATTTCGTCAGGTACATCTTCAGCCAATGTAATGGCATTCGACTTTACAGTGCTGCTAGGCAATTTCCGGTCGATCAACTCTTGCATCTTTTGATGGGCAAGCCTAGTGCTCTCTTCCACTTATCGAGCCTTGCCCTAGTCTTCTCTGAATCTTATTCATAACGTTTGAGAAAACTTTGTGTGTGATCAACCATCTTCTGCAAGTTCTCCATCAGTAGAGCCGTCTTCGACTTTGGTGGCTCTTTCGGAGCGGGGTTTTCGCAGTGATCATTACCATAGTTCAGCCTACTACGGTCTTGGTTAGGTCCATAAGTCTGGTTAGCCGGTGCATATCCTTGATTGTTACGGTATCCTCTTCTCCAAAATCCGCCTCGAGGATTCCTACCGTCTTGTCCGTAGCTAACTTCTTGAGTACCAAACTCCGTAGTGAAGGCTTCTTCTTCGCCTCCTCGAGCCCAGTTGCCATCTTCGTATGCCATCTCCGATCTACACATATGAGCTCCATGCCCATAGTTCTTTCATATTCGGCATACTTCGTTCGAAACAGTTGTTCCGGTGGCGCTCTTGAGGACTTGCTTCAATTCGTTGGTAAAGCACTCGAATTGATCCCCATTCCCCCTGTACATAGGGGCTTCTTGAGTCGGTGGAGCTTCAGGTCTACGTCTCCTAACCATTGCTCTTGGGTCCTTGAACTGCGAACCCTTAGCAAGCCTTTCGAAAACTGCCCAGACGGCTTCTGCGGTTTCCACCCAAATATTGTCACGGCATTGGAAATCCACCACTTGTTGGTTCTCGAAGGTTAGTCCATTGTAGAAGTGTTGGACTAGGTCGGAGAGTTCAAAACCATGGTGAGGGCACTTGTTCGTGAGATCTTGGAACCTCTCGAACGCGGTGTAGATAGTCTCATCATAGTCTTGCTTGAATCCAGTGATCTGCGCCTTAAGCGCGGTAGTCAGAGTGTGTGGGAAGTATTTTTGCATGAAAGCTGAAAAAACCTTTTCCCAAGTGTCCAGCGAGCCTGCTGGAAGAGAGCTCAGCCATGACTTGGCTCTGTCGCCAAGTCCCGTCGCAAAAACCTTCATCCTTAACTCATCCGTGGTTATGTCAGCTCCGGGTCGTGGGAGTTGGTTGACGAAATCATCGATATCGTGCAAGTACCCCATCACATCTTCCCTTGATAAGCCATAGAACCTCGGAAGTTGTTGGAATGCGTGGTTCTTGATCTCCAGATCTCGGGTTGCAGACGAAAGAACTATCGCCGGTCCCCTCATACGATCCTTGGTGGGTTGTACCCATCCTTCAGTGGTCTAGCTTCTGCCATTCCGTCGATTTCCTTGGAAAGGAGTCGCCTTCTTTGGTGGTAGACTCTATCGATCTGAGCAATTGAATCAGCAAGCGGTATTCCTGCAGAACGTGTATGCGGCATACACTATATGTGACAGACTAGAAGAGGTGATTAGAAACAAACTGGGAAAGCAGAGAGAGAAATTAAAAAGGAAAACTAAAACTAAAAGAATTAGGAATCTAAAGCTGTAAATGTAAACAAATTAAACAGAAAAAAGGAGTATGTATAGTCCCCGGCAACGGCGCCAATTTCAATTTGATGAACGTGTCAGATTCAGTCAAATAAATTTGTAATAAGCCAAAGGCAATCCACAACTACAACGAAAACCGTAGTGTAGTAGTAGAATGACTCGAGTGTCGTTCTCTCAGGACTATAACTAGCTTTATCTATTTAATCAAGAGAATATAAAACAACAGATAGAAAGCAATGGGGGGTTTTGAAGCAGATAATGGAGGTTGGTGATAGTATGGTCCTTCTTAACATAATGGGTCGATAATCATGCATAAATTCCTCGGTCTTGCATAGAGATCTTTGAATGAATCTTGGGTCCTGTTGTAAGTATTGTGCACTACGGAGATAATATGGGTCTGACCTGTCAACAACTAACGTCCTATTGTGTTCCGTAATCATTCAACACTACGAAGATAATTTGGTCTGATTGGCCGACAAGTGTCCTAGTGTGCATAATGATCAATACAACATACGAGAATTTTGGTGTTCAACTCATCAACGAAATAAAGCAATGACACGGAGTATAATGCGCGATATAGCCATTAGCATGATTATCTTCCCTCGCTAAGAATTCACATACTACCACCAACGATAAATTTAGCTACTCATAATGTGCATGCAATCAATAGCAATCATAGAAGAAAACATATTGAAAGAATATAAAATAAGTAGATAAAAGTTGTAAGATACAAAGTTACCGAAGGTTGTCAATCTCCGGATGATTGCGATCCTACGCGCTCCAATCTGCTATGAAAAAGTATCCCCTAAGCTATGGAACTCCCAGGACAGGCCCCGGGAAGTTCCTATCTAAAACTATAGAGAGAGGTGAGAAAGTAGGCTTGGAAAGATATGATATTCGGAGAGAAAACTCGCAACTATATATAGGCCAGAAATATCTCTGGGGCGGTTCGCCCGAGACACGGGGCGGTTCGCCCCCTAGTATTTCGCGGAATTTCCGCGTTTTTCGACGCGGATTTGGATTTCTTCACCTTTTCGGACTCGGTTTCAGACTTCTAATGGCCTTCTAACTTCCAGATTCGACCCCTAGACTCCAATTCCTATCCGGAAACCTTCACATACTCCAAATAGGCTTCTGGAACACCAATTCCTTGTAGACTTCAATATAATTGCCCGTAAATCTCCGATTTCAACCAAAACCTGTAAAATAAAATCTAAAGGGAAACGTGACACTATTCTAATAAAATGTACTAAAATATAGATAAATTAACATAGAGGATAGCTAAATTAGGTGAAAAAGACTCGAATGAAAGTGTAAAATACACATTCATCAAACTCCCCAAACCGAACCTTTGCTTGTCCTCAAGCAACTAAGCTAGACTCTTATACAAAAAACATGCAAGACTCAAAAATGGAGTTTCATGCCAAATAAAATGAACTAAATTACTGAATCTACCAAATAACATATGAACAAAAACCATATAAATCAAAGCATGAATATAGGTTGAAGAATACCTCGATTGACTTATACACATCCACATAAGCACTTATGTCAAGACAAGATAGTCTCTCGTAACATTCTCTACCTGGACCTAGTCAGTGACGACGTAATGATGCATGCTAAGATACGAATGGTTGCCCCGTGCCTATGAAACTGAGGACTTACTGCTGTTCCACCATGTTAAGACTTTTCCTCAAAAGAGATCGAACCAGTACTGGCTCTCATCAAACGAAGGAGGGTTCCCTATAAAAGATAACTCTCCCCTATTCTACCCATCTCTCAAGTAAAGTCTTAAGCTATTCACCACTTCCTGAATGGCAGGACGAGGGTGGTCTAGAACAGATGATACTTAAGACAAAAAAGATAAAAAATAGAAAAACACCATTACGAACAAAAGGAAAATTGAAAAGACTCAAACTTTGCTAAACTGCTATTTGGCTTTATTTTTTGGACCCTTCTTTGCTTTTTTGGGGTCTTCCTGTTTTTTTTTCTTTTTTTCCTTCGAGATTCTTTTTTCTTTCTTTTTCTCTTTTTTCTGGAATTTTCTTTCTCTTTTTTTTTCGATTTTTTTCTAGCCAGCAGTAGCATAACAAAAAGAGAAACAAAAATGACTCACACGACTTCCCAAACCTATTCGAAAGAATAGGTTAGAGTACAAAATTCACGAAAAAGGAAAATAAACTCACGATATGAAAAATGAAAAACAGATTCAAGCCTATGATGGTGTAACCCCCTCCCCAAACCTATTCGGAAGAATAGGTTATAAACAAAGGATCACACAACCTCACACTACCTCCTTCCTAGGCATTTAGCAATCTCAAAGCATGGTGAAGACTTGTTGCCTCTTAGGTACATAATTACTCGGGAAAACAACCATAAGACCCTAACATGCATCATTCTATTATAAAGGCCTTCGTGAACCGCAGTAGAGAAAACACCACTAAGTGATGTCGAGACTACCATGCTTAACTAAGTGCAATACATAAATGTGACAAGCCAAGCGAGAAAACCTCAAACAAATTCATAGAGATGAAGCATACGATTAATGGCATAGCTAGTCGATCTACCCAACAAAAAAGTTCAAAAAATTCGGCAATAAACTCCATATAAAACATGCAAAAACTATCCTAGGAAAGCCGTAAACGTGCAAATGCAAAAAATTTCACGAGTTTTTCATAAGCAAGATAAGTGTTAGGAAACTTGTAATTTTGATGAGCAATTAACCATGCTAAATTAAGAACAGTCCAGTAACTAGTACTCTTAAGGTCCATAGGAATTTAGAATTTTAAGGACATTGTAAAAGAGGAATGTTTGCTGATGACTTAGTTAGGTGTTAGATAAGTTATTTCTTTTGTGTATGACGTATTTTATTTTCTGAAAAGAAAATAATTTATTGACACTTTAGCGTATGATGCATTTTATTTTCTGAAAAGAAAAAGACCTATTGAAGCATTTGCTGAAGATATATTTTGTTTATCACAAACAAATTATTGAAGCAAATAAGAAACCGGTCAGAATCTTGAAGACTTTTTGAAGATCTGAAGACTTGAAGAATTCGAAGACTTGAAGACTTGAAGATTGCTGAAGACTGGTAAGGCACGTGTTGCTCAGAAAGTGGAATTTTCAGCAACAGCATTGCATAAGTGAAAATCTGAAAGACAGAGTAGGTTGTGCTTGCTGAAACTGAGAATGAACACTTGCTGATGAACATATGTGACCTCTTGCTGAATGTACGTGAATTTGCGCTCCAATGTTAATGTTTGAATTCTATTCAAATGTGCATTTAATGCAAAGCTTACACGCGAAGGACATGAAGACTAGAAGACAAACAAAGGACGCTGCTGAAAATACAAAAGCAAGATAGTGACATGTTAAGGAACAAAAGCCTTAGGATTTGAAATTCAAACGGCTCCTTACTTACACTATAAATAGAGGTCATCCGGCAAAGAGTTGAAGTGTGTCAACAACGTGATCAAACTCTCACTTGTGCTTAAAAACTCACAAACCTTCAAACACTCTTACTGCCATTGATCCGTTCCAAGACTTACAGCTTGAAAAAGCTACTTGTGAAGAAGTAGAACAAACTCGGCTAAGAAATTAGTTAAGTGTTCTTTCTTTCGAACAAGAATAAGTCTTGACACCAGAAACAATCAAACTTGTTTACTGCAAAGTATTCCAAGTTGTGTTTCTTAGATTACTTGTTGTAACTGTATAAGTTATAATTAAGTCATCTCACCCCAAAACTCTCTAACTGAAAATACACCCTTTCAGGCGTGATATTCAGGGGGAACTTAATCGAGCAAGGTTTTGCTGATTAAAAGTACCAAGTTTGGTGGAGAACAAGGTTGAGTTCTCTAGTTTAGGTTGGAGACAAAGCAAGTGTGCTTTGGTTTTCTGTTGAATCGCTTTAGATAGGAGATTGTAAGGAACCTCAATCATATCTTAGTGGATTCAGTCCTAGAAAGGACAAAGTGGATTAGTTGAGAGATTACGCCACACTCAGATACCACTATAAAAGCGTTTGTGTGATTTACTTACTGCATTTAGCTTTCAGCAAATTATATCTGTTTGTACACAGTCACTCACTTCACTTTCTGAAAGAGCACTTATTGTTTCAAAGACTTCCGCTCTCTGATTTTAAGTATCAGCAAACCAAGCTACTGTAAAGTAACTTACGCTTGCTGAGAAAGTTAAGTATCAGCAACCTCATTACTGAAAAGTAATAGGTACTTGCTGAGAAAGTTTTAAACGACAAAAGTTTTAAAAGACTATTCACCCCCCCCCTCTAGTATTTTCTTGTTGTTTAAAGGGACCAACAAGTGGTATCAGAGCAGGAGGTTCTTTAGCCTTCTGCACTGAACCTAGATCCCCTTAAGTGCTTTCCGTAAATCACTTTCACTTGATCAGTTTGGTAGTGCTTTGCTGACAGGATGTCTTTAGGAGATGCTCCCTTGCTGAAGCTGGAAAATTACGAGAAATGGCGAAACAACATGATGCTACATCTTGAGGCCATTAGTGATGAGATGGTCACCGTCATTAATGATGGACCTATCAAGATCACCAAGATTGAAAGGAGTTTCCCTCACAAGACCACTGAAGCTGGGAAGGAAACCATCCTTGGCGATCCATCAGATACTGTTGTGCCAAAACCAAGAGAGGAATGGACTTCTGACGAAGCTAAGAGATTCCGTCTGGATGGCCAAGCAAGAAATATCATCATCAGATCAACTCCTGATACCATACAGTGCAAACTGTGGGGTGCTAAGACTGCTAAGGAGGCTTGGAAAATGGTTCAAGATCTTTGTGCTGGATCTGACAAGACCAAGGAAAACAAACTTGAAGTACTTAAGCTAAAGTTTCAAAACTTTAAGCAAGGTGCTAACGAGTCACTGGAAGACTTGGACTTCAGATTCACAACTGTTGTTAGTGAAATGGCAGCGCTGGGTGTTGGAAATCTTTATTCAGATTCTGAGAAAGTGAAAACTATCATCAGAAGTTTGAATCAAGAATGGATCCTAATTTCTATTATAATCAAGGAATGCCTGACATTACACCAACTGAGTTGTTCTCTCATCTTGCTACTGTCAATTATGAGACAAAGCAAAGAGGAAATGTGTTTGCTGAAAAATCGCAAAACATTGCTCTTGCTGCAAAGCCGTCATCTTCTGAAAAGAAGAATGATAAAGAGCCTGCTGATGAAAATACTTTAGTTGTTAAAAACATGAAGAAGTTCATCAGTAAGGAACTTGAAAGGCGAAAGGCAAAAGAGAAGCTGAAAAAGCATCTTGGTAACAACTACCATAAGTACAAGAATGATACTAGCTCGCTGAACAAGCAAGCTCAGCAAGCTACATCATCAGAAGAACCAGCAGTTGGAAATGATCTATGTTTTTACTGCAAAAAGCCTGGACACTTCAAAGCTAATTGCCCTTTGCTGAAAGGCAAATCTGCTGAAAAGAAGAAGAAGTTCAGAAGAGCTTTCATTGTTGAAGAAAAGAAGAAGCTTCAAGCAAAAATCGATGCATTATGCATTGAGACAAGCTCCGAAGACAGTGAGGATGAAAGTTCAGACACCGACGATGAAGAAGCCACTCTAGACGTGGAGATTGGCAAAGAAGTGTGTGGAATAGCTATGGAAGCTTATCCAGACGTATCGAACTACGAATTCTGCCTCATGGCCGGTCAGGTAAATAATTCTATCTCTGACTCAGATTCAGAAAGTGAAGACGAGATTGACCTTGACAAGATTCAAGGAGAAATCGAAAGATTTGAGAAAACTCTCAGCAAACAGTAAGAGAAACTTCAACTTGCTGAAACTCTGACCAAGCAAACTACTGAGAAGTATGTGTTGCTGAAGGAAGAGACAGAAGAAAAGGATGCTGAAATAAGGCGTCTTAAGAAGTTGATTGCTGAGGCTGCAGAGAAAAATTCTCAAATGGCATTAGAATTGGAAGAATATCAGTCCTCAATTCTAAAGTTACTTGCTGAAATCCAAGAAATGAAAAAGATGAAAATCAATTTCAAATCCTATGTGGAAGCAAGTAATACGCTGACTGAACTAAACTCTTATTTGAGAGATCCATCTCAGAAAGAAGGTTTAGGAGCAACGTGTGAAGGTGATAACGTAGAAATCTTGAGAAAAGATAAATCACCTATCTCCTTTGTACGTGCTACTGATAGTAGTCCTCCAGTAATCTATCAGTTTGGTAAAACTAAGGTTGCTGAAACATGCAATCAAGTACCTATTACCATAAAGCCCGCTGTTGCTACTCAAAGTAACAAGACTTTAAAAGGAAAACAGGTTGCTGAGAAGCAAACTGGAAAGAAAAAGAATGCCGTGAAGCATTCCGCCAAACAAGTTGCTGAAAAGCAAGTTGTTAAGTCTAAAGGCAAGATTACCAAAAGTAATCAGAAGTCCTTTGCTGACAAACCTCAATCAACTAAGGTTGCTGAAGCTAAAGTTCAGCATTCTCCAAAGAGTGGACTCGGTTTCAAAACCAAGCAAAGTCAACTCGTTCATGAGTATAAGCAAAGTCAGCAAAGATACTTCAAAGAGATGAAGAAAACCAAGCCTAAGAGTTCTGAAAAGACTCCCAATGCTAGGACTAGAAGGAACCTTGCTAGAAAAGAACTTACTGAAAAGTATGTTCAGCAAAAAGGTCAACAGAGCAAGACACCACATCAGAAAGTGGATTTGACCCACACAAGTCAAAAGTCTTTCAGCTCAAAACCTCCTAGTTCCTCAGCAAGTAGAAAACAAGTCAAAGTTGAAAAACTTCAGACTTGGGTTTCCACTGGACGCATTCTTGAACATGTTAATGGACATCCATCATTGGATAATTAACTTGTTTGCTCTTGATTGTGCAGACTGCAGCCACGGAGACAAACGATGCAATCTGGCACTTTGATAGTGGTTGTGGAAAGCACATGACGGGCAACAAGAATAACCTTATAAACTATAGACGGTGGTCTAAAGGTCCAACAATAAGGTTTGCTGGTGGAGGTTCCGGATCTACAAAAGGCTATGGTGATGTGAAGTTGGGATGCATAACCATTTCTGGAGTTCTTTATGTCAAAAATCTAAAGTTTAACCTTTTCAGCATGAGTCAATTTGCTGACAAAGGATACTTCATCGAAATTAAAAGTGATGAATGTAAACTTGTAGATTTTGAGACTAAAAAGGTTATAATGATTGCAAGAAGATCAGGAGGCTTGTACACCGTTGATTGGTCTTCAGCAAACGTTGAAAAATGCCTTGTCTCAGATCATGATTGCCTTGCTGAAAAAGCATGGTTATGGCATAAACGAACAAGTCATCTAAACTTCAAGACGCTGAATAAGCTGTCTACAAAGGCACTTGTAGTTGGATTACCTAGGGTTACTTTTAAGAAGGATGGTGTTTGCAATGCATGTCAGCAAGGAAAGCAAACCAAATCTTCTTTCAAGAACAAGGCAGTACCGTCAACTACAAAACCTTTACAACTCTTACACATGGACTTGTTGAATCTTCTTCAACAAGCTATGCTGGTAAGAAGTATGGTCTAGTCGTGATAGATGACTATTCAAGATTCACTTGGGTAGTATTCATCAAGCACAAATCTGAAACCAAGACTGAAATACCTATCTTGCTGAATAAGCTTGAAGTCATGAAAAATGACAAGGTAAGAGTCATAAGGACAGACCATGGTACTGAGTTTGTAAACCAGTACATAACTGAATATTGTACCTCGAAAGGTATTCAACATCAGTTATCCTCAGTAAGGACACCACAGCAAAATGGTGTTGCTGAACGGAAGAATCGTACCCTGAAAGAAGCCGCAAGAACAATGCTTGCTGACACTGAGATAAGTGAGGCTTACTGGGTTGAAGCGATTAATACCGCCTGCTATACTCAGAATAGATGTTTGATTACTAAGGAATACAACAAAACTCCTTATGAATTATTTGTTGGAAGACCTCCTAACATCACTCATCTAAGAGTATTTGGTTGCAAGTGTTTCATTCTTAACAATGGTAGAGAATACCTAAGAACATTTCAACCAAAGGCAGACGAAGCGATATTTCTTGGCTACTCCTTGCATAGTAAAGCTTACAGAGTTTACAACAAAAAGGCACAAAAGATTGAAGAATCTGTGCATGTTGTATTCTACGAAAAGTCACAAGGTGTGCCTGCTGAAGAAGAAATATCAGAATGTATGAAAAAGCTAATCATACATGAGCAAAGAACTGAATCTGATGCTAGGCAAATCAAGTCAATTGAACTAAATGATGATTCTGACAATGACTCTCCTCCCCCTAGTCATGACAAGATAAATATAGTTCACGACAAAGAATTTCCAGCAAAAGATGTGGTTGCTCCGGAAGTTGCTGAAATTACGCAATCTCCAGTGCCTGCTGATGAAATACCTCAACCCAGCAATGCTGAACAAGCAGTTGCTGACGAACAAATCTCAGCAGAGACACAAATTCCCAGTAGTACTGAACAAGTACATACTGAAGAGTCACATGCTGATGAGCAAACATATCCTGATCCAACAAACAGGAAACCTGTTAATAAATGAATTAGAGATCATCCCTCTACGGATATGATTGGCGATATTAATAAACGCCAAGTGACTAGATCCAAAGCTACTCAAGGACTTGCTGAAGAAGCAACTGTCATAGAAGTAGAAGCTTTATTCTCTTGCTTTGTTTCAGAAATTGAACCTAAAACCATAGAAGAAGCTTTGAAGCACTCTGAATGGATAAAGGCAATGAAAGAAGAATTGGATCAATTTGAAAGAAACAAAGTCTGGAAACTTGTGCCACTTGCTGAAGATAAGAAAGCTATTGGTACAAAGTGGGTGTTCAGAAACAAGCTGATCGAGTCTGGTGAAGTAACAAGAAACAAAGCACGCTTAGTTGTTCAAGGTTACTGTCAGACTGAAGGATTGGACTATGATGAGTCTTACGCTCCAGTTGCAAGATTGGATGCAATTAGGCTTTTCTTGGCCTTTGCTGCTCACAATGACTTCATTGTTTACCAAATGGATGTTAAGAGTGCATTCTTAAATGGTGAACTTGCTGAAGAAGTCTACCTAGAACAACCCCCTGGCTTTGAACTTCCCTCAGAAACCAAGATGGTATATAAGCTTCAGAAAGCTGTATATGGTCTAAAGCAAGCACCAAGAGCATGGTATGATACCTTAGCTAAGTTCTTACTGGAAAATGGTTTCAAGAAAGGTGAAGTTGACAAAACTCTTTTTACCATGAACCATGATGGTAAATTAATCTTAGTTCAAATTTATGTTGATGACATAATTTTTTGATCTAAGGACAAGCAACTTTGTGATGATTTTGCCAAACTCATGACTAATAAGTTTGAAATGAGTATGATGGGAAAATTGAATTATTTCCTAGGATTGCAAGTCAAGCAACTCAAAGATGGAATATTCATAAATCAAGCAAAGTATGCGAAAGAAATGCTCATAAAGTTTAGGATCAAAGAGGATGAGAAACCTGAAAAGATCCCTATGAGTGTTGGTACCAAATTGGGCTATACTAAAGAGGACAAAAGTGTTGAAGAACACAAGTATAGGAAGCTCATTGGTTCCTTGTTGTATCTAACAGCAAGTAGACCTGACATTCAGTATGCTGTTTGTGTGTGTGCAAGATTCCAATCTGATCCACGAGAATCACATTACAAAAAGGCAATTAAAATACTGAAATATGTTAAAGGTACAGTCAATGTTGGATTAAGGTATCCAAAAGATTCTGGACTTGAATTGGTTGGCTATTCTGATGCTGATCATGGTGGATCAACTCTTGATAGAAAAAGTACCTCTGGAACTTGTCAGTTTTTGGGTGCTAGATTAATATCATGGTTCAGCAAGAAGCAAACGTGTGTCGCCAATTCATCTACTGAATCTGAATACATTGCAGCTGGTTGTTGCACAGCTCAAATCCTATGGATTCAGCAACAATTAAGAGATTATGGTATTTCTGCAAAGAAAACACCAATCTTTTGTGATAATACAAGTGCTATTGCAATTACGCAAAATCCTAAGTTTCACTCTAGGACCAAGCACATTGATATTAGACATCATTTCATTAGAGATCATGTGGAAAAAGGTGATATTGAGGTTGTGGAAGTAGGTACTGAAGATCAGCTTGCTGACATCTTTACCAAGCCCCTACCGGATAATAGGTTCGCAATGCTAAGGTATAACCTTGGATTGATTGAACTACCTCAATAAAGGATACACTTGGCAGAATGCTGAAACAGGTATTCAGCAAGCCAAAGTATTCCTGTCCAAAAGACCAAGTCACTGATTTCTTCTAAGAAATGATAAGTCACAACATGATTGCTGAAACAGGCATTCAGCAAGTAATTCCTTCAAAACAGGTATTTGTTAGGAAACTTGACCATTTGCTGAGACATGCACTCAGTAAGTGAAAGAACTTAAGGATTGCTGAAACGGGTACTCAGACAATCAAAAATACTGAAACAGGTATTCAAGTATCAAAGGAATTTTCTGAGACGGGAACTCAGAAAAAGAGCAAAAGCTCATCTCTCAGATTATACCAAGGATGTCTCAATTGCAAAAGAATTTACTGATACGGGAAATCAGATATAAATTTTAAACTTAGAAAATATGAGATATCTAAGTAAGGGGGAATTTTCAGCAAGTATCTAATTTGTTAATTCAAACTCGCTGAAAAGATTCTTGTCTATTTCAGCAAGCAATCTATCCCTTATTACTCGGTAAAATCAATTTGTGACGTTAAGCTGGCACAAATAAACTCGCAATAATCATGACATGAAATTCAACCGTGGCCATTGATTAAAAGGAGTTATTAATCTAACGGCTAACGAAACAAAGAGAGAGAGTGCTCTGACGGTTTTAGTTAGTGGGCCACTACGCATTCAATGCAAAGGTTCCACTATCTCCAGTGTTTCTCTGTTTTACCCTTGCTGAGAGCTCAAATCGATTGAGTTTCTCACACACTAGAGACACTATATAAAGAAGGAGTTAGAGAAATGACAAAATTCTTTAACTCACATTTCCTTTCTCTGCAATTTCTAGCCTGAAACTACTGTACCTCCGGTCAAAAAGCAAACTATCTCTTTTCGTACAATCTTTCTTGCTCTATATAAGAAATGGCTCCCAAGAGACAGTTATCAAAGTCCTCAAAATCGTCAAAGGTTGATAGTGCTGAAACACGCACTACTCCGGTGACTGCTCCGGTCCCAGACACAACGAAGGTTGTGTTGAAAAACGACCGAATCACTGTAAAACCTATGCCTCCGTCATATCTTGATACTGCAAAGTGTGAGATGTTGATGCAATGGGGAGGGTTTGCAAACGAAAAGTACATTAGGTACTTTTATGAAAAAGAACTTGATGACCAGAATGAAGAGGCGCTTGAGTTCATCAAGCAGCAAGGCCTCATGAACTTTATCTCTACTCGCACTAAGCAAGTGAGCATGATTGATACCATGGAATTCTACAACAATGCAGAAATCCAGTCCCTTACAGACAGTAATGGAGTCACTGAAAAAGTGATCCTTAGATATGTTCAGAACACGCAAATCGTCCTGAAATAGACTGATTTAGCGGAGATTTTCAGATTCCAACCACTGGAACTGAAGATGACGTCACTGCTTCTGACGAAGAAATTGAAGCTTTCTACAGTGACGTCAGAAATGCAAAGATGAAGAAAGGCGAGATAGCTCCCGTGACTTGGACAAAGCACGTTAAGAGAAAGCATCTCTGCCATTCACTTGGTCTAGTAGCTCTGCTACTCATTAAAGTTCTTGACTCCCAAGTTGGAGGAATTGACCAAGTAGGCCTGAGAAGATGGCCATTGCTGATGCATATCTATGAAAATAAATCGGAACTTAACTGGGCTAAGTACATTTTCAACAGGCTTGTTGATTGTGTTACTAAGTTTAAGGTAAAGATAGAAGACAACAAGGTCTCACCTTCCTTTCCAGTTATGTATGTGTTAGGGTTGAAATATGTCCAGGCCGCATGTACGAACTGGAGCGGTCTAAGAGCGCGACAAAGCATCATGGGCCGTCCCTCAAGGGGCACAACCACACCCAAGTATGTCACTAAGGTGTGGATCGACCAACATAGGGTCCGACCATCACTGGGAGGACAACCCTTAAAATAAGCTCCTCTCAAGGACAAAGCTGCCAGTGGGCTCGAGGAGCATCTCTCGGGCTCGAGGAGACCTTACGTCAAGGCAACGCTCCTTGACAGAAACTGAGCAGGACACTACTCGCATCACCCACGCACAAGGAAGGCACGAGGACCACAGAGCGACCAGCCATGGTTGCTCTCTTGGGCCAAGGCCCACGGACCTCCTTAGTGGGCCTGGGCCGAGGAAGGCCTCAATCCTAGCCGTACACGTGGCGTGATACTACATGACCGGAAGCTGAAGGGTCTCAAGTATAAAGGCCCTCATTTACTCCTCAACAGCAAGCATTAACTACACCACCCGAGCACCACTTTCACTACTCTTACTAGGGAAGCCTCACAACTCCCTACTCGTAAAGTCGCCTCTCCGGTCTGATACCTTACAGACCGGGCAAGAGACACTAACCCCCCCCCCCTCTAGTCTATTTCAGGTACGAGGAAGCTACAAGAAGGCTCATTTCCTATCTTAGAGGAACACTACAAGAAGAAGAACTAGAATGACTTAGACTAGTGACTCATTGCGAACTTAGAAAGAAACACGAATTACCCTTCAACATTTGGCGCCATCTGTGGGAAACGACACGAAAGGCCATTCCTTGCCCTACTGGTCGAGCCACTTTCCTCCTCGTGACACTTCACGAATATGCCTCCCAGAAGAAGCAACCGTCTTGCTAATGCACCACCCGCAAATCCTCCTCGACCTAGAGGCCGTCCCTCTAATAACGGTCGCGGAGGAGGAACGGAGGGTGTTCCGAGGGAGCCGAGAAATAACAATGTTGCAAGGAACCGGGATTACACGGAGGGGGCATTTACTAATGTCACTCACTCCCAAAATGAAACATCGGGGGAAAATAACCCGCAAGGAGTCCTGGTAGGAAACGCCTATGGAGCTTTGAGAGTCGCGAACAACGCCGAGTCAAGGGGCAAGCCTCATCCGGTAGCAAGAACCAACCTCCCGTGGCAGTAAACCCTCCTCAACCGGCCGCATTGACCTTCACCCTTCCTGATGGACGTGTCGTTCGACCATCAGATTTCGGGATGGGCGAAGCTCAATACGGTCTATTCCTTCTTACTTTACAAGGATATGTCGGAGGTAATGAGGCTATAGGGTTAATACCGAGATACAAGCTCCAGGAGAACCACAAGCACCGGTGCAAGAGCAACCTCGGGCACCTTGGTCGCTCCTCGCCAATCCCAAGGAAGAGCACCTGTGCACAAGATGAAGCACATTCGATAGCCAACACCAGGCCGATCCAATCTCGACTTGGACCATCAAGAATCCAATCGAGGTTAGGACCACAAGGGTGCCCCGGATGATTTGAGAGACCTGATTGATA
>CM051458.1:41047304-41107320 GCA_028274465.1 Plantago ovata
CTCGAGCTCAGCAACCCAGGGATTGGACTCCTCTGGCAACGGGCTTGTCCGCTATCTTTCCTCGAAACCTCAGTTCGGCACTCCCCACTCCACGCCCTCCTAGGTCATGTTAGGGCAACCTTCTCTTCCTGATATAGAAGTACCATAAGGAAACCACTTGTAGCCGGAGGAGCTTGGAGCGTCCATGATGAACCCAAGGCCGGGTCCGAGCATTGAAATAGTAAAAATACTTGTTCCCGGAGCTCAATCGAGAATCCGGAACAGGTTGATGAAGTTGTGGAAGTTCAGCTCGGATCCCCTCTTCATGCAAACGACTCCAAACAACAAACAAAGTGCCGGAAGGCACTTGGCACCAGATTTCCCAAGGAGCGATCCCCCAAGTGTTTGAAGATTATGCGGAAAGCGTCACAAAAGGGGAGGATCCATCCTCGATCCAAGCCTGAGGCAGTGAACGGCCATGTTACCCAGTGTGGAGCATTATAAAAAAGGTTTGATCCTCCTTAGGCACGAGGATGTCAAACATATCTCGGGGAGAGGGAATACTTCCACCTAAGTTGGGCCACCTCGTCGAGCTTGACGGTAAGGAAGTGTCGGTATAATTCCCGTCCTCGTTCTTATTCCCCATTAGGAAATAGATGGGGAGGTCAACAGTGCGAGACTTTTGGGAAAACTTTTTCTCAGCAGCCGTGGTAGTTTTAGGCTCTGGCTCCACGGCAACCTTGCCTTCTTTGGTTTTCTTGGCGCGAGAAGGCCTGACTCGCTCTACGCGCGCCTTCTTCTTATCCGCAGCCCACTCTGGCAGCCCCCAAGGCGCATTCTCATACCTGATCCTCGAGTGGGTTTGGGTCTCGGGTCCCACTCGGATATGTAAAGTTCAATGGTGGTCGGGTCGATGGGTGTAACTAGTCTCCTCCTGCGCGCAAACCTCTTCGCCATCCCTGGATTGCGCGCCTCTGCCTCTCCGCGAAGGAAGGGAGGCCCTAGTACTCGGACCCGCTTCACTCCCGATGAGGTGTTCCAAATTTCAGGAGGAACTTCATTCCCCTTCCTCGTCCGGTGCTACAGGCCCTCCTAGCTGTTTTGTGGAGGAAACCACCCTTCTTTGCAGTGGGGACTAATCCGAGGAGGAAGTCGCCTCGTCGTCCTCTTCGCTCTCATCCTCCGTATCATCAACTATCGATGATTTGAACGGGTATCGGGGGCTTCCCGCTTTGGCCGAGTGCTCACCATCTTCATACAACGCCAAGGCCAACTCCGGCCTCTCCGTGTCGTCCATCTCCTCGACCCGGATCTCAGGAGCGACCACGTTCACGGATGTCCCGTAATTACGCCCGTGGACTTGGGCAGCGCGAGTTATCAACACTCCGCAGATACACCGGGTTGCGCGGGACGCCATCAGCCTCCGTCCTGTCATCAATAAAATCGCCGTCTTCAGGACGACCCTCTTTCTGCTCACAAACTGGTAGAGGTCCTCCTCACTCTCAGTTCCTCTCGTCCTTTCGGCAGCCTGCTCGCCACCTTGCTCGAGCTGAGGCTCCTCGGCCGCCTCCTCTATCGATTCGTCAAGGAAGGTCGCCGATACGTCTGACGTATCGGGCGACGTAGTATGGTCGCTCCCATACTCACCGGCGGCCGAGACGTTCTGGCTATCGTCGCTCCTCTCGGACATCCTAAAGGTGGGCAAAGAAAGAAGTTAGGATGGTTTGTTATAGTCCGAGAGGTCCTTTTAAGTATGTTCATTAAGGTTCGACCTCCCGAACGGAGAAAATCTCAAAAAGGAAACGCAAGTAAAATCAAGAAGTTACTCTAAGTTACTCTACAGAAAAGCAAGAACACAGAGCGAGGAGCATACAAGGAGCGACCAACCGCTCCAAACATGAGTAAAAAATCGGGCAGCATAACAACATGCATGTACAGCAAAACTGGAGCGAGAACATGTTGTTACACAAAGCGAAGAGCGACCAACCGCCCGAAAAACTTCCTAAAGCTATTTCTACAGCCGTACGCTAATGATGAGGCTACAAGGGGCATACAGTAAAGAAAGGGTAGCTACTTCTACAGCCTTACAAGCCAATCGGTCCAAATCCGTTTCCAAGTCCGTTTACAAGTCCATTTACAAGTCCGTTTACCGTTTTTTAAGTCCAATGCCGTTCTCAGGCGTCAATTCACCGGAATTTATTCAGTTTACACATTCCGGGAGGAAGAAATCAGAAAGAGAACCAACATGCAAAAGCCGAAAAGAGAAAAGCAAGAAGGCAGAAAATACAAGGCGAAATAAGCAAAAACGAAGCAATTAAAAGCAAGAAAGAGCAAGGTAAGGCCGGAAACTTACTTGGTATTGACTGAATTAAAGTTGGAACCGGAAAGAAGGCCGGAAAACGTCGAAAGAGTCGCCTGAAAACGAGATTTGGCACACCGGAAAGGCTCCTCGCACTTCACTTGGCTCGATGACTCACGCTTGTCGATCTCTCAACTCTACTCGCTCTCTCGTATTTGCTCTGAGTGTTCGGATTGCGAAAAGTGTGGAATGACCGAGTGTTGACCTATTTATAGAAGGGTATCCCGGGGATACGAAATGACGCATGTCCTCGCGCCATCCGGACCGACCACGTGTCCAAGATCGACGGTCCAGATTGTGGCCGCCTGGCGAATTACCGTTTTTACCCTCCACGCTCCCGCTCTGGCTCAAACACGCTCTCGGATCCGGAGCGAATTACCTAACCACGGCAATATATCCTCGGCGCGACCACCGCCCTGCTCGAGACACGCAGGGACAGATCGACGACCATGATCTGTCCTTCTCGAATCAACAGCACGAAAAAATCTCAGAACCACGGAAAATCGACTGCCACGTGTCAGGGGACCGAGAAGCTGCCCATGCAGTTACCCTCCTCGAGATTCCTCTTACTTTTTACACAAGTATCTCTCCGCGAGGTACTTTGCTAGCAAAAAAGCGGCAGGAAGTCATTCCATTCCTTTTACACAAGTATCTCTCCGCGAGATACTTTGCAAGCAAAAAAGCGGCAGGAAGTCATTCCATTCCTTTTACACAAGTATCTCTCCGCGAGATACTTTGCAAGCAAAAAGCGGCAGGAAGTCATTCCATTCCTTTTACACGAGTATCTCTCCGCGAGATACTTTGCAAGCAAAAAAGCGGCAGGAAGTCATTCCATTCCACTAAGGAATACTTACCCGGATCCGATCTTTTCCCAGCAAAAATACCTCTTTTAATACGGTCCGAGCAACGTCTGCTCGCACCCTATAAAAAGCGGGGGGGAGGGAGAGATAGGAGGAGGGAAAGTTACCAAGGTGCGAATACGGAAATCTTTTTTCGCCCACTACTAGTCGAGGCTCTGCTCGACCTCTACTTCAACATAGTTCCTCAACTATCTTCTACAAAGATACTTGGAAACTAGGGGGACATATGTTAGGGTTGAAATATGTCCAGGCCGCATGTACGAACTGGAGCGGTCTAAGAGCGCGACAAAGCATCATGGGCCGTCCCTCAAGGGGCACAACCACACCCAAGTATGTCACTAAGGTGTGGATCGACCAACATAGGGTCCGACCATCACTGGGAGGACAACCCTTAAAATAAGCTCCTCTCAAGGACAAAGCTGCCAGTGGGCTCGAGGAGCATCTCTCGGGCTCGAGGAGACCTGACGTCAAGGTAACGCTCCTTGACAGAAACTGAGCAGGACACTACTCGCATCACCCACGCACAAGGAAGGCACGAGGACCACAGAGCGACCAGCCATGGTTGCTCTCTTGGGCCAAGGCCCACGGACCTCCTTAGTGGGCCTGGGCCGAGGAAGGCCTCAATCCTAGCCGTACACGTGGCGTGATCCTACATGACCAGAAGCTGAAGGGTCTCAAGTATAAAAGGCCCTCATTTACTCCTCAACAGCAAGCATTAACTACACCACCCGAGCACCACTTTCACTACTCTTACTAGGGAAGCCTCACAACTCCCTACTCGTAAAGTCGCCTCTCCGGTCTGATACCTTACAGACCGGGAAAGAGACACTAACCCCCCCCCCCCTCTAGTCTATTTCAGGTACGAGGAAGCTACAAGAAGGCTCATTTCCTATCTTAGAGGAACACTACAAGAAGAAGAACTAGAATGACTTAGACTAGTGACTCATTGAGAACTTAGAAAGAAACACGAATTACCCTTCAACAGTATGGAATCAAGATATGCTATATCCTTGAATATTTCAGGATTCAGCTAAGAAACCCATTGCCAATCAAGAAATCCGTGTGCAATGTGGGAAGATCTTTCTACAAGCAGAATGTACCTAAGATTGCTGGAAAGAAAACCAAGAAGACAACAACTGCAAATGTTGTCAGCACAAGCCAGCAAGAAAGGTATACAACAGCTGCAGATTTTACCACTCAGCAACTTAGAGATGAAACTGTTGTTGGTGGTGGTAACACAAATAAAACTGCTGTAGAAAATCAACAAGGTACGTGTACAACACCTGTTGTTGAAAAGGCAACAATAGATGACTCTGGGAAACTGGAAAAATCTAAAAAGAAAAAGAGGAAAGCTGATGATGACACTCAGACTGCAGCGTCATCAGCAAATCCCGTACCTAAGAGGAAACGGACAAGTAACAAAAGAAAGAAGACACTGGCTTCTCAGTCAGTCCCTAATGTCCAAGACTCCTTAGTCAATTCCCAGACAAATGCTGAAACGCATTTGCCAGTAGATGTTGCTGAAATAATTACTGAAACATATATCAGCAATGTTGAAGTGTTTGCGGAAGCCTTTGATGAATGTGTATTTTACACTTTCATTCGAGTCTTTTTCACCTAATTTAGCTATCCTCTATGTTAGTTTAGCTATATTTTAGTACATTTTATTAGAATAGTGTCACGTTTCCCTTTAGATTTTATTTTACAGGTTTTGGTTGAAATTCGGAGATTTACGGGCAATTATATTGAAGTCTACAAGGAATTGGTGTTCCAGAAGCATATTTGGAGTATCTGAAGGTTTCCGGATAGGATTTGGAGTCTAGGGGCCGAATCTGGAGGGTAGAAGGCTACTAGAAGTCATAAAACGAGTCCGAAAAGGTGAAGAAATCCAAAACCGTGTCGAAAACGTGAAAATTTCGCGTTTACACTGTGGGGCGAACCGCCCGTGCCTCGGGCGAACCGCCCCAGAGGAATTCCGGGCCTATATATAGTTGCGAGTTTTCTCTCCGAAAATCATATCTTTCCAAGCCTACTTTCTCACCTCTCTCTATAGTTTTAGGTAGGAACTTCCCGGGGCCTGTCCTGGGAGTTCCATAGCTTAGGGGATACTTTTTCGTAGCAGATTGGAGCGCATAGGATCGCAATCATCCGGAGATTGACAACCTTCGGTAACTTTGTATCTTACAACTTTTATCTACTTATTTTATATATTCTTTCAATATGTTTTCTTCTATGATTGCTATTGATTGCATGCACATTATGAGTAGCTAAATTTATCGTTGGTGGTAGTATGTGAATTCTTAGCGAGGGAAGATAATCATGCTAATGGCTATATCGCGCATTATACTCCGTGTCATTGCTTTATTTCGTTGATGAGTTGAACACCAAAATTCTCGTATGTTGTATTGATCATTATGCACACTAGGACACTTGTCGGCCAATCAGACTTAATTATCTTCGTAGTGTTGAATGATTACGGAACACAATAGGACGTTAGTTGTTGACAGGTCAGACCCATATTATCTTCGTATTGCACAATACTTACAACAGGACCCAAGATTCATTCAAAGATCTCTATGCAAGACCGAGGAATTTATGCATGATTATCGACCCATTATGTTAAGAAGGACCATACTATCACCAACCTCCATTATCTGCTTGAAAACCCCCTATTGCTTTTTATTTGCTGTTTTATATTCTCTTGATTAAATAGATAAAGCTAGTTATAGTCCTGAGAGAACGACACTCAAGTCATTCTGCTACTACACTACGGTTTTCGTTGTAGTTGTGGATTGCCTTTGGCTAAATAACAAATATTATTTGCTGAATCGAGACCTGACAAATTTCCGTTCATCAAATTGGCGCCGCTGCCGGGGACTATACTCCTTTTTGCTATTTAATTTGTTTTTATTTACAGCTTTAGATTCCTAACTCTTTTAGTTTTAGTTTTCCTTTTTAATTTCACTCTCTACTTTCCTATTTGTTTCTAATCACCTCTTCTAGTCCGTCACAGATAGTGTATGCCGCATACACGTTCTGCAGGAATACCGCTTGCTGATTCAATTGCTGAGATCGATAGAGTCTACCACCAACGAAGGCGACTCCTTTTTAAGGAAATCGACGGAATGGCAGAAGCTAGACCACTGAAGGCATGGGTACAACCCACCAAGGATCGTATGAGGGGACCGACGATTGTTCTTTCGCCTGCAACCCGAGATCTAGAAATCAAGAACCACGCATTCCAACAACTTCCGAGGTTCTATGACTTATCAAGGGAAGATGTGATGGGGTATTTGAACGATATCGATGATTTCGTCAATCAGCTCCCACGACCCGGAGCTGACATAACAACGGATGAGTTGAGGATGAAGGTTTTTGCAATGGGACTTGGCGACAGAGCCAAGTCATGGCTGAGTTCTCTACCAGCCGGCTCGCTGAACACTTGGGAATAGGTTTTTTCAGCTTTCATGGAAAAATACTTCCCACACACTCTGACTACCGCGCTTAAGGCGCAAATCACTGGATTCAAGCAAGACTATGATGAGACCATCTACACCGCGTTCGAGAGGTTCCAAGATCTCACGAACAAGTGCCCTCACCATGGTTTTGAACTCTCCGACCTAGTCCAACACTTCTACAATGGACTAACCTTCGAGAACCAACAAGTGGTGGATTTCCAATGCCGAGGCAATATTTGGGAGGAAACCGCAGAAGCCGTCTGGGCTGTTTTCGAAAGGCTTGCTAAGGGTTCGCAGTTCAAGGACCCAAGAGCAATGGTTAGGAGACGTGGACCTGAAGCTCCACCGACTCAAGAAGCCCCTATGCACAGGGGGAATGGGGATCAATTCGAGTGCTTTACCAACGAATTGAAGCAAGTCCTCAAGAGCGCCACCGGAACAACTGTTTCAAACGAAGTATGCCGAGTATGCAAGAACTATGGGCATGGAGCTCATATGTGTAGATCGGAGCTGGCATACGAAGATGGCAACTGGGCTCGAGGAGGAGAAGAAGAAGCCTTTGCTACGGAGTTTGGCACTCAAGAAGTTAGTTACGGACAAGACGGTAGGAATCCTCGAAGTGGATTTTGGAGAAGAGGATACCGTAACAATCAAGGATATGCACCGACTAACCAAACTTATGGACCTAACCAAGACCGTAGCAGACTGAACTATGGTAATGATCACTGCGAAAACCCCGCTCCGAAAGAGCCACCGAAGTCGAAGACGGCTCTACTGATGGAGAACTTACAGAAGATGGTCGATCACACACAAAGTTTTCTCAAACGGTATGAGGAAGATTCTGAAAAGACTAGGGCAAGGCTTGATAAGTTGGAAGAGAGCACAAGGCTTGCCCATCAAAAGATGCAAGAATTGATCGACCGAAGAGCAAGTAAGGAACAAGGCAACACTGACAAGGTCGTTAGGTGCGAGTGTTGCATGAAGGAAGAACTTCTACAGGCTGAGGAAGAAGAGGAGGACCTTGGTTCTGACACAAGTGATGAGGAGCAAGAGGATCCTGAACCACTCCCTAAAAGTTTCGATGTTAAGGTAGGGATTGGTGAGCTTGATGATGTCCGTGCCACGCTAGACACGGGATCCTACTCAAACATAATTCCGTTGAATGTGTTTGAAAAGAGTAACCTTGGAAAACTATCTGAGGAAAGGGCTATTGTGCGACTGGCGGATGGATCATTCATGAGACCCGAAGGCGTTGTGAAAAATGTGTTGTTCAAGATTGGTGAAGCATCAATAAACACCAATTTCGTTGTTATGCCGGCATCTGCACCTGGGACGGGGGATGTCATACTCTTAGGGCAAACATTATTGACCAAGCTACGCTCAGTAATGGACATCTACCAAAGAACTTGCACCATCGAGGTGGATGGCAAACAACACGTATTGCAAGCCATACCTGATCCACCAGAGCCGCCAGATATAATTACTCACTATTGTGGTCTTGCAGCCTATATTCTTTCTTATTCACAGGTTCGTGGCATGGAAAGGAGATCAATGAAGGGGAAGCCTAGTACCCGCAAAAAGAAGAGATAGGCGCAGACAGGAGTCGAGTCAAAGACTTTAAACAATGACGCTATCCGGGAGGCAACCCGGAATTTTTATCGCTTTCTTTACTGCTTTTCTACATGCATTTCATTCTTGAAATATTTGCTTCTCATATGCGAATTTGTTCATGTGTGTGTCGTATATGCTTTTGTTTGAGTGAGATTTTTCGAGTGGTTTTTTGAAAAAAAATTAGTTTCGGGTTTTAAACCGCATTTTCTGACATCGGGACCCATCTCCCCGCATTGGGGAGCACGGGGCGAACCGCCCCGTGGTGGGGCGAACCGCCCCACAGTCCCAGATCTTAAAAAATGCGGATTTCAACCCCAAATCATTATTTTCTTCATTTTTCTTCATCCATACTCCCAAAAAACCCGAAAAGTGCGATTTTGCTTCTAAATCTTCATAACTTCTTCGTTTCTTGACCAAATTGAGTGTTCTTTAGCTTATTTCGAAGCCTATTACATGATCTATAACCCTAACCGATCAGATTTCATCCTACTTCGTTAGATTTGCAGATCTGAGGTATCATCTTTAAGAACCCTAATTTTCGAATTTGGGGGTTTTCTAATTTGAGCTTCAATTATGCTAGTTTGATGCATGGGTATGTTGTTTATGTGATTAGACATGTTATTTACTATCAATTGCATGCTCAATATTGCTTAAATTGTTGATTTGGGTATTTTGCTATTAGATGATATATCTTGGTATGCATTATGTCTTTATCTTTGATTTATAGCATATGGATATGTCTATTGGTGTAGTATTGTTGGATTTTACGATAGAATGCTTATTAGTTGAGAATGAGGATTTATGCTGTTGAATTTTTTGCGCTGCTATGGTATGAATTGAAACCTTGTTATCAAGGTTATTGGTTGTCTAGTAAGAGAATGATGTGATGTATTGCATGTAGTAGTTACGTTGATATGTTGCATGATGAAGTAGCTAGGCTAGACATTGCGGTTTGGGGAGTTCGATTGATGAATTTATCACTTGTGTGTCTCGCTTTTACACTAGCATATATTTGAGTCTGTTTTGAGTTATACGAGGTGCTAATCGCTGTTTGTAGGTACCATACTAAGGGTAGGGAGTATTCCCGTATGATTGCTGTGAAGAACCATGTCAAGGAAGGTGATCTCGCTAGATGTGCGTTCAAGCCAAGGGGTTTGGCAACAACGTCATGGATTATCCGAGAGGAGGAGCTAGAGTACACATGGGGTAAGGACTCCTATGCCTATTCATGCACCACCGAAGGGTCAGAAACCACTATTATGTCAGCACTCCATCACGAGGACTACAGAGTTCAAGTGAATAGGAAGGCACCGGGACAGTCTTGCCACGACGGATTCGATCTTGAGTCCGAAGTTGCTCGAAGGTTCCGAAGCGCTAGCTTGGTTCCAAAACGTAATGACATGGGTACCCAGCACCTTGTTGGGGTGCCCCTTGCCTGCCTCTAAAAGGAGCATAACATTGATATTGGGAGCATCAACTGTAGAGAATGTGAACAAAATTGGAGAAAAAGGTAGAAGACTTCTGAGTATCCGAACAGCTAACTGAAACCTTCTCGTGGAGTGAACCATTGGAGGGGGAGGTCCTGATACCACTGCCCTTTCCCCTTCAACAGTTCACATCCTATTGGAGGACTACAGGATGGAGAATTCCATAACAGCGGCGGTTAATCTGGAGAATTCAACCTGCCACTACAACTCTACTAGTGACGATGTGCGTGAAAGTAGTGACAATGAAGACAAGAGGGACGATGATGATACGGATCGTTGAGTCGGTCCTGTCCAATCTTTTGATGGAACTACTGCCACTACGACAAGTCCCGATGATCATATATGAAGCTCCCAAAAGAGGCCCAATAACTCAAGAACAGCATACTCAGCCGATCGAGGCCAAACCATGGGGTAACATCTAGTATCACATCTTATTTCCTCATTTTCTTACTGCTAGGGACTAGCGTTAATTCATGAGGAGGGATGGGATTTAAGTGATCTAGTATTATTAGTTTGGAGCTTGGAATTGGTAAGATGAGTATAGTACCTCGCATGCTTTATTTGCATTTGCACGTTTACTGCTTTCTTAGATTTTTAGGTTGCATTTCACTACATTCACCCTAGGATAGTCTTGCATGTTTTTATATGGAGTTTATTGCCGAATTTTTTGAACTTTTTATTGGGTAGATCAACTAGCTATGCCATTAATCGTATGCTTCATCTCTATGAATTTGTTTGAGGTCTTTCTCGCTTCGCTTGTCACATTTATGTATTGCACTTAGTTAAGCATGGTAGTCTCGACATCACTTAGTGGTATTTTCTCTACTGCGGTTCACGAAGGCCTTTATAATAGGATGATGCATGTTAGGGTCTTATGGTTGTTTTCCCGAGTAATTATGTACCTAAGAGGCAGCAAGTCTTCACCATGCTTTGAGATTGCTAAATGCCTAGGAAGGAGGTAGTGTGAGCTTGTGTGATCCTTTGTTTATAACCTATTCTTCCGAATAGGTTTGGGGAGGGGGTTACACCATCATAGACTTGTTTCTGTTTTTCATTCTTCGTATCGTGAGTTTATTTTTCCTTTTTCGTGAATTTTGTACTCTAACCTATTCTTTCGAATAGGTTTGGGGAAGTCGTGTGAGTCTTTTTGTTTCTCTTTATGTTATGCTACTGCTGGCTAGAAAAATATCGAAAAAAAAGGGAGAAAAATTCCAGAAGAAAAAAAAGAGAAAAAGAAAAATAGAATCTGGAAAGAAAAAAAGAAAAAAAAGAAGACCCCAAAAAAGCAAAGAAGGGTCCAAAAATAAAGCCAAATAGCAGTTTAGCAAAGTTTGAGTCTTTTCCATTTTTCGTATTGTTCGTAATTGTGTTTTTCTATTTTTTATCCTTTTTGTCTTAAGTGTCATCTGTTCTAGACCACCCTCGTCCTGCCATTCAGGAAGTGGTGAATAGCTTAAGACTTTACTTGAGAGATGGATAGAATAGGGGAGTGTTATCTTTTATAGGGAACCCTCCTTCGTTTGATGAGAGCCAGTACTGGTTCGACCTCTTTTGAGGAAAAGTCTTAACATGGTGGAACAACAGTAAGTCCTCAGTTTCATAGGCACGGGGCAACCATTCGTATCTTAGCATGCATCATTACGTCGTCACTGACTAGGTCCAGGTAGAGAATGTTACGAGAGACTATCTTGTCTTGACATAAGTGCTTATGTGGATGTGTATAAGTCAATCGAGGTATTCTTCAACCTATATTCATGCTTTGATTTATATGGTTTTTGTTCATATGTTATTTGGTAGATTCAGTAATTTAGTTCATTTTATTTGGCATGAAACTCAATTTTGAGTCTTGCATGTTTTTTGTATTAGAGTCTAGCTTAGTTGCTTGAGGACAAGCAAAGGTTCGGTTTGGGGAGTTTGATGAATGTGTATTTTACACTTTCATTCGAGTCTTTTTCACCTAATTTAGCTATCCTCTATGTTAATTTAGCTATATTTTAGTACATTTTATTAGAATAGTGTCACGTTTCCCTTTAGATTTTATTTTACAGGTTTTGGTTGAAATTCGGAGATTTACGGGCAATTATATTGAAGTCTACAAGGAATTGGTGTTCCAGAAGCATATTTGGAGTATCTGAAGGTTTCCGGATAGGATTTGGAGTCTAGGGGCCGAATCTGGAGGTTAGAAGGCTACTAGAAGTCATAAACCGAGTCCGAAAAGGTGAAGAAATCCAAAACCGCGTCGAAAACGCGAAAATTTCGCGTTTACACTGTGGGGCGAACCGCCCCGTGCCTCGGGCGAACCGCCCCAGAGGAATTCCGGGCCTATATATAGTTGCGAGTTTTCTCTCCGAAAATCATATCTTTCCAAGCCTACTTTCTCACCTCTCTCTATAGTTTTAGGTAGGAACTTCCCGGGGCCTGTCCTGGGAGTTCCATAGCTTAGGGGATACTTTTTCATAGCAGATTGGAACGCGTAGGATCACAATCATCCGGAGATTGACAACCTTCGGTAACTTTGTATCTTACAACTTTTATCTACTTATTTTATATATTCTTTCAATATGTTTTCTTCTATGATTGCTATTGATTGCATGCACATTATGAGTAGCTAAATTTATCGTTGGTGGTAGTATGTGAATTCTTAGCGAGGGAAGATAATCATGCTAATGGCTATATCGCGCATTATACTCCGTGTTATTGCTTTATTTCGTTGATGAGTTGAACACCAAAATTCTCGTATGTTGTATTGATCATTATGCACACTAGGACACTTGTCGGCCAATCAGACTTAATTATCTTCGTAGTGTTGAATGACTACGGAACACAATAGGACGTTAGTTGTTGACAGGTCAGACCCATATTATCTTCGTAGTGCACAATACTTACAAAAGGACCCAAGATTCATTCAAAGATCCCTATGCAAGACCGAGGAATTTATGCATGATTATCGACCCATTATGTTAAGAAGGACCATACTATCACCAACCTCCATTATCTGCTTGAAAATCCCCTATTGCTTTTTATTTGTTGTTTTATATTCTCTTGATTAAATAGATAAAGCTAGTTATAGTCCTGAGAGAACGACACTCGAGTCATTCTTCTACTACACTACGGTTTTCGTTGTAGTTGTGGATTGCCTTTGGCTAAATAACAAATATTATTTGCTGAATTGAGACCTGACAAATCTCCGTTCATCAGCCTTCAACAATCAACTTAACGTTGATAACTCTACTGAGAATAGACCACAAGGCAGTGGAAATGAAATTCCTGCCCAAGTTCCAGATATCTACATTGTAGTAATAGCAATGGTTCTTGTTCCTGAAGTTGCTAAAACTCAAGAAGCATTATTCAAAGACGCATCTCTTGATGCTGAGAATACTGGCCCAAGTTCACCCAAGACTTCAATTGACAAAGTCCAGCTTGTACTGGAAAATTTAAGCAAACAAATGGAGTTGGAGATTGAAGAATCATCCAACAAGTCAATTGATCCCTTCATGACAAGCATTGAGCTTAAAGGTCAAGATGCTTCTGCTCAACTTGTCAATTCAGAGACAAGGGAGATTGCTGAAACCGCACAGCTTTCTTAGTTAGAGCAAAATCAGAAGTCTGCTGAAGAAACAGTCCAAGAAGCTGAAGAAACTGTTAATGCTGAAAGGACTGAGCCACAACCTGTCCTTCCTCAGCAGGTAGTTAATTCAACCATCAGTAAAACTTCAAATTCTGAAAATTGTTCTTTTGCTAAAATTATTCTTTCTCTACAGACTTCTCAAGATGCCAGTCAGATGGTTGCTGAAGCCTCTGCACCAGAACCAACACTCCCTGCTCAGCAGGTAGTTAATAATTTTGGTATAAAAACTAAGTTTGACAGCTTAGTACTTGTTTCTAATTTTAATTTATTTCAGGATGAACAAATAGAGGATGCTACTCAAGCTCCTCATGGAATGGAAATTGTACTACATGAGCTTGCTGACTCTCAGCAGGTAAATCATGTTTCAGACTTAAACTCTAAAACAATTTTCCAAACCAATCCTGATCTCAATAAAGTTCTTTTTCAGGCTCAAAAGGAGACCACTGAAGTGGTACTCATCACTAAAGATCAGCAAGTAAGTTCTGAAGAACTTTACTTGAGCTTCAAGAGGACAACTTTGTCAAGAGTTGCTAAGTCCGTCAGCAACTGGCAAAGATATAGGAGAATGGACTTCTCAGATCTTCACCTTCATCTCTCAAATGAGAAAAAGAGATCTTCACTGTTAAAGCTCGAAACATTTGTCCACTCCATCCTTCATGAAGAAATGACATATTCTCAGCAAATGAGCTCAAATCTGATTGCTCAAATCGGAGAGAATATGAAGGCCAAATTTAAGAGTGCCTCTCCAGCTGAACAAGCTGTGATGCTCAAAGGTCTTTTTGTTCCTGTGGTGGCTGATCCCCACAAATTAACTGAGGAAGAGGAAGTGACAAGTGTTGCTTTGTACAAGCATGTTGAGCTAGTCATTCTGACAGATGATGAAGAAGAAGAAGAAGATGAGAACATTCCCACTGATCCCAGTGATGATGAAGGGAAAGATTCTAAGGACAAGAAGGATGACGATGATGACAATCAAGGTCCAAGTCCTGGTGCTGGTGGATTGAAGTTAACAGTTGCTGAAAATACTCAATCTGACAATCAGCAAGCTGAACAACAACAATCTCAGCAAGAATCTCAACCTCCTCCTGCTGATGCTGAAAATCAAGCACCTGTGCAAGGTGCTGATACTGAAGAAGAATACGCCAGAAAAAGGGCTGCCTTGAAAAATGGCAAAAGTCAAGTTTCTGATGCCAAGGTTACTGAAGAAAACCTTGAAGACGAGGATGAAGAAGATGAAGATTACCAACGAGCTCTACAAAATAGTCTCGTGATCCATGCAAGGCATACGCAGGATCTGGAAATTGGTGAATCTTCAAGACCAAAATCAAAGGAAGTTCCATCCCTTCCACTTACTACTGGAGAAACTCCAGTTATTGAGTCTCAAACGTTGCCTTCAGCAACTACTCAATCAAAACTAACTACTGGCGAAACTCCAGTAATTGAGCCACAAACTCAATTGAAACAACTATCTACTGGTGAAACTCCAGTCGTTGAGTCTGAAGCGTTGCCATCAGCAACCACTCAACAAAAAGGAAGTGAAGCTACTGACAAAGGCTCAAAAGTCGCTCAACTTGATGAATCTGAGGATAATGACGACTTGTCAGAAAATGAAGATGAACAATCCAAGAAAGACCCAAAAGTCGTTCAGATTCCTCCTCCTAATTATCTCACTTATGAAGGAGATTCATTAAGAGCCGAGTTGCTTTTACGAGATGATCAGTTTGGTACTGAAATTAAGGCTCACTCCTTAACACCTCATTTAGTGCCGTTCCCAAGAGTTGAGGAGTTTACTCCAAGAATTTTAGCACTAAAGCAAGTCCATGATGCCTGCAAAGCTGAAGATGAGGCATTGCTTGCTGAGAGCCCACTTGACATTGGAAAGATATTGGCTACAGTGCTGAGACGCACTACAACGTTAACTATAGCTCAGAAAGACATCAGTCTTTATCACAAGAGCTATGAAGAAGATGTAAGTCAAGCTCTCTTGCTAGCAAAGAATGCTCTTGTCAAAGCTCAGAATATTATGGATGAGAAGGCCGCAACAGAGAAAAGATATGAAGAGAACATGATGAATATTAAAAAAGAGTTAGCAACAATGAACTCTGACCAACAAGAAATCATCATGAAGTATAACAGTCTCAACACTCTTGCTGAAAATTGCAATGATTTTTACTCTCTGCACATCACTCCGATGTTGCAATCCATGTCTAAGGGGGAAAAGAAGACTAGAAAAAGCAATCAAACCCCTCCTACTTCTGCTGCTGATGCGCCACTTCCATTAGAACCTCTTGCTGAAAGAGAGCAAAGTTCTAAAAGACAAGCAGAAACTGAGTTAAATTCAGCAAGTACCAAAAAGAGAAAAACCGCTGCTGAAACTCAAGATTTATGTCACACTGAAAGTCATCACAATCTGAATGAAGATGATGACAATCAAACAATATCTCAAGCCATAAGAGCTAGACCCTTAACAGCCATAACTCTGTCTGGCCATTCAAGGCATTTTTCGTCTGACTCTTCAGCAAGAGATCAAGACAATGCTAAATCAAGAAGAAGAAGGCAAAGACAGGAAGAGAAAAGGCTGGCCAGCATTGCTATTGGCTCCGGCATTGAATATACAAAGACCAGCAATGATGAAACCACTCAGAATGTGATCAGAAACATTCATGGTTGCTGGATCTTAAAGCTGGAAGACTTGCTGGTAAATGAGTTCTTTCCTACAGCCATTTTGAATCAAATGTTCAAATGGATTGAAGTCAAGGTCCAAAGAAATCAAAGGGAAGAATCCCTCCCAAGAAATGTTGCTGGGAAATGGTTGAATCTAGAAGTCCATGTAAGAAGAGTTGCCATTAGTAAGACATACAAGCAAGAACCAGATTTGATAAAACCACCTGGCATTGCTTACTATGCTGACCCGGTAACAAAGAAACCTAAGAAGAAACTTGGATTGATTCCTTATGAGTACTTCTATCTCACTGCTAAGGATCAAGAAGAAGATCTTCTCTGGTTAAGAAAGATTCATCCGAGAAACATTTCAGATACACAGCTTCTCCATGCAAGCAATTGGGGCATGCATTTGTGGGTAATTAACTACATGGAAATGAATGCTGAAAAGCATCATCATACTGCCTGCAAAAATGCAAGAATTCTTCAACTACAAGTCCGTAGGCTTCTGGAAAACTACGAGAAGGATTGTGTTGAATTCACTGCACTTGCTGAGAAGAGTGTAAGAGAGATTTTGAGAAAATCCTCTGAAAGAGCTTAAGTCCCTGCTAAAGTTTTTGTTTGCTGATTCCTTTTTATCTATGCTTTCTTGTAAACTTCTGAATGATAACTTTCAGCAATGAATTCTTTTTTACTCTTATTTGTTTTGATTATGCAACTTACTTATGCTTACTGTTCATTTATTCAAGTTTGCTTGCATTAATCATCTGATTTATTCAACATCACAAACCTCTAAAAGGGTAACAATTAATTTAGCCATGGATTGCTAACATCAAAAAGGGGGAAATTTGTTAGGAAACTTGTAATTTTGATGAGCAATTAACCATGCTAAATTAAGAACAGTCCAGTAACTAGTACTCTTAAGGTCCATAGGAATTTCGAATTTTAAGGACATTGTAAAAGAGGAACGTTTGCTGATGACTTAGTTAGGTGTTAGATAAGTTATTTCTTTTGTGTATGACGTATTTTATTTTCTGAAAAGAAAATAATTTATTGACACTTTAGCGTATGATGTATTTTATTTTCTGAAAAGAAAATATCTTATTGATGCTTAGCTTTAATGAATCTTATTTTCTGAAAAGAAAAAGACCTATTGAAGCATTTGCTGAAGATATATTTTGTTTATCACAAACAAATTATTGAAGCAAATAAGAAACCGGTCAGAATCTTGAAGACTTTTTAAAGATCTGAAGACTTGAAGACTTGAAGATTGCTGAAGACTGGTAAGGCACGTGTTGCTCAGAAAGTGGAATTTTCAGCAACAGCATTGCATAAGTGAAAATCTGAAAGACAGAGTAGGTTGTGCTTGCTGAAACTGAGAATGAACACTTGCTGATGAACATATGTGACCTCTTGCTGAATGTACGTGAATTTGCGCTCCAATGTTAATGTTTGAATTCTATTCAAATGTGCATTTAATGAAAAGCTTACACGCGAAGGACATGAAGACTAGAAGACAAACAAAGGACGCTGCTGAAAATACAAAAGCAAGATAGTGACATGTTAAGGAACAAAAGCCTTAGGATTTGAAATTCAAACGGCTCCTTACTTACACTATAAATAGAGGTCATCCGGCAAAGAGTTGAAGTGTGTCAACAACGTGATCAAACTCTCACTTGTGCTTAAAAACTCACAAACCTTCAAACACTCTTACTGTCATTGATCCGTTCCAAGACTTAAAGCTTGAAAAAGCTACTTGTGAAGAAGTAGAACAAACTCGGCTAAGAAATTAGTTAAGTGTTCTTTCTTTCGAACAAGAACAAGTCTTGACACCAGAAACAATCAAACTTGTTTACTGCAAAGTATTCCAAGTTGTGTTTCTTAGATTACTTGTTGTAACTGAATAAGTTATAATTAAGTCATCTCACCCCAAAACTCTCTAACTGAAAATACACCCTTTCAGGCGTGATATTCAGCGGGAACTTAATCGAGCAAGTTATGCTGATTAAAAGTACCAAGTTTGGTGGAGAACAAGGTTGAGTTCTCTAGTTTAGGTTGGAGACAAAGCAAGTGTGCTTTGGTTTCTGTTGAATCGCTTTAGATAGGAGATTGTAAGGAACCTCAATCATATCTTAGTGGATTCAGTCCTAGAAAGGACAAAGTGGATTAGTTGAGAGATTACGCCACTCTCAGATACCACTATAAAAGCGTTTGTGTGATTTACTTACTGCATTTAGCTTTCAGCAAATTATATCTGTTTGTACACAGTCACTCACTTCACTTGCTGAAACCTTTACTTGCTGAAAGAGCACTTATTGTTTCAAAGACTTCCGCTCTCTGATTTTAAGTATCAGCAAACCAAGCTACTGTAAAGTAACTTACGCTTGCTGAGAAAGTTAAGTATCAGCAACCTCATTACTGAAAAGTAATAAGTACTTGCTGAGAAAGTTTTAAACGACAAAAGTTTGAAAAGACTATTCACCCCCCCCCCCCTAGTATTTTCTTGTTGTTTAAAGGGACCAACAATAAGTATAGAGATAACCAGCGATAACCTCCTCCCCAAACCTGAACGTCGTCGCTCGTCCCGAACGCCGAAAGTGGATCCAAGGTGAGAGCTAATGCTTGTATGACTTACCTATAATACTCAATCAAACTCGTGAGAAAACAAAACAAAACACACTAACCTTTAGTGGAGGCGATAGGGGTAAGCTCAAGGTGATCAACCTCCCTTTGATCACTAGATATCTCGAAGTACGGTTTCACTCGCTGGCCATTCACCTTGAAGGTATTGCCTGTCTTAGGATCGAAGAGTTTAACAGCTCCATGGGGAGCAACTTCGAGAATTTCATACGGTCCATCCCAACGAGTACGGAGCTTTCTAGGAAATAGTCGAAGGCGAGAATTAAACACCAAAGCTTTTTGTCCAGGAATCAATTCCTTACGTACTATACCACGATCATGATACTTCTTAGTACGTTCCGTGTAGATCTTGGCATTCTCATAAGCACCTAGTCGTAATTCATCAAGCTCATCTAGTTGCAACAATCGTTCCTCGCCAACCTTTCCCATATCAAGATTGAGTGTTTTAATGGCCCAATATGCCTTGTGTTCTAGTTCTACGGGAAGATGACATGCTTTTCCATACACAAGTCTGTACGGAGTGGTTCTGATCACCGTTTTGTAGCTAGTCCTGTATGCCCAAAGTGCATCATTCAATTTTCCTGCCCAGTCCTTTCTACTAGGCTTCACTACTCTCTCCAGGATCTTCTTGATTTGACGGTTGCTGACTTCGACTTGCCCTGATGTTTGCGGGTGATAAGGTGTAGCGACACTATGGTGGACACTGTATCTCTTAAGAAGAGAAGCAAACGTTCTATTGACGAAGTGGGACCCTCCATCGTTGATGATTGTCCTAGGGCACCCAAATCTCGAGAATATTACTTCCTTCAAGAACTTCATAACCACTGCACCGTCATTTGTTTTTGTAGGAATTGCCTCTACCCATTTGGTCACATAGTCCACTGCAACAAGAATGTATTCATAGCCTCCGCTGTTTGGAAATGGTCCCATAAAATCAATGCCCCATACATCGAAAGGTTCTACCACTAGATTCCCTTGAAGGGGCATTTCATCTTTCTTGCCAATACCGCCACCTCGTTGGCATGGGTCACAATTCTTCACAAAACTTCGAGCATCTTTGTATATTGTTGGCCAGAAAAATCCTGCCTGCAGTACTTTGCGTGCTGTTTTCAATCCACTATAGTGCCCTCCACAGTTAAGCTCATGGCAATGGCTCAGTATACTTTGCTGCTCTTCTTGTGGCACGCACCTCCTTAGAATCCCATCAGCTCCTTCTTTGAATAGATGCGGATCATCCCATATGTAAGTCCTGCATTGCTTGGCAAGAGCTCTTTTGTCTGAAGCTGAAAAGTTAGTGGGGCAAACATTCATAGCCCAAATAGTTTACAATATCTGCATACCATGGCTCCTCATTAGCCTTCATCAGATGCTCATCGGGGAGATCTTCATTAATGGGTATCAGATCAACAGGTATATTAGGTATTCTAGATAAATGATCTGCTACTAAATACTCCCTACCAGCTCTATCTACTATAGTCAAATCAAAGTCTTGCAGCAAAAGGACCCAACGGATTAATCTAGGCTTAGAATCTTGCTTAGCTATCAAATGTCTCAAAGCAGCATGATCAGTATGGACATTCACAGGATGACCAATTAAATAAGACCTAAACTTTTGTAAAGCAAAGACAACAACTAAAAATTCCTTTTCAGTTGTTGTATAATTAACCTGCGCGGAGTCTAGAGTCTTACTAACATAATAAATCACACGATATTGCTTATCAACTTTTTGGCATAAAACAGCACCCATAGCAAAATTCGAAGCATCACACATAATTTCGAAAGGAAGATTCTAGTCAGGCGGCACAACAATGGGGGCAGAAACAAGCTTTTCCTTAAGAGTATTAAAAGCAACTAGGCATTCATTAGAGAAATGGAAAACCACATCTTTAGCAAGCAAGCTACTTAAAGGTTTAGCAATTTTCGAAAAATCTTTAATAAACCTCCTATGAAATCCTACATGGCCAAGAAAAGATTGCAATTCTTTCACGCAAGTAGGTGGGGGAAGTTTTTCAATGATTTCTATCTTAGCTTTGTCTACCTCGATTCCCCTTTCAGAAACTACATGTCCTAGAACAATGCCTTCTCTAACCATATAATGACTCTTCTCCCAGCTTAAGGTTAAGTTGCATTCAATGCACCTTTTTAGAACTAGATCTAATCTTTGCAAGCATTCATCAAATGAATCACCAAAAAGGGAAAAATCATCCATAAAAACTTCAACAAATTTGGTTACCATGTCAGAGAAAACATAAAGCATGCACCTTTGAAAAGTGGCGGGGCATTGCATAGTCCAAATGGCATCCTCCTATAGGCAAATGTTCCGAATGGCAAGTGAATGTCGTCTTCTCCTGATCCTCCGGTGCAATTGGAATCTGGTAGAAACCTGATAAACCATCAAGAAAACAATAGAACTTCCGCCCCGCAAGGCGGTTTAGCATGTCATCAATAAATGGTAAAGGGAAGTGGTCTTTTTTTGTAGCGGCATTTAATCTTCTGTAGTCAATGCACATCCGCCATCCAGTGGTCTTTCTAACCGGTACCAATTCTCCCTTCTCATTCTCTTCCACAGTGACTCCTGATTTTTTAGGTACTACATGTACTGGGCTCACCCATCGACTATCTGGAATGGGGTAAATCATATCAGCATCTAGCAACTTGATCACTTCCCTTTTTACCACCTCTTGCATTGCTGGATTTAGCCTTCTCTGAGGTTGCCTAACAGGTTTGGCATCTTGTTCTAGAGTGATGTTGTGCACGCATCTTGTAGGGCTGATTCCCTTGATATCGCTGATCCCCCATCCTATAGCTGCGGAATTTTCCTTTAATACTTCGATCAGCTTACTTTCTTCATTGTTGGAGAGATGTGAGGATACAATCACGGGCTTCTTCTGATTTTCTCCCAAGTACACATATTTGAGGTGCTCAGGAAGAGGTTTTAATTCTAAGCTGGGTTCTTCAGGAAACCCACTTTCTTCTTCCTCTAAAGGTTCAAGTACCTCTTCTCCTGTTAGAATTTCTGGTGTGCTATCCATTATTTCGACTAGTTCCCTTGCTTCTTCGGTCATGTAGCATGTCTCAGCTTGCATTGTAAGTGCTTCCTCAAGTGGTTTGCGATTGCAATGGCTATGATGAAATTCGGGAATTACTTCGTAGCAATCGACAAATTTTAACTCCTCCGCAACTTCCTTATCTCTGATGCTACATCCTACCAACTCAATCTTTTCGCCCATTACCTCCATGGTTATCTTCTTGCCCTTAAGTTCAAGGCATGTGTTGGTGGTTGCCATGAACGGTCTCCCAAGTAGTACTATGTGCTCACGGATATGGCTCTTTCCCTCTTCTGCGGACTTCATCACCACAAAATCAGCTGGGATTATCAATTTGTCTACTTTCACAAGGATGTCCTCTATTATCCCTACTGGCCTCTTCACACTTTGGTCTGCCATTTGGACCACCATATCAATTGGTGTCAATTCTCCGAGTTCCAGGGCTTTGTATACCGAATACGGCATTAAGTTAATGCTAGCTCCTAAGTTAAGCATTGCCTGTGTAGTTCGTCCATTCCCTAAGGCGATGTCGATTATGAAACTGCCAGGATCCTTTTTCTTCATGGGTAATCCGGCAAGCGAGTTGACTGTTTCAACCCCATTCACTTCCATTCCTGAAGTAATCCTTTTGTTCTTGATATCACGAAAGAATTTAGTATAAGCTGGAATGTTCTGGATTAACTCCAAGAGAGGTACATTGACTTCCACTTTTGATAGGCGTTGGAACAAGGGTGAATCTTTAATATCCTTCTTGGCCGCTTTGATCCGACTCGGGTATGGTACATGTGGCTTCGGAGGCACATATGGATTAGAAGATTTGTGAAGTTCTCCTGGTATACTAGCTCCATCTTCGACCTCGTCGTCATCTATGTGTATTATAGATGGTCTAGGTTCATCATTCCATTCTGGAACTTCTTGAGGTTCTTTAGATCTTTTGTCATCCTCTTGTTCTGTGCTTGGCCCTCTATTATCGATCTCAGTATGCTCCACCCGCTTAGGACGTATGAAGTTGGGAATTTTGGTCATCTTGCCTCCTCGGAGCAGTAGATTCACTTCTTCGCACTCATTCTCCTCAGTTGCATCAGCTGGAGATTGCTCGGGATCAGCTTCAGATGTCTCATCAGTAAGACTCGGACTGTTTGGTTCCCTGGAGTTGGGAGGTGATTCGCTCCTTACCTCGGGTGGTTTGCTTACTACTTCTTGTGCGGTGTCCTCGACTTCTTCACCGCATCTTCCACACTTCAACAGGCTAAGTTCTTTGATAAGTTGCTCAGTTACTTCGATCGCTTCAAAAGCCTTTTTTCGATGCGAAGATTGTTCTCAGCTTGTCCTGTGTGTGCTACCTCGAAGACACTCTCAATGGCCTTAATCCCTGCGTAAAACGCAAGTTCCTCCTCCTCACTGATGTCCTCGTCTTCAGAATAGTCTTCGTATAATCCGTCAGTTTCGACTTGATTCGAGTAGATGTTGGCGACTTCATTCGTCATTATTTTCTCGGATTGTGCGGATCCATTGGAGTATGTTTGAAAGACCTTCACTGCCTCTTCAGCTGTACATTCTTCCAATCCTCCACATATCCCGTCTATTTGAAGCCTGACTTCATCTCGTAGTCCTCCAACAAAGAACCAAATCAACTCCCCGTCGCCGAAACGGTGGTGGGGGCACTCACGTTTATACAGCTCAAAACGTTCATAGGTGTCACAGAACCGCTCGTATTCTCCTTGCTTGAAGTAGTCGATCCGATTCCGTAGTGCCATCGTCTCATGGTAAGGCATGAAACGTGCCAAGAACTCCTCTACTACTTGGTTCCAGGTCTTCAGTGATCGTGGTGCTAACCTTGCTATCCATATCCTCGGTTCATATCCCAAAGCAAAAGGAAATAATTTCCGGCATAATTGGTCCTCTATGAACCCTTTTGCTGGAACTTTTGCTATCTCCTCTTCATAGGATCTGATGAAGCTTATTGGATTCATATCCTCTCCTTCTTCGAACCTTGGTATCCTTCTCACTATGGTGCTTGTTACCTCGTACCCCGATAACTCTTCTTCCAAGTATATAGCTGACCCCCTCCTGACTTGCGAGAATGTCGGTGTCAAGCGGGCTTTTAAGGTCGTCATACCTGGAAATCTGTATCAGGAGTAACTCAAAACTAAAAGTTAGCCTCGTTAGAAACTTCGACAATCGAGAAAATTTCTAGATATCGAATACTACTAAAGCTAGGAAAAGTGAATTAGAAACAGACTAGGAAAGCAGAGAGAGATTAAAAAGGAAAACTAATAGAATTAGGAATCTAAAGCTGTAAATATAAACAAATTAAACAGAAAAAAGGAGTATAGTCCCCGGCAACGGCGCCAATTTGATGAACGTGTCAGATTCAGTCAAATAAATTTGTAATAAGCCAAAGGCAATCCACAACTACAACGAAAACCGTAGTGTAGCAGTAGAATGACTCGAGTGTCGTTCTCTCAGGACTATAACTAGCTTTATCTATTTAATCAAGAGAATATAAAACAGCAGATAGAAAGCAATGGGGGGTTTTCAAGCAGATAATGGAGGTTGGTGATAGTATGGTCCTTCTTAACATAATGGGTCGATAATCATGCATAAATTCCTCGGTCTTGCATAGAGATCTTTGAATGAATCTTGGGTCTTGTTGTAAGTATTGTGCACTACGAAGATAATATGGGTCTGACCTGTCAACAACTAACGTCCTATTGTGTTCCGTAATCATTCAACACTACGAAGATAATTTGGTCTGATTGGCCGACAAGTGTCCTAATGTGCATAATGATCAATACAACATACGAGAATTTTGGTGTTCAACTCATCAACGAAATAAAGCAATGACACGGAGTATAATGCGCGATAGCCATTAGCATGATTATCTTCCCTCGCTAAGAATTCACATACTACCACCAACGATAAATTTAGCTACTCATAATGTGCATGCAATCAATAGCAATCATAGAAGAAAACATATTGAAAGAATATAAAATAAGTAGATAAAAGTTGTAAGATACAAAGTTACCGAAGGTTGTCAATCTCCGGATGATTGCGATCCTACGCGCTCCAATATGCTATGAAAAAGTATCCCCTAAGCTATGGAACTCCCAGGACAGGCCCCGGGAAGTTCCTACCTAAAACTATAGAGAGAGGTGAGAAAGTAGGCTTGGAAAGATATGATTTTCGGAGAGAAAACTCGCAACTATATATAGGCCCGAAATATCTCTGGGGCGGTTCGCCCGAGAGCTGGGGCGGTTCGCCGCCCAGTTTTTCGCGGAATTTCCGCGTTATTCGTTGCGGATTTGGATTTCTTCACCTTTTCGGACTCGGTTTTAGACTTCTAATGGCCTTCTAACCTCCAGATTCGACCCCTAGACTCCAAATCCTATCCGGAAACCTTCAGATACTCCAAATAGGCTTCTGGAACACCAATTCCTTGTAGACTTCAATATAATTGCCGGTAAAACTCCGAATTTCAACCAAAACCTGTAAAATAAAATCTAAAGGGAAACGTGACACTATTCTAATAAAATGTATTAAAATATAGCTAAATTAACATAGATGATAGCTAAATTAGGTGAAAAAGACTCGAATGAAAGTGTAAAATACACATTCATCAAACTTCCCTCGCTAAACTAGATGATATATCATGTTCTGCAATACGTCTTTATCTTTGGATTCTTGCATATGAGTGTGTTTATTGGTGTAATGTTGGTGTATTTGGCATTAGAATGCTTAATTGGAAAGATAAAGCTAGTTATATCTTTGGGGAGCACTGCGCTCCAATCTGCTGTTTTATATTCTCTTGATTAAATAGATAAAGCTAGTTATAGTCCTGAGAGAACGACACTCGAGTCATTCTACTGCTACACTACGGTTTTCGTTGTAGTTGTGGATTGCCTTTGGCTTATTACAAATTTATTTGACTGAATCTGACACGTTCATCAAATTGGCGCCGTTGCCGGGGACTATACTCCTTTTTTTCTGTTTAATTTGTTTATATTTACAGCTTTAGATTCCTAATTCTTTTAGTTTTAGTTTCCTTTTTAATTTCTCTCTCTGCTTTCCTAGTTTGTTTCTAATCACCTCTTCTAGTCTGTCACAGATAGTGTATGCCGCATACACGTTCTGCAGGAATACCGCTTGCTGATTCAATTGCTGAGATCGATAGAGTCTACCACCAAAGAAGGCGACTACTTGAAAGGCGCGCACTAGAGGAAATAGAGGATACCGATTTCTCTGAATCTCTACACATTCTTTTCAAGGAAATCGACGGAATGGCAGAAGCTAGACCACTGAAGGCATGGGTACAACCCACCAACGATCGTATGAGGGGACCGGCGATAGTTCTTTTGTCTGCAACCCGAGATCTGGAGATCAAGAACCACACATTCCAACAACTTCCGAGGTTCTATGGCTTATCAAGGGAAGATGTGATGGGGTACTTGCACGATATCGATGATTTCGTCAACCAACTCCCACGATCCGGAGCTGACATAACCACGGATGAGTTAAGGATGAAGGTTTTTGCGATGGGACTTGGCGACAGAGCCAAGTCATGGCTGAGCTCTCTTCAGCAGGCTCGCTGGACACTTGGGAAAAGTTTATTTCAGCTTTCATGGAAAAATACTTCCCACACACTCTGACTACCGCGCTTAAGGCGCAGATCACTGGATTCAAGCAAGACTATGATGAGACTATCTACACCGCGTTCGAGAGGTTCCAAGATCTCACGAACAAGTGCCCTCACCATGGTTTTGAACTCTCCGACCTAGTCCAACACTTCTACAATGGACTAACCTTCGAGAACCAACAAGTGGTGGATTTCCAATGCCGAGGCAATATTTGGGAGGAAACCGCAGAAGCCGTCTGGGCAGTTTTCGAAAGGCTTGCTAAGGGTTCGCAGTTCAAGGACCCAAGAGAAATGGTTAGGAGACGTGGACCTGAAGCTCCACCGACTCAAGAAGCCCCTATGTACAGGGGAATGGGGATCAATTCGAGTGCTTTACCAACGAATTGAAGCAAGTCCTCAAGAGCGCCACCAGAACAACTATTTCGAACGAAGTATGCCGAATATGCAAGAACTATGGGCATGGAGCTCATATGTGTAGATCGGAGCTGGCATACGAAGATGGCAACTGGGCTCGAGGAGGCGAAGAAGAAGCCTTCGCTACGGAGTTTGGTACTCAAGAAGTTAGCTACGGACAAGACGGTAGGAATCCTCGAGGCGGATTTTGGAGAAGAGGATACCGTAACAATCAATGATATGCACCGGCTAACCAGACTTATGGACCTAACCAAGACCGTAGTAGGCTGAACTATGGTAATGATCACTGCGAAAACCCCGCTCCGAAAGAGCCACCAAAGTCGAAGACGGCTCTACTGATGGAGAACTTGCAGAAGATAGTTGATCACACACAAAGTTTTCTCAAACGTTATGAAGAAGATTCAGAGAAGACTAGGGCAAGGCTCGATAAGTTGGAAGAGAGCACTAGGCTTTCCCATCAAAAGATGCAAGAGTTGATCGACCGGAAATTGCCTAGCAGCACTGTAAAGTCGAATGCCATTACATTGGCTGAAGATGTACCTGACGAAATCGCCATCAGGAAGGTTGTTAGGTGCAAGAAATGCATTAAGGAAGAACTCCTACAGGCTGAGGAGGAAGAGAAGTGCCTTGGTTCTGACACGAGTGATGAGGAGCAAGAGGATCCCGAACCACTCCCTAAAAGTTTTGACGTTAAGGTAGGGATTGGTGAGCTTGAAGATGTCCGTGCCACACTAGATACGGGATCCTACTCAAACATAATTCCTTTGAATGTGTTTGAAAAGAGCAACATCGGAAAACTATCTGAGCAAAGGGCTATTGTACAACTGGCGGATGGATCCTTTATGAGACCGGAGGGCGTTGTGAAAAATGTGTTGGTCAAGATTGGTGAAGCATCGATATACACCAATTTTGTAGTTATGTCGGCATCTGCACCTGGAACGGGGGATGTCATACTCTTAGGGCAAACATTCTTGACCAAGCTCCGCTCCGTGATGGACATTTACCAAAGAACTTGCACCATCGAAGTGAATGGCAAGCAACATGTGTTGCAAGCCATACCTGATCCACCTGAACCGCCTGACATTATTACTCACTACTGTGGTCTTGCAGCCTATATTCTTTCTTATTCACAGGTTCGTGGCATGGAAAGGAGATCAATGAAGGGGAAGGCTAGTACCCGCAAAAAGAAGAGATAGGCGCAGACAGGAGTCGAGTCAAAGACTTTAAACAATGACGCTATCCGGGAGGCAACCCGGAATTTTTACCGCTTTCTTTACTGCTTTTCTGCATGCATTCATTCTTGAACTATTTGCTTCTCATATGTGAAGTTGTTCATGTCTGTGTCATATATGCTTTTGTTTGAGTGAGATTTTTCGAGTGGTTTTTTGAAAAAAATTAGTTTCGGGATTTAAACCGCGAATTCTGACATCGGGACCCGTCTCCCCGCATTGGGGAGCACGGGGCGAACCGCCCCGTGGTGGGGCGAACCGCCCCACATTCCCGGATCTTAAAAAACGCGGATTTCAACCCCAAAACCATATTTTCTTCATTCATCTTCATCCATACTCCCAAAAACCCGAAAAGTGCGATTTTGCTTCTAAATCTTCATAACTTCTTCATTTCTTGGCTAAATTGAGTGTTCTTTAGCTTAATTCGAAGCCTATTACATGATCTATCATCCTATCCGATCAGATTTCATCCTAACTCGTTAGATTTGCAGATCTGAGGTATTATCTTTAGAACCCTAATTTTCGAATTTGGTGGTTTTTTGATTTGAGCTTCAATTATGCTTATTTGATGCATGGGTATGTTGTTTGTATGATTAGACATGTTATTTACTATCAATTGCATGCTCAATCTCGCTTGAATTGTTGATTTGGGTATTTTGCTGCTAGATGATATATCATGTTCTACAATACGTCTTTATCTTTGGATTCTTGCATATGAGTGTGTTTATTGGTGTAATGTTGGTGGATTTGGCATTAGAATGCTTAATTGTTGAGTATGAGGATTTATGTTGATAGAATTTTTGCGCTGCTATGGTATGAATTGAGCCTTGTTATCAAGGATATTGGTTGTCTAGTAAGAGCATGATGTGATGTATTGCATGTAGTAGTTACGTTGATATGTTGCATGATGAGGAAGCTAGGCTAGACATTACGGTTTGGGGAGTTTGATTGTTGATTCTATCACTCGTATTTTTCGCATTTACACTAGCATATATATTTGAGTCTGTTTGTGTCATACGAGGCGCTAATAGCTGTTTGTAGGTACCATACCAAGGGAAGGGAGCATTCCCGTATGATTGTTGTGAAGAACCATGTCAAGGAAGGTGATCTCGCTAGATGTGCGTTCGAGCCAAGGGGTTTTGCAACAACTTCGTGGATTATCCGAGAGGAGGAGCTAGAGTACACCTGGAGTAAGGACTCCTATGCCTATTCATGCACCACCGAAGGGACAGAAACCGTTATTACATCATCACTCCATCACGAGGACTGCAGAGTTCGAGTGAACTGGAAGGCACCGGGACATTCTCGCAGCGACGGATTTGATCTTGAGTTCGCAGTTGCTAGAAGGTTCCGAAGAGCTAGCTTGGTTCCAAAACATAATGACATGGGTACACAGTCCCTCGTTGGGGCGCCCTTTGCCAACCTCTGAAGTGAACATCATATTGACATCGGGCGGAGCAACAGTGGAGAATGTGGTCGAAATTGGAGAAAAAGGTAGAAGACTTCTGAGTAACCGAGCAGCCAACTGAAACCTTCTCGTGGGATGAAACATTGAAGAGGGAGGTCCTGATACCACTGCCCTTTCCCCTTCAACAGTTCACATCCCATTGGAGGGCTACAAGATGGAGGATTCCATAACATCGGCGTCTGGTCTTGAGAATTCTACCTGCCACTGCAACTCTACTGGTGATGATGATGGTGACAGTAGTGACAATGAAGGCAATACGGGCAATGATGACTCTAATAGAGGAGTTGCTCCTGACCGGCCTAAAAATGGAACTACCACACCCACCAGAAGACCTGATGTCACACTATGAAGCTCACAGAGGAGGCCCAATAAATCACAAGCAGCATACTCAGCCGACCGAGGCCAAACCATGGGGTAACATCTAGTATCACATCTTATTTCCTCATTTTCTTACTGCTAGGGACTAGCGTTAATTTCACGAGGGGGGATGGGATTTAAGTGATCTGATGTTGTTAGTTCGGAGCTTGGCATTGGTAGGATGAGTATAGTACCTCGCATGCTTTATCATTTGCATTTGCACGTTTACTGCTTTCCTAGGATAGTTTTGCATGTTTTATATGGAGTTTATTGCCGAATTTTTTGAACTTTTTTATTGGGTAGATCAACTAGCTATGCCATTAATCGTATGTTTCATCTCTATGAATTTGTTTGAGGGTTTTCTCGCTTGGCTTGTCACATTTATGTATTGCACTTAGTTAAGCATGGTAGTCTCGACATCACTTAGTGGTGTTTTCTCTACTGCGGTTCACGAAGGCCTTTATAATAGGATGATGCATGTTAGGGTCTTATGGTTGTTTTCCCGAGTAATTATGTACCTAAGAGGCAACAAGTCTTCACCATGCTTTGAGATTGCTAAATGCCTAGGAAGGAGGTAGTGTGAGGTTGTGTGATCCTTTGTTTATAACCTATTCTTCCGAATAGGTTTGGGGAGGGGGTTACACCATCATAGGCTTGTTTCTATTTTTCATTTTTCATATCGTGAGTTTATTTTCCTTTTTCGTGAATTTTGTACTCTAACCTATTCTTTCGAATAGGTTTGGGGAAGTCGTGTGAGTCATTTTTGTTTCTCTTTTTGTTATGCTACTGCTGGCTAGAAAAAATCGAAAAAAAAGAGAAAGAAAATTCCAGAAAAAAGAGAAAAAGAAAAGAAAAAAAGAATCTGGAAGGAAAAAAAGAAAAAAAGAGGAAGACCCCAAAAAAGCAAAGAAGGGTCCAAAAAATAAAGCCAAATAGCAGTTTAGCAAAGTTTTGAGTCTTTTCCATTTTTCGTATTGTTCGTAATGGTGTTTTTCCTCAAACAAATTCATAGAAATGAAGCATACGATTAATGGCATAGCTAGTTGATCTACCCAATAAAAAAGTTCAAAACATTCGGCAATAAACTCCATGTAAAAACATGCAAAACTATCCTAGGATGAATGCAACCTAAAAAATCTAAGAAAGCGGTAAACTTGCAAATGCAGACGGATAAAGCATGCGAGGTACTATACTCGTCCTACCAATGCCAAGCTCCAAACTAACAACATCAAATCACTTAAATCCCATCCCCCTCATGAAATTAACGCTAGTCCCTAGCAGTAAGAAAATGAGATAATAAGATGTGATACTAGATATTACCCCATGGTTTGGCCTCGGTCGGATGAGTATGCTGCTCTTGAGTTATTGGGCCTCCTCCGGGAGTTTTATAGGGAGTCATCAGGTCTTCGGGTACGCTCGGTAGTTTCAGTTATGGGACGTATAGGAGCAACTCCTCAGTCAGTATCATCATTGCCCGTATGGCCTTCATTGTCACTACTTTCACGCACATCCTCACTAGCAGAGTTGTAGTGGCAGGCTGAATTCTCAAGATTAGCCGTCGCTGTTATGGAATTCTCCATCCTGTAGCCCTCCAATAGGATGTGAACTGTTGAAGGGGAAAGGGCAATGGTATCAGGACCTCCGCCTTCAACGGTTTACTCCACAAGAAGGCTTCAGGCAGCTGCTCGGATACTCAGAAGTCTTCTACCTTTTTCACAGCAGAGTGGAAAAAAAAAATCTTTCTTTTTTTTTTTTTTCATTTTGTTTTTTTTCTTTAATTTTTTTATTTTTTTTATCTATTTTTTTTTTTCATTTTTTTTCTTTAATTTGTCAACTCATCAAAGTTTTTTATCTTTTTTCGTCTTAAGTGTCATCTGTTCTAGACCACCCTCGTCCTGCCATTCAGGAAGTGGTGAATAGTTTAAGACTTTACTTGAGAGATGGGTAGAATAGGGGAGTGTTATCTTTTATAGGGAACCCTCCTTCGTTTGATGAGAGCCAGTACTGGTTCGACCTCTTTTGAGGAAAAGTCTTAACATGGTGGAACAGTAGTAAGTCCTCAGTTTCATAGGCACGGGGCAACCATTCGTATCTTAGCATGCATCATTACGTCGTCACTGACTAGGTCCAGGTAGAGAATGTTATGAGAGACTATCTTTTCTTGACATAAGTGCTTATGTGGATGTGTATAAGTCAATCGAGGTATTCTTCAACCTATATTCATGCTTTGATTTATATGGTTTTTGTTCATATGTTATTTGGTAGATTCAGTAATTTAGTTCATTTTATTTGGCATGAAACTCCATTTTTGAGTCTTGCATGTTTTTTGTATTAGAGTATAGCTTAGTTGCTTGAGGACAAGCAAAGGTTCGGTTTGGGGAGTTTGATGAATGTGTATTTTACACTTTCATTCGAGTCTTTTTCACCTAATTTAGCTATCCTCTATGTTAATTTAGCTATATTTTAATACATTTGATTAGAATAGTGTCACGTTTCCCTTTAGATTTTATTTTACAGGTTTTGGTTGAAATTCGGAGTTTTACGGGCAATTATATTGAAGTCTACAAGGAATTGGTGTTCCAAAAGCCTATTTGGAGTATCTGAAGGTTTCCGGATAGGATTTGGAGTCTAGGGGTCGAATCTGGAGGTTAGAAGGCCATTAGAAGTCTAAAACCGAGTCCGAAAAGGTGAAGAAATCCAAATCCGCGTCGAAAAACACGGAAATTCCGCGAAATACTGGGGGGCGAACCGCCCCAGAAGTTTTTCGGGCCTATATATAGTTGCGGGTTTTCTCTCCGAAAATCATATCTTTCCAAGCCTACTTTCTCACCTCTCTCTATATTTTTAGGTAGGAACTTCCCGGGGCCTGTCCTGGGAGTTCCATAGCTTAGGGGATACTTTTTCATAGCAGATTGGAGCGCGTAGGATCGCAATCATCCGGAGATTGACAACCTTCGGTAACTTTGTATCTTTCAACTTTTATCTACTTATTTTATATTCTTTCAATATGTTTTCTTCTATGATTGCTATTGATTGCATGCACATTATGAGTAGCTAAATTTATCGTTGGTGGTAGTATGTATATTCTTAGCGAGGGAAGATAATCATGCTAATGGCTATATCGCGCATTATACTCCGTGTCATTGCTTTATTTCGTTGATGAGTTGAACACCAAAATTCTCGTATGTTGTATTGATCATTATGCACACTACGACACTTGTCGACCAATCAGACCAAATTATCTTCGTAGTGTTGAATGATTACAGAACACAATAGGACGTTAGTTGTTGACAGGTCAGACCCATATTATCTTCGTAGTGCACAATACTTACAACAGGACCCAAGATTCATTCAAAGATCTCTATGCAAGACCGAGGAATTTATGCATGATTATCGACCCATTATGTTAAGAAGGACCATACTATCACCAACCTCCATTATCTGCTTGAAAACCCCCTATTGCTTTCTATCTGCTGTTTTATATTCTCTTGATTAAATAGATAAAGCTAGTTATAGTCCTGAGAGAACGACACTCGAGTCATTCTACTGCTACACTACGGTTTTCGTTGTAGTTGTGGATTGCCTTTGGCTTATTACAAATTTATTTGACTGAATCTGACACGTTCATCACAAAGCCTTAGAATTTGAAATTCAAACATCTCCCTTGAGACACTATAAGTAGAGGTCATCAGGCAACAGTAGAAGGCGTGTCAACAACGTGATCAAACTCTCACTTGTGCTTTAAACACTCAAATCCTTCTCTACTCTCTACTGCCTATTGATCCGTTCCAAGACTTAAGCTTGAATCAAAAGCTACTTGTGAAGAAGTAGAACATTCACGGCTAAGAAATTAGTTAAGTGTTCTTTCTTTGGAACAAGAACAAGTCTTGACACCAGAAACAATCAAGCTTGCTTATTGCAAAGTGTTACAAGTTGTGTTTCTTTAGATAACTTGTTATAGCTGAAAAGTTATACTCAAGTCATTGATGAACGCGCGGATGTCGTGCTTCGAGCTAATCAAATATATTTGTTATTAAGCCAAAGGCAATCCACAACTACAACGAAAACCGTAGTGTAGCAGTAGAATGACTCGAGTGTCGTTCTCTGAGGACTATAACTAGCTTTATCTATTTAACTAGAGAATATAAAAACAGCAGACGTAAAAGCGAAGGGTTTTTCTAACACATATTGGAGATTGGTGATAGTATGATCCTTCAAAGCATAACGGGTCGATAATCATGCGTAAATTCCTCGGTCTTGCATGGAGATCCTTGATCCATCTAATGTCCTGTTGTAAATATTAAGCACTACGAAGATAAAGGTACTCACAAGTCAATCACTATTGTCCTATTGTGTTCCGCAATTATTCAACACTACGAAGATAAACATGCGTATAGGTCGACGAGGGTCCAATTGTGCATAATAATTAATACAACATACGAGAATTTAGGCTGAGCCTGATCAACGAAATAAAGCAATAACACGGAGTATAATGCGCGATATAGCCATTAGCATGATTATCTTCCCTTCGCTAAGAACTCACATACTACCACTAACGATATGTTTAGCTACTCATAATAGGCATGCAGTCAACAGAAATCATAGAAGAAAAAATATTGAAAGATATAAAAATAAGTAGAATAAACTGTAAGATACAATGTTACCGAAGGTTGTCAATCTCCGAAGAATTGCGATCCTACAAGCTCCAAACTGCTATGAAAAAGAGTCCCCTAAGCTACGAACCCCCAGAACCGGCTCTGGGAAGTTCCTACCTAAAACTACAGAGAAAGGTGAGAAAGTAGGTCTGGAAAAGTATGAATTTCGGAGAAAATCTGAGCAACTATATATAGGCCCCTGCAATACTGTGGGGCGGTTCGCCCCACACACCGGGCGGTTCGCCTGGTGTGGGGTGAGTCGCCCCACGTCTGGGGCGGTTCGCCCGGGAGATTATTTCACGGAATTCCGCGTTTTCGACGCGTTTTTGAATTTCTTCCCTTTTCGGACTCGGTTTCTGTCTTCTAGTGGCCTTCTAACCTCCAGATTCGACCCCTAGACTCCAAATCCTATCCGGGAACCTTCAGATACTCCAAATAGGCTTCTGGAACACCAATTCCTTGTCAACTTCAATATAATTGCCCGAAAATCCTCGATTTTGAACCAAAACCTGTAAAATAAAATCTAAAGGGAAACGTGACACTATTCTAATAAAATGCACTAAAATATAGCTAAATTATCATAGAGGATAGCTAAAATAGGTGAAAAAGACTCAAATGAAAGTGTAAAATACACATTCATCAAACTCCCCAAATCGAACCTTTGCTTGTCCTCAAGCAACTAAGCTAGATTCTAATTCAAAAAACAATGCAGGACACAAAATGGAGTCTCATGCCAAATAAAATGAACTAATCTACTGAATCTACCAAAAAACATATGAACAAAAACCATATAAATCAAAGCATGAATATAGGTTGAAGAATACCTCGATTGACTTATACACATCCACATAAGCACTTATGTCAAGACAAGATAGTCTCTCGTAACATTCTCTACCTGGACCTAGTCAGTGACGACGTAATGAAGCATGCTAAGATACAAATGGTTGTCCCGTGCCTATAAAACTGAGGTCTTACTGCTGTTCCACCATGTTAAGACTTTTCCTCAAAAGAGGTCGAACCAGTACTGGCTCTCATCAAACGAAGGAGGGTTCCCTATAAAAGATAACACTCCCGTATTCTACCCATCTCTCAAGTAAAAGTCTTAAGCTATTCACCACTTCCTGAATGGCAGGACGAGGGTGGTCTAGAACAGATGACACTCAAGACCAAAAAGATAAAAAATTACAACACGATTACGAACATTACAAGAATTGGAAAAATGAGACACAACACTTTGCTAACTGCTATTTGGCTTTCTTTTTTTGGACCCTTCTTTTGCTTTTTTGGGGTCTTTTCTTTTTTTCTTTTTTTTTCCAGATTTTTTTCTTTTTCTTTTTCTCTTTTTTTCCTGGAATTTTCTTTCTTTTTTTTTTCGATTTTTTTTCTAGCCAGCAGTAGCATAACAAAAAGAGAAACAAAATGACTCACACGACTTCCCCGAACCTATTCGAAAGAATAGGTTGGAGTATAAAATTTACGGAAAAGGAAAAATAAACTCACGATACGGAAATGAAAAACGAAAAACAAGTCTATGATGGTGCAACCCCCTCCCCAAACCTATTCGGAAGAATATGTTATAAACAAAGGATCACACAACCTCACACTACCTCCTTCCTAGACACTTAGCAATCTCAAAGCATGGTGAAGACTTGTTGCCTCTTAGGTACATAATTACTCGGGAAAACAACCATAAGACCCTAACATGCATCATCCTATTATAAAGGCCTTCGTGAACCGCAGTAGAGAAAACACCACTAAGTGATGTCGAGACTACCAAGCTTAACTAAGTGCAATACATAAATGTGACAAGCCAAGCGAGAAAAACCTCAAACAAATTCATTGAGATGAAGCATACGATTAATGGCATAGTTGGTTGATCTACCCAATAAAAAAGTTCAAAAAATTCGGCAATAAACTCCATATAAAACATGCAAGACTATCCTAGGATGAATGTAGTGAATGCAACCTAAAAAATCTAAGAAAGCAGTAAACGTGCAGATGCAAATGCAAACAAAGGACAAGATACTAATCAACACAAAGCCAAACAATACTTAACATCACGGTTCACATCCCCACCTCCTGAGGTGGGGAGACGATCGTTTCGAAATAAAATGCGGTTTTTAGTCCCCGAAAACCATTTTTCTCAAAAAATCACTCGAAAAATCGCATTCGAACATAACATAAGCACATACGACACAGAGACGAACAAATTCACATATGAAAAGTAAATTGTTCAAGTATGAATGCATGCAATAAAGCAGTAAAGAAAGCGATAAAAAACCCTGGGTTGCCTCCCGGATAGCGCCATTGTTTAAAGTCTCTGACTCGACTCCTATCTTCGCCTAGCTTTTCTTTTTGAGGGTACTAGACTTCCCCTTCACGGATTTCCTTCCCATGCCTCGATCCTGCGAATAAGAATGAACATAGACATTAAGACCACTGTAATTAATAGTGTTAGAAGTATCAGGTGGATCAGGTGGATCAGATATGGCGTGCAACACATGTTGCTTGCCATCTACTTCAATAGTGCAAGTTCTTTGGTAGATGTCCATCACGGAGCGTAGTTTAGTCAAGAATGTTCGTCCTAAGAGTATGACATCCCCCGTTCCAGGTGCTGACGCCGGGATAATTACAAAATCGGTGTATACAGAAGCTTCACCAATCTTGACCAACACATTTTTCACAACGCCTTCGGGTCTCATAAAGGATCCATCCGCCAGTTGCACAATAGGCATATGCTCAGATAGTTTTCCAAGGCTACTCTTTTCAAACACATTCAAAGGGAGTATGTTTGAGTAGGATCCCGTGTCTAGTGTGGCACGGACATCTTCAAGCTCACCAATCCCTACCTTAACATCGAAACTTTTAGGGAGTGGCTCGGGATCCTCTTGCTCCTCCTCACTTTCGTCAGAACCAAGGTCCTTCTCTTCTTCCTTAGCCTGCAGAAGTTCTTCCTTCTTGCAACACTCGCACTTAGCAACCTTCTTGATGGTGATTTCGTTAGGTAGATCGCCAGCCAATGTTATGGAGTTCGACTTCTCAGTGTTGCTAGGCAGTTTGCCTTGTTCCCTACTTGCTCCTCGGTCGATCAACTCTTGCATCTTTTGATGGGCAAGCCTAGTGCTCTCTTCCAACCTATCAAGCCTTGCCCTAGTCTTCTCAGAATCTTCTTCATAACGTTTGAGAAAACTTTGTGTGTGATCAACCATCTTTTGCAAGTTCTCCATCAGTTGAGCCGACTTCGACTTCGGTGGCTCTTTCGGAGCGGGGTTTTCGCAGTGGTCATTACCATAGTTTAGCCTACTACGGTCTTGGTTAGGGCCATAAGTTTGGTTAGCCGGTGCATATCCTTGATTGTTTTGGAATCCTCTTCTCCAAAATCCACCTCCAGGATTCCTACCGTCTTGTCCGTAGCTAACTTCTTGAGTACCAAACTCCGTAGCAAAGGCTTCCTCTTCGCCTCCTCGAGTCCAGTTGCCATTGTCATACGCAAGCTCCGATCTACACATATGAGCCCCATGTCCATAGTTCTTGCATATTAAGCATACTTCGTTCGAAACAGTTGTTCCGGTGGCGCTTTTGAGGACTTGCTTCAATTCGTTGGTAAAGCACTCGAATTGATCCCCATTCCCCCTATACATAGGGGCTTCTTGAGTCGGTGGAGCTTCAGGTCCACGTCTCCTAACCATTGCTCTTGGGTCCTTGAATTGCGAACCCTTACCAAGCCTTTCGAAAACTGCCCAGACGGCTCCTGCGGTTTCCTCCCAAATATTGCCTCGGCATTGGAAATCCACCACTTGTTGGTTCTCGAAGGTTATTCCATTGTAGAAGTGTTGGACTAGGTCAGAAAGTTCAAAACCATGGTGAGGGAACTTGTTCGTGAGATCTTGGAACCTCTCAAACGCGGTGTAGATGGTCTCATCATAGTCCTGCTTGAATCTAGTGATCTGCGCCTTTAGCGCGGTAGTCAAGGTGTGAGGGAAGTATTTCTCCATGAAAGCTGAAAAAACCTTCTCCCAAGTGTCCAGCGAGCCTGCTGGTAGGGAACTCAACCATGACTTGGCTCTGTCGCCAAGTCCCATAGCAAAAACCTTCATTCTCAACTCATCCTTTGTTATTTCAGCTCCGGGTCGTGGGAGTTGGTTGACGAAATCATCGATATCGTGCAAGTACCCCATCACATCTTCCCTTGATAAGCCATAGAACCTCGGAAGTTGTTGGAATGTGTGGTTCTTGATTTCCAGATCTCGGGTTGCAGACGAAAGAACAATCGCCGGTCCCCTCATACGATCCTTGGTGGGTTGAACCCATGCTTTCAGTGGTCTAGCTTCTGCCATTCCGTCGATTTCCTTGAAAAGACTGTGTAGAGATTCAGAGAAATCGGTATCCTCTATTTCCTCTAGTGCACGCCTTTGAAGTAGTCGCCTTCTTGGGTGGTAGACTCTGTCGATCTCAGCAATTGAATCAGCAAGCGGTGTTCCCCTAGATCGTGTATGTGGCATACACTTTCTGGAACAGACTAGGAAAGCAGTATCAGAGAGAGATTAAAAAGGAAAACTAAAACTAATAGAATTAGGAATCGAAAGCTGAAAATATAAACATATTAAACAGAAAAAAGGAGTATAGTCCTCGGCAACGGCGCCAATTTGATGAACGCGCGGATGTCGTGCTCCGAGCAAATCAAATATATTTGTTATTAAGCCAAAGGCAATCCACAACTACAACGAAAACCGTAGTGTAGCAGTAGAATGAATCGAGTGTCGTTCTCTCAGGACTATAACTAGCTTTATCTATTTAACTAGAGAATATAAAAATAGCAGACGTAAAAGCGAAGGGTTTTTCTAACAGATATTGGAGATTGGTGATAGTATGATCCTTCAAAGCATAACGAGTCGATAATCATGCGTAAATTCCTCGGTCTTGCATGGAGATCCTTGATCAATCTAATGTCCTGTTGTAGATATTAAGCACTACGAAGATAAAGGTACTGACAAGTCAATCACTATTGTCCTATTGTGTTCCGTAATTATTCAACACTACGAAGATAAACATGCGTATAGGTCGACGAGGGTCCAATTGTGCATAATAATTAATACAACATACGAGAATTTAGGTTGAGCCTGATCAACGAAATAAAGCAATAACACGGAGTATAATGCGCGATATAGCCATTCGCATGATTATCTTCCCTTCGCTAAGAATTCACATACTACCACCAACGATAAGTTTAGCTACTCATAATAGGCATGCAATCAACAGAAATCATAGAAGAAAACATGTTGAAAGATATAAAAAATAAGTAGAATAAACAGTAAGATACAATGTTACCGAAGGTTGTCAATCTCCGAAGAATTGCGATCCTACAAGCTCCAAACTGCTATGAAAAAGAGTCCCCTAAGCTACGAACCCCCAGAACAGGCTCTGGGAAATTCCTACCTAAAACTACAGAGAAAGGTGAGAAAGTAGGTCTGGAAAAGTATGAATTTCGGAGAAAATCTGAACAACTATATATAGGCCCCGAAATACTGTGGGGCGGTTCGCCCCACACACCGGGCGGTTCGCCCGGTGTGGGGCGAGTCGCCCCATGTCTGGGGCGGTTCGCCCGGGAGATTATTTCGCGGAATTCCGCGTTTTCGACGCGTTTTTGGATTTCTTCCCCTTTTCGGACTCGGTTTCTGTCTTCTAGTGGCCTTCTAACCTCCAGATTCGACCCCTAGACTCCAAATCCTATCCGGAAACCTTCAGATACTCCAAATAGGTTTCTGGAACACCAATTCCTTGTCAACTTCAATATAATTGCCCGGAAATCCTCGATTTTCAACCAAAACCTGTAAAATAAAATCTAAAGGGAAACGTGACACTATTCTAATAAAATGCACTAAAATATAGCTAAATTATCATAGAGGATAGCTAAAATTGGTGAAAAAGACTCAAATGAAAGTGTAAAATACACATTCATCAGTCATCTCATCCCAAACCTCTCTAACTGATAAACACCCTTTACAGGCGTGAAATTCAGGGGGAATTAATCAAGCATAGTGTTGCTGATTATAATCCCAAGTTTGGTGGAGAACAAGGTTATAGTTCTCTAGTTTAGGTTGGAAACAAAGCAAGTGTTCTTTGGTTTCTGAGAATCATTAGTGATAGGATTTTTAACGAACCTCATAACTTATCTTAGTAGATTTAGTCCTAGAAAGGAGAAAGTGGATTAGTTGAGAGATTACACCACTCTCAGATACCACTATAAAAGTGTTTGTGTGATTTAATTTACTGCACTTAGTTTTCAGCAAGTCACGTTTATCATACTTTGTTACTCTGCTCACTTGCTGAAACTAGCTCTCTGATAAAAGCACTTATTGTAAAAGACTTCCGCACTCTATTTTTAAGTATCAGCAAACTCATTACTGAAAAGTAATAAGCACTTGCTGAGAAAGTTAAGTACCAGCAAACTCATTACTGAAAAGTAATAAGCATTTGCTGACAAAGTTTTAAACGACGAAATGTTTGAAAAGACTATTCACCCCCCCCTCTAGTCTTTTCTTGTTGTTTAAAGGGACCAACAAGTGGTATCAGAGCTGGAGGTTCTTTAACCTTCAACACTGAACCTAGATCCCCTTAGGTGCTTTCCGTAAATCACTTTCACTTGATCAGTTTGGTAGTCATTTGCTGACAGGATGTCATTAGGAGACGCTCCCTTGCTGAAGCTCGAAAACTATAAAAAATGGTGAAACAACATGATACTACATCTTGAGGCCATTAGTGATGAGATGGTTACGGTCGGAAACGATGGACCAATCAAGATCACTAAGATTGAAAGAAGCTTTCCTCACAAGATCACAGATGATGGTGAAAAGGAAACTATCTTAGGAGAACCGGTCGATACCGTCGTTACAAAACCAAGAGAGGAATGGACTTCAGATGAATCCAAAAGATTCCGTCTTGATGGCCAAGCAAGAAACATCATTATTCGATCTACTCCAGAGACTATACAGTGCAAACTTTGGGGTGCCAAAACTGCTAAAGAAGCTTGGAAAATGGTTCAAGATCTTTGTGCTGGATTTGACAAAACCAAGGAAAACAAACTGGAAGTGCTAAAGTTGAAGTTTCAAAACTTCAAACAAGGTGCCAATGAGTCACTGCAAGACTTGGATTTCAGATTCACAACTCTAGTGAGTGAGATGACTCCTTAAGAGTTGGAAACTTCTATTCAGATTCTGAAAAGGTGAAAACCATTATTAGAAGTCTGAATCAAGAATGGATCCACACTCAGAATTTCTACTATAATCAATGAATGCCAAATATCACTCCAACCGAGTTGTTCTCTCATCTTGCTATTGTCAACTATGAGACAAAGCAAAGAGAAAGTGTGTTTTCTGAAAAATCGCAAAACATTGCTCTTGCTGCCAAGCCGTCATCTTCTGAAAAGAAGAATGATAAAGAGCCTGCTGATGAAAATGCTCTTGCAGTTAGAAACATGAAGAAATTCATCAGTAAGGAACTTGAAAGGCGAAAAGCAAAAGAGAAGCTCAAAAAGCATCTTGGTAACAACTACCATAAGTACAAAAATGAAGCTAGCTCGCTGAACAAGCAAGCTCAGCAAGTAAACTCCTCCGAAGAACCAGCAATTGGCAATGATCTTTGCTTTTACTGCAAATTCCTGGACACTTCAAAGAATATTGCCCCTTACTGAAAGGGAAATCTGCTAAAAAGAATAAGAAGTTCAAGAAGGCTTTGATTGCTGAAGAAAATAAAAAGCTTCAAGAAAAAATCGATGCTCTTTGTATTGAAACAAGCTCTGAAGACAGTGAGGTAGAAAGTTTAGACACTGAAGGAGAAGACGCCACTCTGGACGTAGAGATAGGCAAGGAAGTATGTGGAATAGCTATGGAAGCTTATCCAGATGTGTCAAACTACGAGTTCTGCCTCATGGCCGATCAGGTAAATTGTCCTACCTCTGACTCTGATTCAGAAAGTGAAGATGACATTGACCTTGATAGAATTCAAGGAGAAATCGAAAGATTTGAGAAAACTCTGAGCAAACAGCAAGAGAAACTACAGAATGCTGAACTTCTAACTAAGCAAACTACTGAAAAGTACGTCTTGCTGAGCGTTGAGTCAGAAAAGAAGATGTTGAAATATTGCATCTCAAGATGTTAGTTGCTGAAGCTACAGAGAAAAATGCTCAAATGGAAATAGAATTGGAAGAATATCAGTCCTCAATTCTAAAATTACTTGCTGAAATACAAGAAATGAAAAAGATGAAAGTCAATTTCAAATCTTATGCGGATGCTAGTAACACGCTGACTGAACTAAACTCTTATCTGAGAGATCCATCTCAGAAAGAAGGTTTAGGTGCCACGTATGAAGGTGATGATGTAATACTCTTGAGTAAAGACAAATCACCAATTACCTTTGCTCGTGCAACTGATAGTGGTCAACCAGAACTCTATCAATTTGGTCAATCTAAGGTTGCTGAAATAAGAAATCAAGTACCTACGACCGAAAAGCCCGTTGTTGCTACTCAAAGTAACAATACTTTAAAAGGAAAACAGGTTGCTGAAAAGCAAACTTTTCAGAAAAAGGATGTTGTAAAGCATTCCGCCAAACAAGTTGGTGAAAAGCAATTTGTTAAGACTAAAGGCAAGATTACTAAAAGTAATCAGAAGACCTTTGCTGACAACCCTGAATCAAGTAAGGTTGCTGAGACAAAAACTCAGCACACTCCAAAAAGTGGACTTGGGTTCAAAACCAAGCAAAATCAATTTTTGCATGAGTAAAAGCAAAGTCAGCAAAGATACTTCAAAGAGTTGAACAAATCCAAGCCTAAGAGTAGTTACAATACTCAAAATGCTAGGACTAGAAGGAACCTTTCTAGAAAAGAACTTACTGAAAAGTATGTTCAGCAAACGGGTCAACTAAGCAAGACACCACATCAGAAAGTGGACCTGATCATGTTAATGGACCTGATCATGTAAACCTTCTAATTCCTCAGCAAGTAGAAAACAAGTTAAGATTGAAAAACTTAAGACTTGGGTTTTCACTGGACGTTTTCTTGAACATGTTAATGGACATCCAATATTGGATAATTAACTTGTTTGCTCTTGATTGTGCAGACTTCAGCCACGGAGACAAACAATGCAATTTGGCACTTTGACAGTGGCTGTGGAAAGCACATGACGGGCAATAAGAAAAACCTTATAAACTGTAGACGGTGGTCTAAAGGTCCAACAATAAGGTTTGCTGGTGGAGCCTTTGGTTCTACTAAAGGTTATGGTGACGTGAAGTTAGGATGCATTACCATTTCGAGAGATCTTTATGTCAAAAATCTTAAGTTTAACCTTTTCAGCATGAGTCAGTTAGCTAACAAAGGCTACTTCATCAAAATTAAAAGTGATGAATGTAAACTTACTGACTTTGAGACAAAGAAGGTTATCATGGTTGCTAGAAGATCAGGAGGTCTCTAACAATCGTTGAAAAACGCCTTATCTCAGATCATGATTGCCTTGCTGAAAAAGCATGGTTATGGCATAAACGAACAAGTCACCTAAACTTCAAGACGCTGAATAAGCTGTCTAAAAAGGCACTTGTAGTTGGATTACCTAAGGTTACTTTTAAGAAGGATGGTGTTTGCACTGCATGTCAGCAAGGTAAGCAAACCAAAACTTCTTTCAAGAACAAGGCAGTACCGTCAACTACAAAACCTTTACAACTCTTGCACATTGACTTGTTTGAATCATCTTCAACAAGCTATGCTGGCAATAAGTATGGTCGGGTGGTGGTAGATGACTATTCAAGATTCACTTGGGTAGTTTGTTAGGAATCTTCTAAATTTTGATGAGCAATTAACCATGCTAAACTAAGGAAAGTCCAGTAACTAGTACTCTTAAGGTCCATAGGAATTTTGAATTTTGAGGACATTGTAAAAGCGGAACGTTTGCTGAAGACTTAGTGTAGGTACTAGTTAGGTGCTTTAGTTTTGCTGATGATGTACTTTGTTTTTACAAATGAACTATTGAAGCACTAGAACCGTTCAGAAACTTAAAAATTCGAAGACTGAAGACTTAAGAAGATTTCTGAAGATGGTATCTACAAAGGCACATGTTGCTTAGAAAGTGGAAATTTCAGCAACAGCTTGCATAAGTGAAAATCTATATGACAGAGTAGGTTGTGCTTGTTGAAACTGAGACTGACTGCTTGCTGAAATACATATGTGACCTCCTTGCTGAAAGTACTTGCATTTTGGCTCCAACGTTCACATTTGAATTCCATTCAAATGAACATTAAATGCAAAGTAAGCACGCGAAGAACATGAAGACTAGAAGACAAATGAAGGACGCTGCTGAAAGTACAAAAGCAAGATAGTGATATCTTAAGGAACAAAAAGCCTTAGAATTTGAAAGTCAAATGGCTCCCTTCACTATAAATAGGGTTCATGTGGCAAAGAGTTGAAGTATGTCAACAACGTGATCAAACTATCACTTGTGCTTAAACACTCAATATTCCATACTCTTTACTGCATATTGATCCGTTCCAAGACTTAATCGTGAAACAAAAGCTACTTGTGAAGAAGTAGAACATTCACGGCTAAGAAATTAGTTAACTGTTCTTTCTTTCGAACAAGAACAAGTCTTAACACCAGAAACAACTTAACTTGTTTACTGAAAAGTATTCCAAGTTGTGTTTCTTTAGATAACTTGTTATAGTTGAAAAAGTTATACTCAAGTCATCTCATCTCAAACCTCTCTAACTGATAAACACCCTTTTTCAGGCGTGAAATTCAGGGGGAATTAATCAAGCATAGTTTTGCTTTTAAGTATCCCAAGTTTGGTGGAGAACAAGGTTTCGTTCTCTAGTTAGGTTGGAAACGAAGCAAGTGTGCTTTGGTTTCTGAAGAATCATTATAGATAGGTGTTGTAAGGAACCTCAAGCTTATCTTAGTGGATTCAGTCCTAGAAAGGACAAAGAGGATTAGTTGAGAGATTACGCCACTCTTAGATACCACTATAAAAGTGTTTGTATGATTTACTTTACCGCATTTAGTTTTCAGCAAGCTTAACTTTTTGTACACTATCACTCTGCTCACTTGCTGAAACTAGCACTCTCTGAAAAGCACTTATTGTATAAAGACTTCCGCACTCTGTTTTTAAAGTACCAGTAAAACTCGTTACTAAAAAGTAACCAGCACTTGCTGAGAAAGTGAAGTATCAACAAACTCATTACTGAAACCATTATTAGAAGGCTGAACCAAGAGTGGATCGATACTCAGAATTTCTATTATAATCAAGGAATGCCAAATATCACACCTATAGAGTTGTTCTCTCATCTTGCTACTGTCAACTACGAGACAAAGCAAAGAGAAAATGTGTTTGCTGAAAAATCGCAAAACATTGCTCTTGCTGCAAAGCCGTTGTTGGTCCCTTTAAACAACAAGAAAAGACTAGAGCGGGGGGTGAATAGTCTTTTCAAACTTTCGTCGGTTATAAACTTTCTCAGCAAGGACTTATTACTTTACAGTAATGGCAAGTTTGCTGATACTTAACTTTCTCAGCAAGCGCAAGTTACTTTTCAGTAACGAGTTTTGCTGATACTTAAAATCAGAGAGCGGAAGTCTTTGATACAATAAGTGTTTTGTCAGTAAGTGATAGTTTCAGCAAGTGAACAGAGTGACTGTGTACAGAAAGATATGCTTTGCTGAAAACTAAATGCAGTAAGTAAATCACACAAACACTTTTATAGTGGTATCTGAGAGTGGCGTAATCTCTCAACTAATCCACTTTGTCCTTTCTAGGACTGAATCCACTAAGACAAGTTTGAGGTTCTTTACAACACCTATCTAGAGTGATTCAAACAGAAACCAAAGCACACTTGCTTCGTTTCCAACCTAATCTAGAGAACGAAACCTTGTTCTCCACCAAACTTGGGACTTTTAATCAGCAATTCTATGCTCGATTAAGTTCCCCCTGAATTTCACGCCTGAAAGGGTGTATTTTCAGTTAGAGAGGTTTGGGATGAGATGACTTGATTATAACTTATTCAGCTACAACAAGAAATCTAAGAAACAAAACTTTGAATACTTTGCAGTAAACAAGTTTGATTGTTTCTAGTGTCAAGACTTGTTCTTGTTCGAAAGAAAGAACACTTAACTAATTTCTTAGTCGTGTATGTTCTACTTCTTCACAAGTAGCTTTTTCAAGCTTTAAGTCTTGAACGGATCAATGGCAGTAGAGAGTGTTTGAAGGGTATGTGAGTTTTAAGCACAAGTGAGAGTTTGATCACGTTGTTGACACACTTCAACTCTTTGCCGGATGACCTCTATTTATAGTGAATCAAGGGAGCCGTTTGAATTTCAAATTCTAAGGCTTTGTTCCTTAAGATGTCACTATCTTGCTTTTGTACTTTCAGCAGCGTCCTTTATTTGTTTTCTAGTCTTCATGTCCTTCGCGTGCATGATTTGCATTTAATGTTCATTTGAATGAGATTCAAACATGAACGTTGGAGCGCAAATGCAAGTACTTATCAGCTAGGAGGTCACATATGTTTTTCAGCAAGTGGTCAGTCTCAGTTTCAGCAAGCACAACCTACTCTGTCGTTTATATTTTCACTGATGCAAGCTGTTGCTGAGGTTTCCACTTTCTGAGCAACATGTGCCTTTGTAGATACCAGTCTTCAGAAATCTTCTAGTCTTCAGTCTTCGAATTCTTCAAGTTTCTGAGAGGTTCTAAATGCTTCAATAGTTTGTTTGTGTAAACAAAGTACATCATCAACAAATGCTTCAATAGGTTGTTTTTCTTTTCAGAAAACAAGATACATCATAAGCGGTAAAACAAACCTATGTAGCACCTACTCTAAGTCTTCAACAAACGTTCCTCTTTTACAATGTCCTTAAAATTCTAAATTCCTATGGACCTTAAGAGTACTAGTTACTGGACTTTCCTTAATTTAGCATGGTTAATTGCTCATCAAAATTACAAGTTTCCTAACAACCGTCATCTTCTGAAAAGAAGAATGATAAAGAGCCTGCTGATGAAAATGCTTTAGTTGTTAAAAAAAACATGAAGAAATTCATCAGTAAGGAACTTGAAAGGCGAAAAGCAAAAGAGAAGCTGAAAAAGCATATTGGTAACAACTACCATAAATACAAGAATGAAGCTAGCTCGCTAAACAAACAAGCTCAGCAAGCAAATTCTTCTGAAGAACCAGCAGTTGGCAATGATCTCTGCTTTTACTGCAAAAAGCCTGGACACTTCAAAGAAAATTGTCCTCTGTTGAAAGGCAAATCTGCTGAAAAGAAGAAGAAGTTCAAAAGGGCTTTGATTGCTGAAGAAAAGAGAAAGCTTCAAGCAAAAATCGATGCGCTATGCATTGATACTAGTTTTGATGACAGTGAGGTAGAGAGCTCAGACACTGAAGAAGAAGAAGCCACTCTTGATGTAGAGATTCCGCCAAACAAGTTGCTGAAAAGCAATTTGTTAAGTCAAAAGGCAAGATTACTAAAAGTAATCAGAAGACCTTTGCTGACAAACTTGAACAAAGTAAGGTTGTTGAGACAAAAGCTCAGCATTCTCCGAAAAGTGGACTTGGTTTCAAAACCAAGCAAAGTCAACTTTTTCATGAGTATAAGCAAAGTCAGCAAAGATACTTCAAAGAGATGAACAAAACCAAGCCTAAGAGTTCTGACAAAACTCAAAATGCTAGGACTAGAAGGAACCTTGCCAGAAAAGAACTTACTGTAAACTATGTTCAGCAAAAAGGTCAACCGGGCAAGACACCACATCAGAAAGTGGACTTGATTAGCAGTGATCAAAAGTCTTTCGGCTCAAAACCTTCTAGTTCCTCAGCAAGTAGAAAACAAGTCAAAGTTGAAAAACTCAAGACTTGGGTTTCCACTGGACACTTTCTTGAACATGTTAATGGACATCCAATATTGGATAATTAACTTGTTTGCTCTTGATTGTGCAGACTTCATCCACGGAGACAAACAATGCAATTTGTCACTCTGACATTGGTTGTGGAATGCACATGACGGGCAACAAGAAAAACCTTATAAACTATAGACGGTGGTCTAAAGGTCCAACAATAAGGTTTTCTGGTGGAGGTTTTGGTTCTACTAAAGGTTATGGTGACGTGAAGTTAGGATGCATTACCATTTCGGGAGTTCTTTATGTCAAAAATCTTAAGTTTAACCTTTTCATGATCAGCATGAGTCAATTTGTTGATAAAGGATACTTCATCAAAATCAAAAGTGATGAATGTAAACTTATAGACTTTGAGACAAAGAAGGTTACTATGGTCGCTAGAAGATCAGGAGGTTTGTATGATGTAGATTGGTCTTCAGCAATCGTTGAAAAATGTCCTTGTCTCAGATCATGATTGCCTTGCTGAAAAAGTGATGAATGTGTATTTTACACTTTCATTTGAGTCTTTTTCACCTATTTTAGCTATCCTCTATGTTAATTTAGCTATATTTTAGTGCATTTTATTAGAATAGTGTCACGTTTCCCTTTAGTTTTTATTTTACAGGTTTTGGTTGAAAAACGAGGATTTCCGAGCAATTATATTGAAGTAGACAAGGAATTGGTGTTCCAGAAGCCTAATTGGAGTATCTGAAGGTTTCCGGATAGGATTTGAAGTCTAGGGGTCGAATCTGGAGGTTAGAAGGCCACTAGAAGTCAGAAACCGAGTCCGAAAAGGGGAAGAAATCCAAAAACGCATCGAAAACGCGTATCTGGCCGAAAATTACTCCCGGGCGAATCGCCCGGGATGTGGGGCGAATCGCCCCACACCAGGCGAGTCGCCCGGTGTGTGGGGCCCTTCGCCCCACACAATTCGTAGCCTATATATAGTTGCTCAGTTTTTCTCCGTTTTTCATACTTTTCCAGACATTTTCTCTCACCTTTCTCTGTAGTTTTAGGTAGGAACTTCCCAGTGCCTGTTCTGGGGGTTCTTAGCTTAGGAGATACTTTTTCATAGCAGTTTGGAGCTTGTAAGATCGCGATTCTTCGGAGACTGACAACCTTCGGTAACATTGTATCTTACAGTTTTTCTACTTATTTTTATATATCTTTCAACATGTTTTCTTCTATGATTTCTGTTGATTGCATGACAACTATGAGTAGCTAAACTTCTCGTTGGTGGTAGTATGTGAATTCTTAGCGAAGGGTTGATTATTATGCTAATGGCTATATCGCGCATTATACTCCGTGTTATTGCTTTATTTCTTTGATCTATCTAAATCTCTATCTTCGTATGGTTGATTAATTATTGCACACAATTGGAAAATTCATTGGTCTTTGACCTATCTAAATCTATATCTTCGTAGTGTTTGATAATTACAACTGGACAATTCATTGATCAAAGATCTCTATGCAAGACCGAGGAATTTACGCATGATTATTAACCCGTTATGCTTTGAAGGACCATACTATCACCAATCTTCATTATCTGTTAAGAAAAACCTTTGCTAAACCGTCTGCTGTTTTATATTCTAAATTAGATTTGATAAAGCTAGTTATAGTCCTTAGAGATCGACACTCGAGGTTATTCTACTGCTACACTACGGTTTTCGTTGTAGTTGTGAATTGCCTTTGGCTAAATAACAAATTTATTTGATTAATCGAGTCTGACAAATTCGTGTTCGTCAAATTGGCGCCGCTGCCGGGGACTATAATCCTTTTTTCTGTTTAATTTGTTTATATTTTCAGCATTCAATTCCTATTTCTAGTAGTTTTAGTTTTCCTTTTTAATCTCTATCTGATACTCCTTTCCTAGTTTGTTACAGATAGTGTATGCCACATACACGATCTAGAGGAACTCCGCTTGCTCATTCAATTGCTGAGATCGACAGAGTCTACCACTAAAGAAGGTGACTACTTCAAAGGCGTGCATTAGAGGAAATAGACGATACCGATTTCTCTGAATCTCTACACAGTCTTTTCAAGGAAATCGACGGAATGGCAGAAGCTAGACCACTGAAAGCATGGGTTCAACCCTCCAAGGATCGTATGAGGGGGCCGGAGATTGTTCTTTCGTCTGCAACTTGAGATCTAGAAATCAAGAATCACGCATTCCAACAACTTCCGAGGTTCTATGGCTTAGCAAGGGAAGATGTGATGGGGTACTTGCACGATATCGATGATTTCGTCAACCAACTCCCAGGACCCGGAGCTGAAATAACAACGGATGAGTTGTGAATGAAGGTTTTTGCTATGGGGCTTGGCGACAGAGCCAAGTCATGGTTGAGTTCTCTACCAGCAGGCTCGCTGGACACTTGGGAGAAGGTTTTTTCAGCATTCATGGAAAAATACTTCCCCCACACCTTGACTACCGCGCTAAAGGCGAAAATCACTGGATTCAAACAGAACTATGATGAGACCATCTACACCGCGTTTGAGAGGTTCCAAGATCTCACGAACAAGTGCCCTCACCATGGTTTTGAGCTTTCTGACCTAGTCCAACACTTCTACAATGGACTAACCTTCGAGAACCAACAAGTGGTGGATTTCCAATGCCGTGGAAATATTTGGGAGGAAACCGCAGAAGCCGTCTGGGCAGTTTTCGAAAGGCTTGCTAAGGGTTCGCAGTTCAAGGACCCAAGGGCAATGGTTAGGAACGTGGACCTGAAGCTCCACCTACTCAAGAAGCCCCGATGTATAGGGGGAATGGGGATCAATTCGAGTGCTTTACCAATGAATTGAAGCAAGTCCTCAAGAGTGCCACTGGAACAACTGTTTCGAACGAAGTTTGCCGGATATGCAAGAACTATGAGCATGGGGCTCATATGTGTAGATCGGAGCTTGCGTATGATGATGGCAACTGGGCTCAAGGAGGCGAAGAGGAAGCCTTTGCTACGGAGTTTGATACTCAAGAAGCTAGCTATGGACAAGATGGTAGGAATCCTCGAGGTGGATTTTGGAGAAGAGGATTCCGAAACAATCAAGGATATGCACCGGCTAGCCAAACTTATGTCCCTAACCAAGACCGTAGTAGGCTTAACTATGGTAATGATCACTGCGCAAACCCCGCTCCATAAGAGCAACCGAAGTCGAAGTCGGCTCAACTGATGGAGAACTTGCAAAAGATGGTTGATCACACCCAAAGTTTTCTCAAATGTTATGAAGAAGATTCTGAGAAGACTAGGGCAAGGCTTGATAGGTTGGAAGAGATCACTAGGCTTTCCCAACAAAATATGCAAGAGTTGATCGACCGAGGAGCGAGTAGGGAACAAGGCAAGTTGCCTAGCAACACTGAGAAATCGATGTCCATTACCTTGGCGGGTGATCTACCTGTTGAAATCACCATCATGAGGGTTGCTATGTGCGAGTGTTGCAAGAAGGAAGAACCTCCACAGCTAAGGAAGAAGAGAAGGACCTTAGTTCTGACGAGAGTGAAGAGCAGTAAGAGGATCCCGAGCCACTCCCTCAAAGTATCGATGTTAAGGTCGGGATTGGTGAGCTTGAAGACGTCCGTGCCACACTAGACACGGGATCCTATTCTAATGTGCTCCCTATGAATGTGTTCGAGAAGAGTAGCCTTGGAAAACTATTTGAGCATAAGGCTATTGTGCAACTGGCAGATGGATCCTTTGTGAGACCCGAGGGCGTTGTGAATAATGTATTGGTCAAGATTGGTGAAGCTTCTGTATACACCAATTTTGTAGTTATGCCGGCGTCTACACCTGGGATGGGGGATGTCATTCTCTTGGGACGAACGTTCTTGACTAAGCTACGCTCCGTGATAGACATCTACCGAAGGACTTGCACTATTGAGGTGGATGGCAAGCGACATGTGTTGCGAGCCATATCCGATCCACCTGATACTTCTCACACTACTAACTACTGTGGTCTTGCTGCCTATGTTCATTCTTATTCACAGGTTCGAGGCATGAGGAGAAGATCCATGAAGGGGAAGTCTAGTACCCTCAAGAAGAAGAGCTAGGCGCAGACAGGAGTCGAGTCAAAGACTTTAAACAATGGCTCTATCCGGGAGGCAACCCGGAGTTTTTATCGCTTTCTTTAATGCTTTTTTGCATGCATTCATTCTTGAACAATTTGCTTTTCATATGTGAATTTGTTCGTCTCTGTGTCGTATGTGCTTATGTTATGTTTGTGTGAGATTTTTCGAGTGGTTTTATGAGAAAAATGGTTTTCGGGGACTTAAAAACCGCATTTTTTCGAAAAGTTCATCTCCCCGCCTCAGGAGGTGGGGGGCGAATCGCCCCACGAGTACAGAGCGCGCCGCGCTCTGAACGCGCGGGGCGATTCGCCCCACATGCTGGGCGATTCGCCCGGCACGGGGCGACTCGCCCCAGGCGGGAGGCGACTCGCCCCGCAACTCTGCAGAACAAAAAAACGGGGAGCTCCCCCATTTTCTCTCATTTTTCTCCATCTTCTTCATCTAACTCCAAAAAATTCCCCCATTTTCAAAATATCTTCAATCCTTCATAACTTCTTCGTATTTCCATCAAATTGTGTGTTCTTTAGCTCCAATCGAAGCCCGTTACGTGCTCTTTCTTTTCATCCGAACAAATCTCTTCCTAGTTCATTCAATATTCGGATTTGAGGTAATCTCACATGAACCCTAATTTTTCAAATTTGAGGGTTTTTGATTTATGCTTCAATTAAGCTTGTTTGATGTATGGGTTGATGATTTGTGTGATTAGAAACGTTATTCACTATCAATTGCATGTTCAATTAGGCTTGGTTTGTTGGTTTGAGATTTTTTGCTATTAGATGACTATATCTTATTATGCAATGTATCTTTTACTTTCATTCCTTGTTTAAACATGTGTTAGTTGATATGATAATGATGGATGTAATGGTAGAATGTATGATTGATGAAGTTGAGGATTTATGTTGTTAGATTTTTGTTACTATGGTATGAATTGAGCCTTGTGATTCAAGGCATTTGTTGTCTAGCAAGAGCATAATGTGATATGTGATTGTAGTAGTTACATTGATATGTTGCATGATGAAGTAGCTAGACTAGACATTGGGTTTTTGAGGAGTTGGATTGTTGTAGATATTGCTCGTTTATTCGCTCGTACATTTGCATATGCATAAGTCTGTTTCGTGTCATACAAGATACTAATTGTTGTTTGTAGGAATCATGGCTCCAAGAGGATCAAGGAGAGCTGGCTCGAGCAAGAAGGGAAAGGGGGTAGCATCAAGCTCCCAACCTTCTCACAACATGTACGAGTTGTCTCTAGCTGCGATAGATGTCCGACAAAGGCTCGAAGCGGAGCTAGCCGAAGGGGGAAGATCGATCATACCAGACAGGCGGATTGATATTCCAGAGGCAGTAGCTCAAACGGAGGGGTATAGGACGCTCTTCCGATTGGCATCAAAAAGGAATTGGGTTTGGTATAGTTCCAACAGGTTCAAGGGGTACGACGTGAGCCTCCTCCAAGAGTTCTACACTGGATTCACTGATCTCGAGGAGAAGAATGGGGTACTAGTTCGAGGCCTAATAATACCATGGACACCAGAGTCAATTTCATCATTCATCCATTTTGGGCAACGGAAGTTCGCAGGGAGCAACCATGCCTACCAATATTTGAGGGCTTCTAGGGGGATAGGAAGATACATTACGGATGGATCTGCAACAGGGAGTACATATATCCAGAAATCGGAGCAGAACCTGCACGGATCCGTCAGAGCGACCTTAGCATTGAGGCTAAGGTGATGATGAAATTCTGCATCTTCAACTTGATCCCTAGGAAGAATGACACTTGGATACAGCCAAATTACGCCGAGCTCCTCTACTGCTTGATAGACAGACATCGGATCGACATCGGGCACATCATGTATGAAGAGTATGAGCGCCACTGGGAAAAGAAGAAGAAGCCCTTCATCTTTCCGAGCTTCATCACTGCCTACTGCAAATATCATGGGGTCGAGGACATTGACGAGGGGGATTGCGAGGTCGCTGCCCTTTCACCCTCGACTATTGATGTACAGCTTGCTAGGTATCAGATGAAGAACCCCACGGATGCCGCTGCTGATGTGGAAGCACCCTTCCAGCCGAGCGATTCAGATAATGAGAATGATTATGAGGATGCTATGGAAGCTGATGATGGCCAAGCCCCCATCCCGGATATCCCTTTTGTCCATAGAGCACCACATGCACCACCTCGAGCACCACAAGGGTCTAGAGGTATTGACTTCTCTGAATTCCGGGCCTACCTCGATGACCGTTTCGATAGATCTGATGCTCGTGCTGCAGCCTTGACCACTTCTGTCCAAGGACTGCGACAAGACATCGACGGGCACATTGCCCAGCGCAACCGCGACTGGGAGATATTCGAGGAGCATCGCCGAGAGGATAGGCAAGAAAGGTGGGAGCAACAACAGCTCATTCAGCAGCAACAGGAGGCCCTACAGCGGTCTAATAATCTCCTGTCTGACATGTGGAGGGACTTTTATGGGAATTACAATCCCGATGATTAGTCTTTTCACATGTCCACTCTCAGCCAACCGAGGCCAAACCGTTCGGTAGCATCTAGTATCACTTCTTATTACTCATTCTCTTTTGCTAGGGACTCTAAGAATCATAAGGGGGATGGGATGTGAACCGCGATGTTAAGTATTGTTTGGCTTTGTGTTGATTAGTATCTTGTTCTTTGTTTGCATTTGCATTTGCACGTTTACTGCTTTCTTAGTTTTTTAGGTTGCATTCACTACATTCATCCTAGGATAGTCTTGCATGTTTTATATGGAGTTTATTGCCGAATATTTTGAACTTTTTTATTGGGTAGATTAACTAACTATGCCATTAATCATATGCTTCATCTCTATGAATTTATTTGAGGTTTTTCTCGCTTGGCTTGTCACATTTATGTATTGCACTTAGTTAAGCTTGGTAGTCTCGACATCACTTAGTGGTGTTTTCTCTACTGCGGTTCACGAAGGCCTTTATAATAGGATGATGCATGTTAGGGTCTTATGGTTGTTTTCCCGAGTAATTATGTACCTAAGGGGAAACAAGTCTTCACCATGCTTTGAGATTGCTAAATGCCTAGGAAGAAGGTAGTGTGAGGTTGTGTGATCCTTTGTTTATAACCTATTCTTTCGAATAGGTTTGGGGAGGGGGTTACACTATCATTAGACTTGGTTTTCGTTTTTCATTTCCGTGTTGTGAGTTTATTTTTCCTTTCTCGTAAATTTTGTACTCCAACCTATTCTTTTGAATAGGTTTGGGGAAGTCGTTTGTCATTTTTGTTTCTCTTTTCATTATGCTACTGCTGGCTAAAAAAAAAAAATTGAAAAAAAAAAAAGAAAAATTCCAGAAAAAAGAAAAAAAAACTCGAAAGAAAAAAAGAAAAAAAGAGAAAAGACCCCAAAAGAGCAAAGAAGGGTCCAAAAAAAGAAAGCCAAATAGCAGTTTAGCAAAGTGTTGTGTCTCATTTTCCAATTCTTGTAATGTTCGTAATCGTGCTTGTAATTTTCTATCTTTTCTTTCATTTTTGAGTGTCATCTGTTCTAGACCACCCTCGTCCTGCCATTCAGGAAGTGGTGAATAGCTTAAGGCTTTGCTTGAGAGATGGGTAGAATAGGGGAGTGTTATCTTTTATAGGGAACCCTCCTTCGTTTGATGAGAGCCAGTACTGGTTCGACCTCTTTTGAGGAAAAGTCTTAACTTGGTGAAACAACAGTAAGTCCTCAGTTTCATAGGCACGGGACAACCATTCGTATCTTAACATGTTTCATTACGTCGTCACTGACTAGGTCCAGGTAGAGAATGTTACGAGAGACTATCTTGTCTTGACATAAGTGCTTATGTGGATGTGTATGAGTCTTAACTATATTTTAGTACATTTTATTAGAATAGTGTCACGTTTCCCTTTAGTTTTTATTTTACAAGTTTTGGTTGAAAAACGAGGATTTCCAGGCAATTATATTGAAGTAGATAAGGAATTGGTGTTCCAGAAGCCTAATTGGAGTATCTAAAGGTTTCCGGATAGGATTTGAAGTTTAGGGGTCGAATCTGGAGGTTAGAAGGCCACTAGAAGTCAGAAATCGAGTCCGAAAAGGGGAAGAAATCCAAAAACGCGTCGAAAACGCGTATCTGGCCGAAAATTACTACCGGGCGAATCGCCCGGGATGTGGGGCGAAACGCCCCACGCCAGGCGAGTCGCCCGGTGTGTGGGGCCCTTCGCCCCACACAATTCGTAGCCTATATATAGTTGCTCAATTTTTCTCCATTTTTCATACTTTTTCAGACCTTTTCTCTCACCTTTCTCTGTAGTTTTAGGTAGAAACTTCCCAGAGCCTGTTCTGGGGGTTCTTAGCTTAGGAGATACTTTTTCATAGCAGTTTGGAGCTTGTAAGATCGCGATTCTTCGGAGACTGACAAGCTTCGGTAACATTGTATCTTACAGTTTTTCTACTTATTTTTATATATCTTTCAACTGAAAGTATATATGTCCTAGAGACAACCTACGATAGGGACGATATGTACTTGATCACATTCAGTTATTGTTATTTATTTATGTTCATTTATTTATACATTATTAAATACAATTGGCATTACATTTTTATGAATACATTATTTGGTTGTTTGAATTATTCGATAAAATGTTCCCAAGGACTTAAGGTAATCACCAAGTTAGTGGGAGTTTGTGTGTCAATAATTAAATCCTAAAATAAGCCACTAGCTGAAGGTCATTGAGATACGGGATATCAATGATGCGATTGAAGCTAGCATATGTTGCATTAGATCCTTCGAGGATGTAGTAGGTCTCACTGCTACGAATGAACTTGGTTATTCATGATGAACATATGGACACTTTGGAGAGTGTTGGCATACCCAACCGAGAAACCATTTGGTAAAGCTATTTAAGTGTCTATGGTAGTATCGGTGTGTAGGGTGATGTTAGTAGTCCTTAGACTTGAGGCCAATACTACATCATATGTGGAATAATGTACTTTGACCATGCGCAACGCTTGCACTCTTAAAGTAGGGTAGATACGGCATGAGTTGGGTACATTAGGAAACATATGGTGTGAGTGATTGGGCCAAGATAGGATTCATTCCTCCGTAATAGATACAAGGGGAGAATACTCACTTCTCATATTTAGTGCGATCACAAAACCGGTGGCCACCGTATGTGAATATGTCAAAATGGTGTTTGGACATAATTCATAGATCGACTAATAAGATTGAGAGACAATGAATGAAGTTATTAGAATAGACACATAACCATATTCTAGACTCATTCGAGTATTCGTGAATGAAGGGACCGTATCATCAAAGTACCTTACGCTACAGGTGGTTTGTTTTCCTCACAAACGTTCCTTGCATATTAATATTATCTGATAAATTGTCTAGGAATTTATTATGACCTTAATTAGATTGTTGCTTAATATGCAAGGCCCTGTGGGTCACACTTCAAGGTGGTGTTTCTACAAACGAGCTATGAATATAGGATTAAATATTAATTAGATTAATGTTGAATTACTATATATAAATATAATGGAATTATTATTAATTAGATTAATATTAATTCATTATATATATGGAATATATTTTAGAAATATAATTAATTGAATTGAATTGGATTTAATTAATGAATTGGAGACTTGTGCATTTGGACGGAATTTAGAATTAATGGCCTAAAGAAAATGAATTGAAGAAGAAAGAATTGGGCTGGGCCGATTTGGCCCAGCATATGTTGAGTTGGGCCGATTTGGCCCAGCATATGTGGGGCTGGGCCCAGCGGCCCAGCATCACCCAACATCACGTTGACAGTTGCTGTCAACGTGAATTTTTCTTTTTTAATTTATTTTCTTTTTCTTTTCTTTTTCTGTTGACGAAGATTTCATCCCTGACGGAGAAGAAATCAACCAGCCGGACGAGGAGATTGCAAGACTTTGTCTGGAGATTGAGGAACACCTACCCGGTCAATTTGCTTATCTACTGGAGGACACGTAAGTGATTTCTTTCAGTTTAATAAACAGTATAGTCATATCAGTTTTAGTGAGATTAAAAAATTTTAAACTTCCGCTGCTTAGCCTTAGAGGCAAATTTTCTCACTTTTACTAACATCAACATGTTTTCTTCTATGATTTCTGTTGATTGCATGACAACTATGAGTAGCTAAATTTCTCGTTGGTGGTAGTATGTGAATTCTTAGCGAAGGGTTGATAATTATGCTAATGGCTATATCGGGCATTATACTCCGTGTTATTGCTTTATTTCTTTGATCTATCTAAATCTCTATCTTCGTATGGTTGATTAATTATTGCACACAATTGGACAATTCATTGGTCTTTGACCTATCTAAATCTATATCTTCGTAGTGTTTGATAATTACAACTGGACAATTCATTGATCAAAGATCTCTATGCAAGACCGAGGAATTTACGCATGATTATTAACCCGTTATGCTTTGAAGGACCATACTATCACCAATCTCCATTATCTGTTAAGAAAAACCTTTGCTAAACCGTCTGCTGTTTTATATTCTAAATTAGATTAGATAAAGCTAGTTATAGTCCTTAGAGATCGACACTCGAGGTTATTCTACTGCTACACTACGGTTTTCGTTGTAGTTGTGAATTGCCTTTGGCTAAATAACAAATTTATTTGATTAATCGAGTCTGACAAATTCGTATTCGTCAAAAAGCATGGTTATGGAATCAACGAACAAGTCACCTAAACTTCAAGACGCTGAATAAGCTGTCTAAAAAGGCATTTGTAGTTGGATTACCTAAGGTTACTTTTAAGAAGGATGGTGTTTGCAATGCATGTCAGCAAGGAAAGCAAACAAAATCTTCTTTTAACAACAAGGCAGTACCGTCAACTACAAAACCTTTACAACTCTTGCACATGGATTTGTTTGAATCTTCTTCAACAAGCTATGCTGGTAAGAAGTATGGTCTGGTGGTGGTAAATGACTATTCAAGATTCTGGGTAGTATTTATCAAACACAAGTCTGAAACAAGGACTGAAATACCTAACTTGCTGAATAAGCTTGAAGTCATGAAAAATGACAAGGTAAAAGTCATAAGAACAGACCATGGTACTGAGTTTGTAAACCAGTACATAACTGAGTATTGCACTTCCAAAGGCATACAACATCAGTTATCCTCAGTAAGGACACCTCAACAAAATGGTGTTGCTGAAAGGAAGAATCGTACCCTTAATTAAGGAAGCAGCTAGAACAATGCTTGCTGACACTGAAATAAGTGAAGCTTATTGGGTTGAAGCGATTAATACCACCTGCTATACTCAAAATAGATGTTTGATAAATAAGGAATACAACAAAACTCCCTATGAGTTATTTGTTGAAAGACCTCCTAACATCACCCATTTAAGAGTATTTGGTTGCAAATGCTTTGTTTTTAACAATGGTAGAGAGTACTTAAGAACATTTCAAACAAAGGCAGACGAAGCGATATTTCTTGGTTACTCCTTGCATAGTAAAGCTTATAGAGTTTACAACAAAAAGGCACAAAAGATCGAAGAACCAGTGCATGTTGTATTCTATGAAAAGTCACAAGGAGTTCCTGCTGAAGAAGAAATATCAGA
>CM051458.1:41107420-41189520 GCA_028274465.1 Plantago ovata
CCAAAAACTCTTGGAGAAATGCATCGAGGAAGTTGGGCGCCATGCCGAGGAAGAACCCTCGCGCAGAAAAGTCATTCGACAAGGATACTACTGGCCCACTGTTCGCGAAGACGCTGCCCAATTTTTGAGAAAGTGCAAGGAGTGTCAATTGCACGCCAATTTGATCAACGTTCGGCGAAACCCCTCATGCCCATCGCCATCACTTGCTTTCGTCGACATATGGGGCATCGACATAGTCGGTCCCTTCCCAGAGGCACGGGTCAAAAGAAATTCATCATTGTTGCGGTCGAATACTTTAGCAAGTGGCGGAAGTCGAGGCAGTATCTACCATCACCGAACAAAGAGTGATGAACTTCGTATGGAGGAACATCGTGTGTCGATTTGGCTTGCCAAGGGTCCTCATCTCGGATAATGGTGCTCAATTTTGCGGCCGAAGATTCAATGAATGGTGCAAGGAAATGAAGATTGAGAGGAGGTATACCTCTGTAGGACATCCTCAATCCAATGGGCAAACAGAAGCCGTCAACAAAATCCTTGTCAACAACTTGCAGAAGAGGTTCGCTACCAACAAGGACTGGGTCGACGAGCTTGATGGAGTGGTGTGGGCATACCGCACTACTTCAAAAACAGCTACAAGAGAGACTCCCTTCTCGCTAGTTTATGGGTCCGAGGCGGTCATACCAGCAGAAGTGGCAGTGGAAACCCTGAGAATCCAAGGGTATCAACCCAGGACAATCACACAGAAAGACTCTTCGACCTGGAGACAATCGGTGAGGCAAGGACCAACGCCTTGGCCAATATCCTCAGATATCAAGCACTTATCGCGAAGACCTACAACAAAGGCGTAAGAGAAAGAGACTTCCAAGTAGGAGACCTAGTACTCCGAAGAGCAGACATCTTGGGCAAAGTGGGGAAAATGCAACCCAATTGGGAAGGCCCCTACAAGATAATTGAAGCAAGGTCCAACGGAAGTTATCGTCTTCAAGACATGGAGGGAAGGGTACTGAAAATCCATGGAATACTTCTAACCTCCAGAGATTCTACGCTTGAAGTTGTCAAGAGAAAAAGCTTTTTGAAAACTTATGTGGAAGGTCCAGTGATCGAGGAGGATCCCTCACGGATTCAAGTGGGAGGTACCTCTTCCTTTTGTTAAGAAGTTGTGGTAAGCAAACTGGCCGTGGAGCCCCCATTGTAATTGCATTTCCGACAAATCAATACAATGTCTATCTTTCAACAAGAAAATGTTCAAGTATAGAGCTACTATACTCAAAAGAAAAAAAAAAAAAAAAAAATAAGACTACTCGATCGAGAGCTTACATGACCTACATAAGAGCTACTCGTCGTCCTCCCCGCTCTCTAAACTCTATGAGAGAATCGATCAGGAAACCACTCAAAGAAGAAAAGCGAGGAGACGGAAGTGATCGAGGAAAGCGACTTCCAGTCTTTCTAACTAGACACTTAGAATTTTTTCTAAGTTAAACACTTAGAATTCTTTCTCAAGTGATCAAAACGATCGAGAAGCATGTACGTCGATAGATCGAATAGCTCGCAGCGAAGAACATTGGTTCTCGATTCTAAATTATACGTGTTTAACTACTCTATCCAAGTTATACGTCATAACAAAAATTGGAGTTAGAAAGAACACAAGTATAAATAAGAAAGCGAAGAGCAGTGCATTTTATTGAAAGAAAAGAGTAGCGAAGAAACAACAGAGAAAATTATGTTACAAACATATGTGTTTCGAGGAGTGCCTCAAAGGGCCAAATGAAAATTTTTCGAAAATAAAACCAAGTACAGAAAGGGAAAAATTACAACATGCCCCGAGCATACTCGGTCTTCAAGCAGCTGGCTCCCCGATCTTAACGAGTACGACTGTCGGTAAATTCAGTGACCGGGGTGGACGCGCTTGCAGCTCCTCCTCGAACTGTGCTCGTTTCAGGGCCTTCGAGGTTGTCTCGCTCCAAAGCCTGAGCCTCTTCGATCGCCTTTTGGTACATTGTTAGCTCTGGCTCGACGAAGTCGGCTGCTCTCCCGAGAACCGGATCGCTTAACTTCACCCAGGCAGCGTTCCGAAGAGCTGCCTTCTCGAACGGGTAGATTATCCCGCTCCTCAAGCACTCAGGCACCCAGGCGGGAAGGTAAGCGGGCTTGCTAGGATATGGTACTTCAGGATCGGTCACTAGCTCGCCGAACTCGCACGCCTCGTGCATCTCCTCGGTAATCTCCTCATCGGGGTAAGGAGTCAGGTCCTCGCGCCGCCCGGGATGCAGGTCCTCGCGGTCGTCGGGATCGAAGTCAGCCGGAAGCAAGTTGACCCTCTTTAGTTGGCCAACGCACGAGAAGAAGCCCTCCTCGCGAGAGGCCACTTGCACATCTCTCAGGGCCAACTTGTAGGTGACCGAAGACATGAAGTCTCGAGCAGCAGAGACTCGGCTTCCTTTTAGAAAGGACAGAATGCTTGCCTTGAACTTTTCCATGCAAATGGATAAAGTGGCATAGGCACCCTTGAAGCTCTTGCTCCTCGATTTCTCCCGGGAAAGCTCCTTCTCGAGCTCCTCTACCTTTATTTTGAGCTTTCCGGCTTCAGCCTCCGAGACCTTGGCTTTTGACTCTGAAGCAGCAAGCTTCTTCTCGAGGTCCTCGATAACAACCCCTATGTCGGCTCGATCAGCTGCAACTTGGCCATAGGCCTCCTTCAAGTTCTCGAGCTGTAAAAAGAAAACAAAGTTAGCGAGGAGAGAAAAACTCAATACTTAGAAAAATTTCACAACAATAAGTATGAAGAAAAGTACCTGGAGCGAGCACATGCTGAGCTCGTGCGCCCGATCTAGGTCGCTCATCTGGATGAGCCGCTTCACATCATCACCAGAAGCGGCCACCTTACCCTTTTTCCGGGCAGGCTCATTGGTTCCCCCGAGATTGAGCTTCCTCGCTCCCCTCTTCGACGCGGGCCTCTCAGGCCTCTTCTCCGCCTCAACAGTGTTCAAGGCCTCCTCCTCGGCCTCCTTAGCCTCCTTCGCCCTCTTCGCAGCGGCCTCCTCCTCGGCCCTCATAATGGCCTCCACAGGGTTCTCTCTGGTGTCGAGCCCCTCCTGCACTAAAGCATCGCGATGATGCGCGGCGTTGCGAGGAGGAGTCAAGTTCAGAGAACCGAGGATCTTTGTCTGCTTATTGGCTAGTCTTTGCTTTCTCCTCTGTTCCTCTTTCGCAGCCAAAGTCTTCGACATTATCCACTGGAACCAATAAGCTGCAAGAGAATAAACACAAGTTAGTACGATCGAGGAGCAATCAGAATCGACGAGGAAAGTAAGAAAGCGAGGACATATTACAAACAAACAAAAGCAAACCAAGAAAACTTGCAAGTGCAAAGTGAAGAAAAGATACGAAGACTAATTACCGAAGAGGACTTTTTTAGTATATCGGTTCCCGATATACCCGGTGTAAGCATAAGGCGAAAGACCCGCCAAAAAAGGAAGTGGCTGAAGGACCAACCCCCAGTAGAAGTACTTCTCGGGATGGGGTCCCCGATTTTGCTCCTCGAGCTCCATGACCCACGGATCGGACTCCTCGGGCAACGGATGTTTGTCCGCTATTTTCCCTCTGAACATGAGTTTGGGCACTCCCCACTCCAACTCCTCCTCGGTCATGTTAGGTAACTTCCTCTTCCTGATGTAGAAGTACCTATGGAACCACTTGTAGCCCGAGGAGCTGGGAGCGTCCATGATGAAGCCTAACCCGGGCCGAGCATTGAAGTAATAAAAGTACTTGTTCCCTGAGCTCATCGAGACTCGGAACAGTTGATTGAAATTGTGGAAGTTTAGCTCGATCCCCTTCTTCATGCAAAAGACTCCAAAGCATACCAGGGTTCCAAAGGCACTTGGCACTAGTTGCCAAGGAGCGATCCCCAACGTGTTGAAGATGTCGCGGAAAGCATTACAGAATGGAAGTATCCATCCTCGATCCAAGCTTAGGCAATGAACTGCCATGTACCCAGGGGGAGCATTGTAAAAAGTTTGATCCTCCTTAGGCACGAGGATGTCAAACTTATTCTCAGGGAGAGAATACTTCCACCTAAGTGTGGGAACCTCGTCGATCTTGACGGTAGAAGAGGTGGTCGGTATTATGCCATCCTCGTTCTTCTCGCCCTGAGGATCGGGGAGGTCAACCGTGCGAGCACTCTTCGTAAATTTCTTCTCAGCGGCCTTGGTTGTTTTAGGCTCGGGTTCCTTGACAACCTTCGCCTTTTTGGACTTGCCGGAGCGAGACCGCTTGCTCGCTCTCCTCTCCGCTTTTTTCTTATCAGCAGCCATCTGAGCTCGACGCATTTCACCCTCCTGGTCCTCAAGTGGGTTGGCTGCTCGGGTCCCACTCGGAAACGTAAAATCTATCGTGGTCGGATCGATAGAGTGGTAGCTAGTCTCCTCCTCGCGTGCGAACCTCTTCGCATCTCTAATAGCACGCCTTTGCCCCTCCGAGAAGGAAGGAGATCTAGTGCTCGAACCAGCTTCACTCCTGTGGGTGTCTCCGATCGTCAGAGGAACTTCATCCTCCTCCTCGTCGGTAATCACAGCCCTCCTAGTGGTTTGTGGAGGGAATCTAACCCTCTTTGAAGGGGGACTAATCCTAGGAGAGGTCGCTTCGTCGTCCTCCTCGCTCTCATCTTCCGTCTCATCGCTATCGATGATCTGAACGGGAATTGGAGCCTTCCCGCGCTGGGCCGAATGTTCACCCTCCTCATAAAGCGCCAAGGCCAACTCCGGCCTCTCCGTGTCATCCATCTCCTCGATCCGGATGTCGGCGGGAGGGACCACGTTAACTGCCCCATAGTTACGCCCATGGACTTGGGCAGCGCGAGTGATCAACTCCGCAGATACACCAGGGTTGCGGGGACCACCCTCAGCCTCTGTCCGGTCATCAATAAAATCGTCATCCTCGCTACGACGCCTCTTTGGGTGACGAGCTGATAGAGATCCTCCTCGCTTTCGGTCTCTTCGTCCCCTTCCTCGACAGCCTGCCCGCCACCTTGCTCGAGCTGAGGCTCCTCGGCAGCCTGTTCCATAGTATCATCAAGGAAAGTCGCCGATACGTCTGACGTATCAGGCGACGTAGTATGGTCGCTCCCATACTCACCCGCGGCCGATAGGTTTTGGCTGTCGTCGCTCCTCTCGGACATCCTAAAGGTGGGCAAAGAAGAAGTTAGGATGGTTTGTGATAGTCCGAGAGGTCCTTTTAGGTATGTTCATTAAAATTCGACCTCCCGAACGGAGAAAAATCTCAAAAAGGAAAGAGCAAGTAAAGCAAGAAGTTACTCTACAGAAAAACAAAAGTAGAGCGAGGAGCATACAGGGAGCGACCAACCGCTCAAAGAATAACTAAAAAGTCGAGCAGCATGACCACATGTGAATAAAGCAAATAGGAGCGAGCATGCGCATACAAAAAATCGAAAAGCAACCGAGCGACCAACCGCTCGAGGAAACAGAAGAATCCTACAGTTATTTCTACAGCCGTACGCTAATGAGGAGGCAACAAGGGGTTTACAGCAAAATAAAAAGGCATCAGGGGGAACTACTCCTACAGGCATGCGAGACAAATTGGTTCAATTCGATCCGTTAAAGTCCGGTTAAAGGTCCATTTACAGTTTAATTAAGTCCAATGCCGTTCAAAGGCCGCCGTCCAACGGCAATTACTCAGATGACAACATTCCGGGAAGGCAAAAAACAGAAAAGGAAGATCCGAGATGCAAAGAGCAACAACGAAAAGCAAAAGAGCAGCAAATTCAAGCGAAATGGAGAAGATTAAAGCAGGTAAATTAAAGGCAAAGAACCGGAAACTTACTTGTTGTTAAGTTGGTAAAGGTTGGAAGCCGGAAAAGAAGCCGGAAAAGCTGAAAGTTCGCCTGAAACTCGGATTCTGGACGCCGGAAAGTCTCCTCGCTCACTTCTTGTCTCGACCACGTTGCTTGTCGATCTCAGAAACTCTCCTCGCTCTCTCTTTTTAACTCTGAGTACTCGGATTGCGAAAAGTGTGGAATGACCGAGTGTTGACCTATTTATAGAAGGGTATCTCGGGGATACGAAACGACGCATGCCCTCGCGCCATCTGGACCGACCACGTACGCAAGATCAACGGTCCAGATCACGGCCGCCTGGCGAATTACCGGTTATGCCCTCCACGCTCCCGCTCCGGAGCGGACACAGTTCCCAAGGTCGAAGCGAATTACCTAACCACAGCAATCAATTCGCGGCGTGAGCACCGGGCTACTCGAGACACGCAGAGACAGGTCGACGACCATGATCGGTCCTCCTCGGGACAACATGGTGAAAAATGTCAGAAAAGCGAAAACTTGACGGACACGTGTCAGGGGATCGAGGAGCCGCTCATGAAGCTACTCTCCTCGAGATTCCTTTTACACAAGTATCTCTCCGCGAGATACTTTGCAAGCAAAAAGCGGCAGGAAGTCATTCCATTCCTTTTTCACAAGTATCTCTCCGCGAGATACTTTGCAAGCAAAAAGCGGCAGGAAGTCATTCCATTCCTTTTACACAAGTATCTCTCCGCGAGATACTTTGCAAGCAAAAAGCGGCAGGAAGTCATTCCATTCCTTTTACACAAGTATCTCTCCGCGAGATACTTTGCAAGCAAAAAGCGGCAGGAAGTCATTCCATTCCTTTTACACAAGTATCTCTCCGCGAGATACTTTGCAAGCAAAAAGCGGCAGGAAGTCATTCCATTCCACCAAGGAATACTTACCCGGATCCGATCTTTTCCCAGCAAAAATACCTCTTTTCATACGGTCCGAGCAACGTCTACTCGCACCCTATAAAAAGGGGGGGGGAGGGAGAGATAGGAGGAGGGAAAGATACCAAGGTGCGAATACGAAAATCTTTTTTCGCCCACTACTAGTCGAGGCTCTGCTCGACCTCTACTTCAACATAGTTCCTCAACTATCTTCTACAAAGATACTTGGAAACTAGGGGGACATATGTTAGTGTTGAAATATGTCCAGTCCGCATGTACGAACTGGAGCGGTCTAAGAGCGCGACAAAGCATCATAGGCCGTCCCTCAAGGGGCACGACCACACCCAAAGTACGTCACTAAGGTGTGGACCGACCAACATAGGGTCCGACCATCACTGGGAGGACAACCCTCAAAATAAGCTCCTCACAAGGACAAGCTGCAAGTGGGCTCGAGGAGCATCTCTCGGGCTCGAGGAGACCTTACGTCGAGGTAACGCTCTTTGACAGAAACTGAGCAGGACACTACTCGCATCATCCACGCACAAGGAAGGCACGAGGACCCCTGAGCGACCAGCCATGGTTGCTCCCTTGGGCCAAGGCCCATGGACCTCCTTAATGGGCCTGGGCCGAGGAAGGCCTCGATCCTAGCCGAACACGTGGCGTGATCCTACGCGACCGGAAGTCGAAGGGTCACAAGTATATAAAGGCTTCATTTACTCCTCAACAGTAAGCATTAATGACACCACACGAGCACCACTTTCACTACTCATACTAGGGAAGCCTCATAACTCCCTACTCGTAAAGTCGCCTCTCCGGTCTGATACCTTACAGACCGGGCAAGAGACACTAACCCCCCCCCCCTCTAGTCTATTTCAGGTACGAGGAAGCTACAAGAAGGCTCATTTCCTACCTTAGGGGAACACTACAAGAAGAAGAACTAGAATGACTTAGACTAGCGACTCATTGCGAACTTAGAAAGAAACACGAATTACCCTTCAACAAAAGGTACAAAAGGATGGACTTCTCAGACCTTCACATCCATCTTTCAAACGAAAAGAAGAGAAATTCTCTCTTCAAACTCGAGACCTTTGTACACTCTATCCTTCCTGAAGAGCTATCATATTCTCAGCAAATGAGTGTTAATCTGGTTGTCACATCATAGAGAATATGAAAGCTAAGTTCAAGAGTGCCTCTCCAGCTGAACAAGCTGTGATGCTCAAGGGTTCCTTTGTACCCGTGGTGGCTGATCCCCACAAAATCAATGAGGAAGAAGAGGTTACAAGCGCTGCAAATATAAACATCTCGAGTTGGTGATTCTAACAGATGATGATGAAGAAGAAGAGGATGAAAATATCCTTAAAGACACAAGTGATGATGAATCAAAAGATTCTAAGGACATCAAGGACGATGATGATGACAATCAAGGTCCTAGTCCGAATGCTGGCGGAGAGAAGTTGTCAGTTGCTGATCAAGTAGATCAAGTAGATGCTGAAAATCAACAAGCTGAAAAACCTCCCAGACAGCAACAGGAATCTTCTCCAACTCCTACTGAGAAAACCACTCCAGCAACTGAACAAGTTGCTGAGACAGAAGAAGAGTACGCCAGAAAGCGGGTTGAAATGCCTAAAGGAAAAGCTAAGCTTTCTGATGCCGAGTTATCATTACTCGAAGCTAAGGTTAATGATTCAAACCTTGGAGAAAATGAAGAAATTGATGAAGATTATCAATGAGCATTACAGAATAGTCTACAAATTCATGACAGACATATTCAACATCTCGACATTGCTCAATCTTCAGGAGTGAACAACGAGGAAGATTCCTCCCTTCCACTTACTACTGGTGAAATTCCAGTTGTTGAGTCAAAAGAGTTTCCTTCAGCAACCACTCAACCAAAAGTGACTGAGGAAAATGATTTAGGTGTCAAGGTTGCTGCCCTTGATGAACCTGATGAGGAAGAAGATTTGTCCGATTTCTCAGCAAATGAAGAAGAAAAGACCAAGAAACCTGAACCCAAGATGGTAGAAATTCCTCCAGCATCCCTCATTAATGATGAAGGAGATATGGAGCGAAGTCGCTTGCTGAGAAACGATGATCAAATTGCCACAGAAATCAAAGCCCATTCTCTTACTCCCTCTTTAGTGTCGTTTCCAAATATTGAGGAGTTTACTCCGAGAATTAAAGCACTAATGGCTGTTTAAAAGCATGCCAAGAAGAGGATGATGCACTGCTTGCTGAGAGTCCACTTGACATTGGAAAGATGCTGACTACTGTGCTGAGATGCACTACTACACTTACCATAGCTCAGAAAGACATAAGTCTACATCACAAAAGATATGAAGATGATGTCAGTCAAGCACTCAAGCTCGCCAAAAGTACATTAACAAAGGCTCAGGCTATACTGGAAGAAAAAGTAAACAACGAGCGAAGACATGAGGAAAACTTGGCTTTTATTAAAGAAGAATTGTCTAAGCTGACTTCTGATCAGCAAGACATGATTCTTAAATCCAACAGCCTCCACACTTTTGTTGAAAATTGCAATGAGTTTTTCTCTATTCACATCAAACCAATGATGCAATCCATGTCTAAGGGGGAAGATTCAAGAAAAAGAAAGTCTTCAAGAGACAAATTAGCTACTCCCTCTGAAGCTCCACTAAAATTTCCTGGACCACCACCCAGAGAACCTCTTGCTGAAACAGAGCAAAGTTCTAAAAGAAGAGCTGAAACAGATTCTGAGAGAAGTTGAGCAAATCCTGAAAGGAGAAAAACTTCTGCTGATACTCCAGAATTCTGTCATACTGACAGTCATCAAGGCATTAATGAAGATGATGACCAAACAATAGCTCAAGCTATAAGGGCCAAGCCTCTTTCTGCTTTGACTCCATCTGGCCAGTTGATGAACGCGGATTTGTCGGTTCCAGAATTCAGCAAATAAATTTGTTATTTAGCCAAAGGCAATCCACAACTACAACGAAAACCGTAGTGTAGAAGTAGAATGACTCGAGTGTCGTTCTCTCAGGACTATAACTAGCTTTATCTATTTAACTAGAGAATATAAAACAGCAGACAGATAGCAAAGGGTTTTTCTAACAGATAATGGAGATTGGTGATAGTATGATCCTTCAAAGCATAACGGGTCGATAATCATGCATAAATTCCTCGGTCTTGCATGGAGATATTTGAATCAATCTAATGTAATGTTGCAATTATTAAGCACTACGAAGATAACGATTCTGACAAGTCAAGCACTATTGTCCTACTGTGTTCCGTAATTATTCAACACTACGAAGATAAACTCGCGTACAGGTCGACGAGGGTCCAATTGTGCATAATAATTAATACAACATACGAGAATTTAGGTTGTGCCTGATCAACGAAATAAAGCAATAACACGGAGTATAATGCGCGATATAGACATTAGCATGATTATCTTCCCTTCGCTAAGAATTCACATACTACCACCAATGATAAGTTTAGCTACTCATAATAGGCATGCAATCAACAGAAATCATAGAAGAAAACATGTTGAAAGAATATAAAAATAAGTAGAATAAACTATAAGATACAAAGTTACCGAAGGTTGTCAATCTCCGGAGAATTGCGATCCTACAAGCTCCAATCTGCTATGAAAAAGTGTCCCCTAAGCTACGAACCCCCATAACAGGCTCTGGGAAGTCCCTACCTAAAACTACAGAGAAAGGTGAGAAAGTAGGTCTGGAAAAGTATGATTTTCGGAGAAAACTGAGCAACTATATATAGGCTTCGAATTACTGTGGGGCGGTTCGCCCCACACACCGGGCGGTTCGCCCGGTGTGGGGCGGTTCGCCCCGGAGAGTTTTTCGCGGAATTCCGCGTTTTCGATGCGTTTTTGGATTTCTTCCCCTTTTCGGACTCGGTTTCTGACTTCTAGTGGCGTTCTAACCTCCAGATTCGACCCCTAGACTCCAAATCCTATCCGGAAACCTTCAGATACTCCAAATAGGCTTCTTGAACACCAATTCCTTGTCAACTTCAATATAATTGCCCGGAAATCTTCGATTTTCAACCAAAACCTGTAAAATAAAATCTAAAGGGAAACGTGACACTATTCTAATAAAATGCACTAAAATATACCTAAATTAACATAGAGGATAGCTAAAATAGGTGAAAAAGACTCAAATGAAAGTGTAAAATACACATTCATCAAACTCCCCAAACCGAACCTTTGCTTGTCCTCAAGCAACTAAGTGATGATGTCGTTTTTCACCAATTAAATTTGTTTAAAAGCCTAAGAACACTTATCACTACACAAACTAGAGTGCAATGGCAAGTTGTCCCAGAGTGTCGTTCTCTCGGGACCTAACGTGGCTTTGCTTGAGGTTTTTGCTAGTAATTTCAGTCAACGAGTTCAAATGTTTATAGAATCGTTTTCTTTGAACAAAGCAACGAGAAATCAGATTGTTGTAATCAAGTTTGGAAAACGGTTGGTGGTAGAAATCAAATACACATGCATGGGTTACGAATATGCTCACAAGTTCAGTGCGTAAAACGTTCGATCAAGTCTGCTAAGCAACTCGTCTAGGTAAATTTCAAGACACACGTCATAAAAGACCACTATCAATACTTTAGAGGTGCTAGTCACTAACACCATTTATCTAGCATGCTGCAAATCTCTAACATACAATCTTATAGCTTTCATTGACCAAGAGTTTGTCACTATACTCAATTTGAATATATTTTATAGGCAACTAAGAATCATATGAAGGAATTTGCAGCAAGATTGAATCACAATCTCATGTAAGCATAAACATAACCCATAGCATGCATATTCTACATTCTACCACCAACACAAAAGATTTAGCTACTCATATTCATCAACATAGACATCAATTCATATGAATAATAATCAGAATACATCATATCAAACTACAAGACAAGAGAGTGATACAAGTTACCACCAAAGCTGTCACTAATCGGTGGAAATCAAAGAAAACCTCTCCGTAGATGATTACAAAGGATGAATCCCAATCAAAACCTTGAATCCCAAGCTAAAATACAATGTAATCTGAGTTTTCTCTGAGTTTTGGTGCTTAGCAGCTCTCCAAAACGAAGCTACAGTTCAAAAGATATTCAAAAAATGACCAAAGATCAGATCTAAGAAGGAAAATTCGAAAACGTAACCGTTGCCAAGCGGACCGCTTGGAGAAGCCAAGCGGAGCGCTTGGCAAGCGAGCGCTTTGGCACTCCAAGCGCTTCGCTTGGCTTTTGTGCTAAAGCTCCTAGAAAATGAAGCGGAGCGCTTCACTATTCCAGGCGCTTAGCTTGGCTCCTGGGCAGATTTTTGTCTTCAAACTCAATCTTTTTGCCCTCGCACGGCCCTCGGGTGCCTTGGACTCATTCTTCTCGATGCTTATTGATGCTCGAACACTTACGAACAAGCCACGGAGATTGGGGAACTTCAACGGGGCCATCTTTTCCATCAAAAAGGCTCGTTTTTAGCTCCAAAGACGCCGTTTCGTACCTAAGTGCCTGAAAATGCAGAAAACACAAAACGTGACACTATTCTACAAAACTAACCAAAAAACAAGGCTAAAAGATAGCAAAAGAAGGTAAAAAAGACAAGATGAACGCGTCAAAAATACGTTCATCAAACTCCCCAAACCAAACCTTTGCTTGTCCTCAAGCAACAAACTATCCTAAATGCAACACAAAAGGAGTCTCATGCCAAGTAAAGTGAACTAATCTATTGAATCTACCAAATGCTTATGAACAAAACCAAATGAGCATGACATGCAAGTAGGTTGAAGAATGCCTCGATTGCGAATATACACATTCTCATGTGCACTTGGTTAAACAAAGGAGTCTCTCGTAACATCTTCTACCTGGACCTGGTCAGTGACGACACAATGATGCATGTTATCATACTACAATTGCCCCGTGCCTATGAAACCGAGGGCTTACTACTGTTCACCAAGCGAGACTTTTCCTCAAGAGAGGGCGAACCAATACTGGCTCTCATCAAACGAAGGAGGGTTCCCTTAGAAGATAACACTCCCCTATTCTACCCAGACTCTCAAGAATGAGTCTCTTTCAACCACTTCTTGAATAGAAAGACGAGGGTGGTCAAGAACAGGCCTTGGACAAAGGCGACACGAAACGAAAGATAGAATTTACAACTCGATAACTTCACAAGGACAAAATATTTACATGACACTTGACACTACGAGACTGCTTTTGGCTTGCAACGACCCTTCTTTTGCTTTTGGGTCTTATTCTTTATTTTCTTTCTTCTTTTTTTTTATTTTCTTTTCTCTTTTCTTCTCTCCTTTTTTTATTCTTTTTCTTTTCTTCTTCTTTTCTTTTTCTCTTTCTTATTTTTTTTTTATATAGGGGCAAGCAGCAGTACTAAGTGTCAAAAACACCTCCCCAAACCTATTCGAAAGAATAGGTTTGAGCACAAAGACGAAAAAGAAAAAGGAAAGACTCTTTTACAAAGACACCTCCCCAAACCTATTCGAAAGAATAGGTTGGGACACAAAACAAGAAGAAAAAGAAAAAGGGAAACTTTACAACGACTCAAAGACGAAAGACAAGATCAAATAAGGCAACCCCCTCCCCAAACCTATTTGATAGAATAGGTTTAATACAAGGAATCGCACACCTCACACTACCTCCTTCCTACGCATTTGGCAATCTCTAATCGAGGTGAAGAACTTGTCGCCTCTTACGTACATAATTACACGGGTTACAACCATAGACTCTAACATGCATCATTTTATAAGGCCATCGTGAACCGCAGCAGAAGAAACACCACTCAAGGTGATGTCGAGACTACTAAGCTTAACTAGTGCACATGCGAATGTGACAAACCAAGCGAGACAAGCCTCAAACTACTTGCAAAGTGATGCAACATATGATCAATGATCATAAACACTTAGTCTACTCAATAAAAAAGTTCAAAAGACTTGGCAATAAACTCCACACACAACAACATGCAACAACTAATCTATGGATGATATGCAAGCAAAAATTTGAAAAAACACGAAAAATCACATGAACTTGAGTAAAATCAGGCATGTACGAACCACACAAGCATATAGTACTGAAAATCCAATACCCCCTCCCCAAACCTAAACTTTTGCTCATCTCGAGCAAAGAAAAGTTGAATGAAAAGGTAAAATTGGATTGAAAGTACACTTCCCTGAGATAAAGGTTCGTGTTCAATCTCCTATATATGAGTAGTACCTGAAAGGACTTAAGAAACAAGTGAAAATGGGTGCGCAAAGGTGAGAAGAATGGAAAAAATGAGGAAAATCTGGGTACAGGGTCCAGGCGGACCGCTTGGCGGGAGCCAAGCGGTTCGCTTGGCAAGCGGAGCGCTTGGGAGGCTCCAGGCGCTCCGCTTGAATTTCCAGGAAGTTGCAAAACTTTCTGGAATTTCAAGCGGACCGCTTGGCCCTTCCAAGCGCTTCGCTTGGCTCTGTTTCCAGATTTTCGATGTTTTTTCCTATCTTAATCACCTAAGGCACCAAGACAAAAACTAGACTAAACTAATCACGACAAAAGGCACACAGGCCACAACTACAAAAGCAAATAAAGAGTACAAGAGTCAAAAGTCACAACATCATACAACCAAATCGAAATGAAAAGAGTTTCAACCAACAATAGTAAACAAGCCAAAATAACGATAATATACAAATACTACCGATAAATGTGGCCCCTGTCGGCTGGTGTCTCTAGGAGTATGGGTCGTAGGGGTGTTAGGAAAGGCATTCCCACTACCACCGGTCTGATCATAGAAAGTATACCCCGGAATTCGGTGAGCTAAGGCATCATGGCGATTCATCATCTTCTCCTGGTGGGTTCTTGATGAACGTGTCAGATTCAGTCAAATAAATTTGTAATAAGCCAAAGGCAATCCACAACTACAACGAAAACCGTAGTGTAGCAGTAGAATGACTCGAGTGTCGTTCTCTCAGGACTATAACTAGCTTTATCTATTTAATCAAGAGAATATAAAACAGCAGATAGAAAGCAATGGGGGGTTTTCAAGCAGATAATGGAGGTTGGTGATAGTATGGTCCTTCTTAACATAATGGGTCGATAATTATGCATAAATTCCTCGGTCTTGCATAGAGATCTTTGATGTAATCTTGGGTCCTGTTGTAAGTATTGTGCACTACGAAGATAATATGGGTCTGACCTGTCAACAACTAACGTCCTATTGTGTTCCGTAATCATTCAACACTACGAAGATAATTTGGTCTGATTGGCCGACAAGTGTCCTAGTGTGCATAATGATCAATACAACATACGAGAATTTTGGTGTTCAACTCATCAACGAAATAAAGCAATGACACGGAGTATAATGTGCGATATAGCCATTAGCATGATTATCTTCCCTCGCTAAGAATTCACATACTACCACCAACGATAAATTTAGCTACTCATAATGTGCATGCAATCAATAGCAATCATAGAAGAAAACATATTGAAAGAATATAAAATAAGTAGATAAAAGTTGTAAGATACAAAGTTAGGTTGTCAATCTCCGGATGATTGCGATCCTACGCGCTCCAATCTGCTATGAAAAAGTATCCCCTAAGCTATGGAACTCCCAGGACAGGCCCCGGGAAGTTCCTACCTAAAACTATAGAGAGAGGTGAGAAAGTAGGCTTGGAAAGATATGATTTTCGGAGAGAAAATTCGCAACTATATATAGGCCCGAAAAACTTCTGGGGCGGTTCGCCCGAGAGCTGGGGCGGTTCGCCCCCAGTATTTCGCGGAATTTCCGCGTTTTTCGATGCGGATTTGGATTTCTTCACCTTTTCGGACTCGGTTTTAGACTTCTAATGGCCTACTAACCTCCAGATTCGACCCCTAGACTCCAAATCCTATCCGGAAACCTTCAGATACTCCAAATAGGCTTCTGGAACACCAATTCCTTGTAGACTTCAATATAATTGCCCGTAAAACTCCGAATTTCAACCAAAACCTGTAAAATAAAATCTAAAGGGAAACGTGACACTATTCTAATAAAATGTATTAAAATATAGATAAATTAACATAGAGGATAGCTAAATTAGGTGAAAAAGACTCGAATGAAAGTGTAAAATACACATTCATCAGCTCTCCAACGCCTAGTGTCCTCTGCTCGAGCGGCCTCCCAACGCTGATCTACACGCCCTTGGTAATCATCCCAACGCTGCTCCTCCATCACACGGAAGTCCTCCCACCTCTTGACTTCGCGCTCCTCAAATCCCCGGAATTGCTCGGTAAGCTGGGTCGACTGAGCCTCCAACATGGTGGTTTGGAAGCTACCAAACTGATCGACCAAGATCTGGTTGAACCCCGAGAAGTCGAAGCTTCCTTGTCCGGCCGTAGGCAGAGGTGGAGGAGGTGTCACATGGCGCGTAACTCTTGGTTGCATCGGTTCTCCTTGATGATTGCACCAAGTCCCGTACATCTCATTGTATGTATCAATGTTGATGGATTTCTTCGGCTTCTTGTCCAGTATGAGGTCAGGAACTCCGGCCTCCTTGCACATGCCCGTGATCAAGTTACCAAAGGCAAGCTTCCGGTTTGCATTACGGCGGCGCTTGAATTCCTCGAAGATGACGATGCCAGGAGTGAGAGGAAAATTATGCAAGAGAGCATAGACTAGGACTCCGTAATAGGACTGAACCTCGGAATCATGTGTGCTAGGAATCAGATTGGCTTGAACGAACTTCAACATCATCCTTGCCTCGAAGGTGAGATCGTTGTGGCGCAAAATCCGGGGTGGTTCATCAGGCAATTCAAAATCTTCCACGGTAATGCCATTCAGTACCTCCATGGGGTAATGATCAGACTCCCGGTAGTAGACATAGAGCTCCGCGGGATCAAATCTCTCATTGGATGCAGGCTGGCGGTTTGGATCCCGCGCCAGTGGCCTATCCAATCGCATAATGAAGCTAGTAATGCTCAAAGGAGTAAGCTCGACCCCAACACCGCGGACGGGAACCTCACCGGTCCGTTCATTGTAATCCGTGAAGGCAATGTAGAAGTCCTCCACTACCGCTTGGTCCCAATTTGGCATGACCTCGCCATAGTACTTCCAGCCTCGCTCAGTAATGAGCTTGTTGAGCTCTCTGGCACCATCCAACTCGCTCTCACCAGCCGTGAAGCGAATGCTCCTCTCAGAAATGTACGTGTGCTTGTGGGCATGGAAACTCGCTTCGAATTGCCTTGCCCTCCCCGATTGGCGATACTCGCCGAGTGTGGCCGTTTGTTGGGCACTCGAGGTCCCTTCTCCCCTTGATCTCTTGGTTCTTCTTGATGCCATTGTACCTAGAATAATCTTATTAGATACCTTCAAGAGACAACGAGACTTAGACTCTTACACTACTACCAAACAATCTACTTCTACTCTAAGACAAGTATACGTCTTCATTTAAAACAAGTCATAACGCAACAAGTCGACTCTTAGACGTCAAAACTCACTCAAGTGTTCTTTTTAACGAGTTTGAAGGCTTGCTAAAATTCAAACATAGCGAATCGAGAAGCTTTTACACTTTGTTACGATTAGCTAATTCGAATCAAACCAAGCAAACAAACTCGCCATTAGAACTACCCAACCAATCCTACACATTCTTATGCAATCACAACATCACCATAATCATAACATAACTCAAATTCAAGGCTAACAATCATCAAAAAATTATATAGCAAAAATTCGATTAATAGAGTTCATCATAAATCAAGAGAAGCAAAATTCGAATTTAGACATCACATCTAGTAAGAAACATGCTCAACAATCATCATCAAACTCTAATTCACCAATGCATAACACAATTGAAGCTAATTAAGATAAAATCTCAAATTCAAGAAAGTTAGGGTTCATGAGAGGTACCTTTGATTCCTTGTTATGGATGCCTCAAACGTGAAATTTGATCGGTTTAGATGATAGAGGGGGTGATGGGCTTTGTAAAATGCACAAGATTGCAAGAATTGGTGGAGAATTGAGAGAGATTGAGATTTTTGGGGTGCTAAATCGGCAATGGAGGAAGAAAAACGAAGTGGGGAGCTTTGATACACAAGTGCCCTGCTTAGCTTTCTTAAGGAAAGCCAAGAGAATCGCTTGGGCGTCCCAAGTGAAGCGCTTGGAAAGCGGTCCGCTTGGGAACTGCCAAGCACTCCACTTGGATTTCCAGTAAGAATTTTCATTCTTACTGGAAATCCAAGCGGACCGCTTGGGCTTTCCAAGCGGTTCGCTTGGGACCTGAAGCTCGCAAATCCATTTTTTTTCAACTTTTGCTAAATTTTCACCCCTAAAACCTTGTCTAAACAACGAAACAAAATTTAAACGTGCTCCTAATCTATATGCAAGTACCTACAACCTCGGGTTGCCTCCCGAGAAGCGCCTTCGTTTAAAAGTCGTTGGCTCGACTCGTCTTAGCTCATGCGGGATCAATTTCGCATCGGGTACTAGACTTCCCCGTCCAAGTGCTCTTCAAAGCATCAAGTCCCTGCACATCTTGACGAACATAAAGAGGACCAAAGAATCCTACAAGTTCGTTAGTATCAACATAAGCACATGAATTAATTATGGCTCGCAACGTATGTTGCTTGCCATTTACCTCGAAGCTACATGTACGACGGTACATGTCTATCACCATATGTACTTTGTTGATGAAGGCTCTACCCAAAAGAACCACATCCTTGAGCTTTGCGGAGGATGTAGGCATGACGATGAAGTTCGTCTTGACCTCTACACCGGCGACTCTTACCACTAGATTCTCGATCACACCCAATGGCTTCTTCATAGACCCGTCCGCCAATTGCACCATGCACTTCATTTGTCTTAAGCCAGACAAACCCGACTCTTCGTACACGTTCAAAGGTATGACATTCACACCCGCTCCCGTGTCTAGAGTTGCCACTATTCCATCCTTCTTACCCAAGCCGATTTCCACATCAAAGCTCTCTTGGATAGGCACTTCCACCATATCCACCAACTCATCCTCAGACGATGAGTTTTCATTCACTTCTTCCACTATCGCATCAGATTGTGCGACCACTTTCTGTTCCACAACTACCTTAGGAGTCTCAAGCTCCTCACTCACTTTGCAAGTTTCAGTTATCTTGCAACTTGGCACCTCAACTAGTGGATTGTCTCTCACAACCGTGATCTCCACGGGCAAATCAATCACCACGGTTATGGCCATAGCCTTCTCCGTGTTTCCGGGAAACTTCCCTTGCTCTCTACTAGCCCCCCCGATCTATCAGCTCTTGCAACTTTTTATGGAGGTTGCTACTACTAGCCTCAAGATTCTCAAACCGCTGATTGTTAGTAGCTTCATTACGATAGTAATGCTCCATAAACTTATTTTTCTTCAGCACAAGATCGTTGAGAGAAGAGACAAGAGGTGAAGGAAGCACCCCTCCACCTTGTGGTCCCGAACTAGCAACCTGAGGTCGAGCTCGTACCGAACTTTTTGTTTATGCCAAGCGCGTTTTCTTTTAGTTCAGCCGACTGAGACTGCTTATGCTTTTCCGTTTATTTGACTCTGTGGTTTTCTGTTTACCTCGCTAAGACAAGTTGAGACCTTTTTCTTTTGTTTTATTGCATGCTTGACTGTTTTGAGACTTCGTTGTTTTCTTATTTTTGCTTTTTGTTTTAAAGTTCAAGGCATGTTTTCTTCTTCACTGCTCAGTTATACCTGTTGTAGAAGATTAAGTACTGGCCTTAGTTCTTTGTTTTTCTGCTCTTCCCTAAGTTAGAGATTCGAGGTTGTTAAATCAACTGCTAAGTAGTGCCCCTTGTTAGAATGAATCGCAGAAACACTCGTGGTGCCAGCAGCAATGGAAGTGGAGACGATCAGCACGCTGAGAATGGAGACCAAGTGGACCGTATCATCGCTGCTCTGGGGAATTTCAGCGAAACCATTCGCCGCGCTGGAGCACCAACACCACCTGTTCAACCTCCGCCACCACCACCGATCCAGACCATCGATCAGGCTGCAGAACGGTTCACTCGATTCCATCCCGAGAGGTTCGAGGGAACACCAGATCCCCGTAAGGCTGAGCTCTGGATCGAAGGCATGGAGAACTTATTCTCGATCCTGCACTATCCGGACGAGAGGAAGATCGAGCTTGCTGCTTTCCAGTTCGTGGGAGCCGCCAGGAACTGGTGGAGAACTGTGAATGCGAGATGGAGGCAAGAGGGAGTTGCTCGTACCTGGGAGAATTTCACCAAGGACTTTATGGACAAGTACGTGCCTCGCCTGGTTCGCGAGAACCGGAGAGATGAATTTCAAGCTTTGGTGCAAGGGAACATGGATGTTGCCGACTATGACTCGGAGTTTACCCGGTTACTGAAGTACGTGCCGCATTTCCAGGATGATGAACGAGAGAAGGTTCGTCACTTTGTGAAGGGACTCAACTCCGAGATCCGGTACAGCCTATTTGGGACCAATATGCCTACCTATCTCAAGGCTGTCGAACTCGCCTCCGAGGTAGAGAGTGGTCTCAAGGAGATTAAGATGGCTGATAAGCCATACTCGAGCAAGAGGAGCTACTCTAGTTCTTCTGGGAGCCATGGAGGAGGAAGCCAATCTGGGTATAAGCGGGAGAATCGAGGAGGATATCAATCTGGATATCAGGCACCACCGTCGAAGTATTCCCGTACTCAGCATGACAACCGTTCTCGCAACACTACTGGAGGGTCTGGGCAGTCGTCCCAGGCAAGGAAGAATTGCAACTACTGTGGAGGAGTGAATCACGATGAGCACAACTGCTGGAAAAGACAGGGCTTATGCTTGGCTTGTGGGAGTAAGGATCACAAGATTAGCCACTGCCCGAACCGACATGCCATTGTCAAGGGAGGAAGATCAGGAGACTATGCTCCGAGAAATGATGGAAAGGGTCCTATGGCGAAGCCCCGAGTTTTCAGCATAGGCGGTCATGAAGTCCCTGACACCGCAAATGTGGTTGAAGGTACGCTACTGATCGCTCAAACTTCTTCTAAAGCTTTATTTGATCCTGGTGCTACGCATTCATTTATTGCTGAAGTATTTGCTGAATCACTCGCTTTACCATACAAAGTATTACCCTACGCGTTAGAAGTATGTACACCTTTGGGAGCTAGTCTAATCACTAAGAAGTTCGTCGAGCGATGTGAGATTTCCATCCTAGGAAGAACTTTCCCTGCTGACCTAATATTTCTACCTCTATCGACCTACGATGTTATTCTGGGTATGGATTGGCTGTCCGAGCACTACGCGCAACTGGATTGTCGAACCAAGGCCATATCCCTGGGAAAACCTAGAGAGGAGAAGGTCGTATGGAAAGGAGATAAGAGGAAGGATGAGAAGTTTCTACTGTCCTGCCATGGAAGCTAGGAAGCTGTACGTGAAGGGTGCTACCTGCTTTTTGGCATATCTGATCAATAAACCCAAAGATCAGCCAAAAATCGAGGAAGTCAGGGTAGTTAAGGAGTTCAAGGGTGTTTTCCCTGAGAAGCTGGATTCCGTACCCCCTGAACGAGAGGTGGAGTTTCTGGGCGATTACACCTGTATCATTCGATACCATCCTGGTAAGCCAACGTGGTCGCTGATGCTTTAAGTCGTAGGGTACACGTGTCTAATCTCGAAGTATCCAGATTGTCGTGTATGTTCGCCAATATCGCTTTGAGATATGAGTTGGCAGGAAAGATTCTTGAGGCTCAAGAACATGACGAGGAGCTTCAGGATATCAAGGCACATATTACTGAGCCTCGAAACGCGAAATTCTCTATTGATGAGAATGGAGCTCTAAGGTTTCAAGGAAGATTGTGTGTGCCTTCTGATGAAGAGCTTAGGCGACTAATTTTGGAGGAAGCTCATAAGTCTAAGTATTCGATGCATCCTGGAGGAAACAAGATGTACGAGGATTTGAAGAAGGTTTACTGGTGGACCTGTATGAAACGAGATGTAGCACAGTTTGTGCAGAGTTGCTTAGTCTGCCAGCAAGTGAAGGCTGAGCACCAGAAACCGGGAGGTTTACTACTAGCCACTCGAGATTCCACAGTGGAAATAGGAAATGATCACTATGGATTTTGTGACTGGTTTACCGGTAGCTAGGGGTGGTTTTGATAGTGTTTGGGTTATTGTCGATAGATTGACAAAATCGGCACATTTTCTACCCGTTAAAACCACCTACACGTCCGAGAAGTTAGCCGAAGTCTACCGCGACGAGATAATTAGGCTTCATGGCACTCCAGTGAGCATTGTTTCGGATAGAGATCCAAAGTTTGTCTCGAGATTTTGGAAGCAAGTACATGAAGGCTTAGGTACTAAGTTGAATTTTAGTACCGCAGCACATCCGCAAACAGATGGTCAATCCGAGAGGACCATTCAAACTTTAGAAGACCTTCTGAGATTGTGTGTCTTGGATCACCAAGGAAGCTGGGCACAACATTTGCCATTAGTGGAGTATGCTTATAACAACAGTTATCAAGCATCGATTGGTATGGCACCGTTCGAGGCGCTGTATGGTCGGAAGTGTAGATCACCACTGTATTGGGATTTGGAGGACCGAGTTTCTACACCAGTAGCTGGAGAGAGGTCTCTCAACGAGATGATACAAGAAACCTTGGAAAAGGTTAGACTTATCCGTGACCGTTTGAGAACTGCTCAGAGTCGACAGAAGAGTTACGCCGATAACCGCAGACGAGATTTGGAATTTGAAGTGGGTGATTTTGTGTTTCTCAAGCTATCTCCGAGAAAAGGCATTGTTCGTATGGGTCGTCGAGCTAAGCTGAACCCTCGATATGTGGGTTCATATGAGATCATTGAGAGAGTTGGCGCTGTAGCTTATCGGTTGCAACTGCCCACTACTATTACTGGAATTCATAATGTATTCCATGTATCTCAACTGAAGAAGTATTATCCGGATCCGTCGCACGTAATCCAACCCGAGGAAGTGACCATTGAGGAGGATTTGTCCTATGTGGAGCAACCGGTTCGTATTCTCGACCAGAAGGTACAACAGCTCCGTAATCGACAAATCAAGCAAGTAAAGGTGTTGTGGAGAAATCATCAGTATGAGGAGGCAACCTGGGAAAGCGAGGATGACATGCGCCGGCAGTATCCCGAGCTCTTCAACTTTTCAGGTGCGAATTTGGGGACCAAATTCTTTTAAGGGGGGTAGATTGTAGAGCCCCAGATTTCAGAAGCTTAAAAGGGTTGAGAACGCTACTCATACCATCAAGGTGCACCTTTCTTTTCGGGAATCCACCTAGAAGAACTTCAGAGTTAAGCGTGCTTGCTCTGGAGCAATTCTAGGATGGGTGACCCACTGGGAAGTTCCCAGTGCGCGCACGAGTGAGGACAAAGTGCGTGGATTAGAACTCGTGTTGGTCTGTGGGGCCAGCATATCACCCCGGAGAGCGCCCATGAGTAACCACGCCGGCCGGATTGGTCGGGTCGTTACAGTTCCCATAGCTGAGACGACTTCTATCTTGACTAGGCCCATAGGCATTTTGATCCGGGTTATGAAGATAACCACGGTTGCCTTGATTCTGGTACCCACCTCGGGGTCCACGGTTTGTGGCCTCATATTGCCATAACCTTGCCCGTAGTTCACATCTCCGACTACTTGCTCTCCCTCAGCAGCATACACTTCCTGACGGACATCGTTCGTGATATATTGCTCTCTAGCAAATTCAGAACGGCATAAATAGGTCGGGTGCCCATAGTTCTTGCACACACCACAAACTTCCGTAGAAGGAGAAGGAACGCTTTGCATCAAAGCTTGCTTCACTTCATGGGCAAACCCATCGAAGGCATTTTGTTCTACTACTACCTTGGCCTCACCTCTTTGCTCCTTTTGGAGCACACGAGCCCTCACATTCCGGTTTTGGGAATTCCGGTACATCATGTCCAGCTTCACTTGAGCTTGAGAAGGAAGCAACTCCCCATACTACCTCCACAAATACTATCCACTTGAGATTGAATCTCGGGATGTAAACCATTGTAAAAGAATTTGAGAAGCTGACCTTTATCATACCCGTGATGTGGGCATCGATGATGCAACCCCATGAATCGATCATAGGCCTCGTGGAAAGGCTCATCATACCTCTGCTCGAAGGAGCTAATTTGGCTCTTCATAGCCATTGTCTTGGAAGCGGGGTAGTAACGCTCCATGAACTTATCAAAACATAGATCCCATGTTGTCAAAGACCCGGCCTCCAAAGTATTAAGCCAAGCCTTTGCACGATCGCCTAGCCCCATAGAAAAGACCTTCTTACGGAGATCATCATCCGTAACACCAGCTCCTGGTCGCCCAAGATGGAGAACAAAATTCTCGAGCTCATTCAAGTACCCAATCACGTCCTCATTAGCCATCCCATAGAATTTGGGAAGTTGTTGGAACATGTGATTCTTGATCTCCAAGTTCCTTGTGGCATCATTGAGGACAATTGCTGGTCCTCTAGCCCCAACCGTAGGCTTAGTAAGTGTACGTATAGGCCTCTCCGCCATTTCACCTTCCAAGTAAACAGATTCAAGAATTGGCTCCAAAAGATAAGAAGAAGACTCTTCCCGAATACCAGAAGTGGAAGCTCTAGATGCTACTCCTTCAAACTCGAGATTCAAATTCCTCCTTCTCCTTTGACACAAACGATCGATCTCGTCTACAAAAGGTTCGATGTTAGGTCCACCCGTTCGGGTTCTAGGCATGCACTCACCTGAAATACAAGATAGTGAGTATCTCAAGCAAAAAGAAACAAAAACAGAAATGAGACAAAGAAGAGATGTTGGCTGAAAAAACCAAAACAAAAACACCAACCAAAGGAGTCAAGTCCCCGGCAGCGGCGCCAAATTGATGATGTCGTTTTTCACCAATTAAATTTGTTTAAAAGCCTAAGAACACTTATCACTACACAAACTAGAGTGCAATGGCAAGTTGTCCCAGAGTGTCGTTCTCTCGGGACCTAACGTGGCTTTGCTTGAGGTTTTTGCTAGTAATTTCAGTCAACGAGTTCAAATGTTTATAGAATCGTTTTCTTTGAACAAAGCAACGAGAAATCAGATTGTTGTAATCAAGTTTGGAAAACGGTTGGTGGTAGAAATCAAATACACATGCATGGTTATGAATATGCTCACAAGTTCAGTGCGTAAAACCTTCGATCAAGTCTGCTAAGCAACTCGTCTAGGTAAATTTCAAGACACACGTCATAAAAGACCACTATCAATACTTTAGAGGTGCTAGTCACTAACACCATTTATCTAGCATGCTGCAAATCTCTAACATACAATCCTATAGCTTTCATTGACCAAGAGTTTGTCACTATACTCAATTCGAATATATTTTATAGGCAACTAAGAATCATATGAAGGAATTTGCAGCAAGATTGAATCACAATCTCATGTAAGCATAAACATAACCCATAGCATGCATATTCTACATTCTACCACCAACACAAAAGATTTAGCTACTCATATTCATCAACATAGACATCAATTCATATGAATAATAATCAGAATACATCATATCAAACTACAAGACAAGAGAGTGATACAAGTTACCACCAAAGCTGTCACTAATCGGTGGAAATCAAAGAAAACCTCTCCGTAGATGATTACAAAGGATGAATCCCAATCAAAACCTTGAATCCCAAGCTAAAATACAATGTAATCTGAGTTTTCTCTGAGTTTTGGGCTTAGTAGCTCTCCAAAACGAAGCTACAGTTCAAAAGATATTCAAAAAATGACCAAAGATCAGATCTAAGAAGGAAAATCCAAAAACGTAACCGCTGCCAAGCGGACCGCTTGGAGAAGCCAAGCGGAGCGCTTGGCAAGCGAAGCGCTTTGGCACTCCAAGCGCTTCGCTTGGCTTCTGTGCTAAAGCTCCTGGAAAATGAAGCGGAGCGCTTCACTATTCCAGGCGCTTAGCTTGGCTCCTGCGCAGATTTTTGTCTTCAAACTCAATCTTTTTGCCCTCGCACGGCCCTCGGGTGCCTTGGACTCATCCTTCTCGATGCTTATTGATGCTCGAACACTTACGAACAAGCCAAGGAGATTGGGGAACTTCAACGGGGCCATCTTTTCCATCAAAAAGGCTCGTTTTTAGCTCCAAAAACGCCGTTTCGTACCTAAGTGCCTGAAAATGCAGAAAACACAAAACGTGACACTATTCTACAAAACTAACCAAAAAACAAGGCTAAAAGATAGCAAAAGAAGGTAAAAAAGACAAGATGAACGCGTCAAAAATACGTTCATCACTAAGCTAGACTCTAATGCAAAAAACATGCAAGACACAAAATGGAGTCTCATGCCAAATAAAATGAACTAATCTACTGAATCTACCAAAAAACATATGAACAAAAACCATATAAATCAAAGCATGAATATAGGTTGAAGAATACCTCGATTGACTTATACACATCCACATAAGCACTTATGTCAAGACAAGATAGTCTCTCGTAACATTCTCGACCTGGACCTAGTCAGTGACGACGTAATGAAGCATGCTAAGATACGAATGGTTGTCCCGTGCCTATGAAACTGAGGACTTACTGCTGTTCCACCATGTTAAGACTTTTCCTCAAAAGAGGTAGAACCAGTACTGGCTCTCATCAAACGAAGGAGGGTTCCCTATAAAAGGTAACACTCCCCTATTCTACCCATCTCTTAAGTAAAGTCTTAAGCTATTCACCACTTCCTGAATGGCAGGACGATGGTGGTCTAGAACATATGACACTCAATAGAAAATTACAAACACGATTACGAACATTACAAGAAATGGAAAAGACACAACATTTTGCTAACTGCAATTTGGCTTTCTTTTTTGGACCCTTCTTTTGCTTTTTTGGGGTCTTTTCTTTTTTTCTTTCCATATTTTTTTCTTTTCTTTTTTTCTTTTTCTTTTTTTTTTCTCGAATTTTTTCTTTCTTTCTTTTTTTTCGATTTTTCTAGCCAGCAGTAGCATAACAAAAGAGAAACAAAATGACTCACACGACATCACCAAACCTATTCGAAAGAATAGGTTGGAGCACAAAATTTACGGAAAATGAAAAATAAACTCACGATACGAAAATGAAAAACAGAAACAAGTCTAATGATGGTGTAACCCCCTCCCCAAACCTATTCGGATGAATAGGTTATAAACAAAGGATCACACAACCTCACACTACCTCCTTCCTAGGCATTTAGCAATCTCTAAGCATGGTGAAGACTTGTTGCCTCTTAGGTACATAATTACTCGGGAAAGCAACCATAAGACCCTAACATGCATCATCCTATTATAAAGGCCTTCGTGAACCGCAGTAGAGAAAACACCACTAAGTGATGTCGAGACTACCAAGCTTAACTAAGTGCAATACATAAATGTGACAAGCCAAGCGAGAAATACCTCAAACAAATTCATAGAGATGAAGCATACGATTAATGGCATAGTTAGTTGATCTACCCAATAAAAAAGTTCAAAAAATTCGGCAATAAACTCCATATAAAATAGGCAAGACTATCCTAGGATGAATGTAGTGAATGCAACCTAAAAAACTAAGAAAGCGGTAAACGTGCAAATGCAAATGCAAACAAAGAACAAGATACTAATCAACACAAAGCCAAACAATACATAACATCACGGTTCACATCAACTCCATATAAAACATGCAAGACTATCCTGGGATGAATGTAGTGAATGCAACCTAAAAAACTAAGAAAGCGGTAAACGTGCAAATGCAAATGCAAACAAAGAACAAGATACTAATCAACACAAAGCCAAACAATACTTAACATCACGGTTCACATCCCATCCCCCTTACGATTCTTAAGCTAGCCCCTAGCAAAAGAGAATGAGTAATAAGAAGTGATACTAGATGTTACCGAACGATTTGACCTCGGTTGGCTGAGAGTGGACATGCGAAAGGACTAATCATCGGGATGGTAGTCCCCATAAAAGTCACTCCACATATCATTCATGAGCTCATTGGACTGACGTAGAGCCTCCTGCTGCTGCTGGATGAGCTGTTGCTGCTCCCACATTTGTTGCCTATCCTCTCGGCGATGCTCCTCGAATATCTCCCAATCGCGGTTGTGCTGGACAATGTGCCTGTCGAGGTCCTGTCACATGGCCGTGTTGTTGGCATCAATTCTGTCGAATCGACCGTCGAGGTAGGTACGCAATTCAGAGAAGTCAAATCCTCTAGACCTCTGTGGTGCTCGAGGTGGAGCATGCGGTGCTCTATGGACAAACGGGATATCTGGGATAGGGGCTTGGCCAACATCGGCCTCCATAGCATCCTCACGATCGGAATCACTCGGCTGGAAAGGTGCTCCTACATCAGCAGCGGCAGCTGTGGGGTTCTTCAACTAATACCTGTTGAGCTGCACCTCAATGGTCGAGGGTGAAAGGGCAGCGACCTCGCAATCCCCCTCCTCAATGTCATCGACCCCATGATATTTGCAGTAGGCTGTGATGAAGCTTGGGAAGATGAATGGCTTCCTCTTCTTTTCCCAGTGGCGCTCGTACTCCTCATACATGATGTGCCCTATATCGATCTGATGTCTGTCTATCAGGCAGTAGAGGAGCTCGATGTAGTAGGGCTGAATCCACGAGTCATTCTTCCGAGGGATCAAGTTGGAGATGCAAAATTTCATCATCACCTTAACGTCAATGCTAAGGTCGCTCTGACTGATCCGTCCAGGTTCTCCCCCGATTTATGGATATCGGTACTCCCTGTTGCAGATCACGTCTGTGATGTGTCTCCCTATCCCCCTAGAGGCTCTCGAATACAGGTAGGCATGGTCGCTCCCTGTGAATTCCTGATGCCCAAAATGGATGAATGAAGAAATGTCCTCTGGTGTCCACGGTATAATCAGGCCTCGGACTAGTACCCCATTCTTCTCCTCGAGATCTGTGTATCCAGTGTAGAACTCTTGGAGGAGGCTCTCGTCGTAACCTTTGAACCTGTTGGAACTGTACCATGCCCAATTCCTTTGTGACCCCAATCGTGATAGCGTCATATATCCCGCTCTATCAACTGCGGACTTGGGAATGTCAATCCTCCTATCTGGGATGATCGACCTTCCTCCGTCAGCCATCTCCGCTTCTAGCCTTTGACGCACCTCTATCGCAGCTACAGACAACTCGAACATATGGTGAGATGGTTGGGAGCTTGATGCTACTCCCTTCCCCTTTTTGCTAGAGCCGGCTCTCCTTGATCTCGGTGCCATGATTCCTACAAACAGCAATTAGTATCTTGTACGATGCAAAACAGACCTATGCATATGTAAATATACGAGTGAACAATACGAGCAATATCTTCAAAAATCCAACTCCTCAAAAACCCAAAGTCTAGTCTAGATATTTCATTACGCAACATATCAATGTAACTACTACAATAACATATCACATTATGCTCTTGCTAAACAACAAATGCCTTGAATCACAAGGTTCAATCCATACCATATTAATCAAAAAATCCAACATAAATCCTCAACTCCATAAATCATGAATTCTACCAATACATCCATCATTATTATATCAACAAACACATGTTTAAGCATGGAATGATAGTAAGAGATACATTTCCTAACATGATATATCATCTAATAGCAAAAATCTCAAATCAACAAACCAAGCCTAATTGAACATGCAATTGATAATGAATAACGAATCTAATCACATAAAACATCAACCTATACATCATACAAGCTTAATTGAAGTATAAATCAAAAACTCCCCAAATTTAAAAAATTAGGGTTCATGTGATAATACCTCAAATCCGGAGATTGAATGAACTAGGAAGAAATTTGTTCGGATGGAAAGATAGAGCACGTAACGGGCTTCGATTGAAGCTAAAGAACACACAAATTGATGGAAAGATGAAGAAGTTATGAAGGTTTGAAGGTTTTTTGATAATGGAGGAAATTTTGGAGTTAAGAAGATGAAAATGGAGAAAAATGAGATATTGGGGATGAAATCCCCGATTTTTGCTCTCTGGTGGCCGTGGGGCGATTCGCCCCACCCCACGCCTAGGGCGAACCGCCCCGCACGTCCGGAGCGCGCGTGTGTGCTCTGGACGTGGGGCGATTCGCCCCCCACCTCCTGAGGTGGGAGACGATCATTTTCGAATTAAAATGCGGTTTTTAGTCCCCGAAAACCATTTTCCTCAAAAAATCACTCGAAAAATAGCACTCGAACACAACATAAGCACATACGACACAGAAACGAACAAATTCACATATGAAAAGCAAATTGTTCAAGTATGAATGCATGCAATAAAGCGGTAAAGAAAGCGATAAAAACCCCGGGTTGCCTCCCGGATAGCGCCATTGTTTAAAGTCTCTGACTCGACTCCTGTCTTCGCCTATCTTTTCTTTCTGAGGGTACTAGACTTCCCCTTCATGAATCTCCTTCCCTTGCCTCGATCATGTGAATAAGAATGAACATAGACATTAAGACCACTGTAATCAATAGTGTTAGAAGTATCAGGTGGATCAGGTGGATCGGATATGGCTTGCAACACATGTTGCTTGCCATCCACTTCAATAGTGCAAGTTCTTTGGTAGATGTCCATCACGGAGCGTAGCTTAGTCAAGAATGTTCGTCCTAAGAGTATGACATCCCTCGTTCCTGGTGCTGACGCCGGCATAATTACAAAATCGGTGTAGACAGAAGCTTCACCAATCTTGACTAATACATTCTTCACAACGCCTTCGGGTTTCACATGGGATCCATCCGCCAGTTGCACAATAGCCTTATGCACAGTTAGTTCTCCAAGGTTACTCTTCTCGAAAACATTCAAAGGGAGCACATTAGAGTAGGATCATGTATCTAGTGTGGCTCGGACATCTTCAAGTTCCCCAATCCCGACCTTAACATCGAAACTTTGAGGGAGTGGCTCGGGATCCTCTTGCTCCTCTTCACTCTTGTTAGTACCAAGGTCCTTCTCTTCTTCTTTGGCTTGTGGGGGCATTTCCCTCTTGCAACTCTCGCACTTAGCAACCTTCTTGATGGTGATTTCAACAGGTAGATCACCCACTAAGGTAATGGACATCGACTTCTCAGTGTTGCTAGGCAGCTTGCCTTGCTCCCTACTTGCTCCTCGGTCGATCAACTCCTACATCTTTTGATGGGCAAGCCTAGTGCTCTCTTCCAACCTATCGAGCCTTGCCCTAGTCTTCTCGGAATCTTCTTCATAACGTTTGAGAAAACTTTGTGTGTGATCAACCATCTTCTGCAAGTTCTCCATCAGTTGAGCCGACTTCGACTTCGGTGGCACTTTCGGAGCGGGGTTTTCGCAGTGATCATTACCATAGTTTAGCCTACTACGGTCTTGGTTAGGTCCATAAGTTTGGTTAGCCGGTGCATATCCTTGATTGTTTCGGATTCCTCTTCTCCAAAATCCACCTCGAGGGTTCCTACCGTCTTGTCCGTAACTAACTTCTTGAGTACCAAACTCCGTAGCAAAGTCTTCTTCTTCGCCTCCTCGAGCCCAGTTGCCATCATCGTACGCCAGCTCCGATCTACACATATGAGCCCCATGCCCATAGTTCTTGCATATTCGGCATACTTCGTTCGAAACAGTTGTTCCGGTGGCGCTCTTGAGGACTTGCTTCAATTCGTTGGTAAAGCACTCGAGTTGATCCCCATTCCCCCTATACATAGGGGCTTCTTGAGTCGGTGGAGCTTCAGGTCCACGTCTCCTAACCATTTCTCTTGGGTCCTTGAACTGCGAACCCTTAGCAAGCCTTTCGAAAACTGCCCAGACGGCTTCTGCGGTTTCTTCCCAAATATTGCCACGGCATTGGAAATCCACCACTTGTTGGTTCTCGAAGGTTAGTCCATTGTAGAAGTGTTGGACTAGGTCGGAAAGTTCAAAACCATGGTGAGGGCACTTGTTCGTGAGATCTTGAAATCTCTCAAACGCGGTGTAGATGGTCTCATCATAGTCCTGCTTGAATCCAGTGATCTGCGCCTTTAGCACGGTAGTCAAGGTGTGAGGGAAGTATTTCTCCATGAAAGCTGAAAAAACCTTCTCCCAAGTGTCCAGCGAGCCTGATGGTAGAGAACTCAACCATGACTTGGCTCTGTCGCCAAGTCCCATAGCAAAAACCTTCATCCTCAACTCATCCGTTATTATTTCAGCTTCGGGTCGTGGGAGTTGGTTGACGAAATCATCGATATCGTGCAAGTACCCCATCACATCTTCCCTTGATAAGCCATAGAACCTCGGAAGTTGTTGGAATGCGTGGTTCTTGATTTCCAGATCTCGGGTTGCAGACGAAAGAACAATCGCCGGTCCCCTCATACGATCCTTGGTGGGTTGAACCCATGCCTTCAGTGGTCTAGCTTCTGCCATTCCGTCGATTTCCTTGAATGAAAGAATGTGTAGAGATTCAGAGAAATCGGTATCCTCTATTTCCTCTAGTGCGCGCCTTTCAAGTAGTCGCCTTCTTTGGTGGTAGACTCTGTCGATCTCAGCAATTGAATCAGCAAGCGGTGTTCCTGCAGAACGTGTATGCGGCATACACTATCTGTAACAGACTAGGAAAGCAGTATCAGAGAGAGATTAAAAAGGAAAACTAAAACTAATAGAATTAGGAATTGAAAGCCGAAATTATAAACAAATTAAACACAAAAAAGGAGTATAGTCCCCGGCAACGGCGCCAATTTGATGAACGCGGATTTGTCAGTTCCGAATTCAGCAAATAAATTTGTCATTTAGCCAAAGGCAATCCACAACTACAACGAAAACCGTAGTGTAGAAGTAGAATGACTCGAGTGTCGTTCTCTCATGACTATAACTAGCTTTATCTATTTAACTAGAGAATATAAAACAACAGACAGATAGCAAAGGGTTTTTCTAACAGATAATGGAGATTGGTGATAGTATGATCCTTCAAAGCATAACGGGTCGATAATCATGCATAAATTCCTCGGTCTTGCATGGAGATCTTTGAATCAATCTAATGTCCTATTGCAATTATTAAGCACTACGAAGATAACGATTCTGACAAGTCAAGCACTATTGTCCTATTGTGTTCCGTAATTATTCAACACTACGAAGATAAACTCGCGTACAGGTCGACGAGGGTCCAATTGTGCATAATAATTAATACAACATACGAGAATTTAGGTTGTGCCTGATCAACGAAATAAAGCAATAACACGGAGTATAATGCGCGATATAGCCATTAGCATGATTATCTTCCCTTCGCTAAGAATTCACATACTACCACCAATGATAAGTTTAGCTACTCATAATAGGCATGCCATCAACAGAAATCATAGAAGAAAACATGTTGAAAGAATATAAAAATAAGTAGAATAAACTGTAAGATACAAAGTTACCGAAGGTTGTCAATCTCCGGAGAATTGCGATCCTACAAGCTCCAATCTGCTATGAAAAAGTGTTCCCTAAGATATGAACCCCCAGAACAAGCTCTGGGAAGTCCCTACCTAAAACTACAAAGAAAGGTGAGAAAGTAGGTCTGGAAAAGTATGATTTTCGGAGAAAACTGAGCAACTATATATAGGCTTCGAAGTACTGTGGGGCGGTTCGCCCCACACACCGGGCGGTTCGTCCGGTGTGGGGCAGTTCGCCCCGGAGAGTTTTTCACGGAATTCTGCGTTTTCGATGCGTTTTTGGATTTCTTCCCCTTTTCGGACTCGGTTTCTGACTTCTAGTGGCCTTCTAACCTCCAGATTCGACCCCTAGACTCCAAATCCTATCCGGAAACCTTCAGATACTCCAAATAGGCTTCTGGAACACCAATTCCTTGTCAACTTCAATATAATTGCCCGGAAATCTTCGATTTTCAACCAAAACCTGTAAAATAAAATCTAAAGGGAAACGTGACACTATTCTAATAAAATGCACTAAAATATAGCTAAATTAACATAGAGGATAGCTAAAATAGGTGAAAAAGACTCAAATGAAAGTGTAAAATACACATTCATCACCAGTCCAAACATTTCTCTTCTGACTCCAGATCTTCAGCAAAGGATCAAGGAAATGCTAAGTCAAGAAGAAGAAAGCAAAGACAAGAAGAAAGAAGGCTATCTAACATTGCCATAGGCATTGGCATTGATTATACAAAGACCAGCAATGAGGAAACCACTCAGAATGTGATCAGAAACCTCCATGGTTGCTGGATCATAAAACTAGAAGACCTATTGGCTAATGACTTCTTTCCAACTGTTGTACTAAACCAACTGTACACTTGGATTGAATTAAAAGTAACAAAGAAAGAAAGGGATCCTCCTCCCTACACAAGGAACATTGCTATAAAATGGATGAACATTGAAATTTTGGTAAGAAGAACTTCCATCAGCAAGAAGATAAAACAAGAGCCTGATCTAATCAAGCCGATGGATGTTGCTTACTTTAATGATCCTATGACCAAGAAGTCCAAAAAGAAATATGGCTTGATTCCTTATGAGTATTTCTATCTCACTGCAAAGGATCAAGAAGAAGACCTTCTTTGGTTAAGGAAGATTCATGCCAACAAGGGAATTTCAGACACTCAGCTACTACATGCTAGCAATTGGGGCATGCAGTTGTGGGTAATACACTACAAAGAAATGAATGGTGAAAACCATCACTATACTACCTGCAAGAATGCAAGAATTATTCAATTTGAACTCCGTAAGCTACTTGAAGATTACGAGAAGGACTGTGTTGAATTCACTGCTCTTGCTGAAAAGAGTGTAAAAGAGATTCTTAGAGAATCATCTGCTGGAATAGAATAATCCCTTGAAAAGCTTTGTTTTGCTTGTTGATTGTTTTAGTTATCTTCGAACTTTCTTGTAAACTTAATGAAAGATAACTATCAGCAATGAACTTTTTTACTCTTATTGGTTCTTGATTATGCAAATTATTTATGCTTACTATTTTATTATTAAAGTATGTTTGCATTAATCAACTGATTTATTCAACATCAGGAACCTCTAAAAGGGTAACAATTAATTTAGCCATGGATTGCTAACATCAAAAAGGGGGATATTTGTTAGGAAACTTGTAATTTGATGAGCAATTAACCATGCTAAATTAAGGAAAGTCCAGTAACTAGTACTCTTAAGGTCCATAGGAATTTAGAATTTTAAGGACATTGTAAAAGAGAAACGTTTGCTGAAAGACTTAGTGTAGGTACTAGTTAGGTTCTTAAGCTTGCTGATGATGTACTTTGTTTTTACAAACGAACTATCGAAGACCTAGAACCGCTCAGAAAGTTGAAGATTCGAAGACTGAAGACTTATAAGAATTCTGAGAAAGGTATCTACAAAGGCACATGTTGCTTCAGAAAGTGAGAATCTCAGCAACAGCTTGCATAAGTGAAAATCTATATGACAGAGTAAGTTGTGCTTGCTGAAACTAAGACTGACCACTTGCTGACAACATATGTGACCTCCTTGCTTAAGAGTACTTGAATTTTGGCTCCAACGTTCATATTTGAATTTGATTCAAAAGAACATTAAATGAAAAGTAGGCACGCGAAGAACATGAAGACAAGAAGACAAATGAAGAACGTTGTTGAAAGTACAAAAGCAAGATAGTGACATCTTAAGGTACAAAGCCTTAGAATTCGAAATTCAAACGGCTCCCTTGAGACACTATAAATAGAGATCATCAGGCAAGAGTAGAAGGCGTGTCAACAACGTGATCAAACTCTCACTTGTGCTTTAAACACTCAAATCCTTCTCTACTCTCTACTGCCTATTGATCCGTTCCAAGACTTAAGCTTGAAACAAAAGCTACTTGTGAAGAAGTAGAACATTCACGGCTAAGAAATTAGTTAAGTGTTCTTTCTTTGGAACAATAACAAGTCTTGACACCAGAAACAACCAAGCTTGCTTACTACAAAGTATTACAAGTTGTGTTTCTTTAGATAACTTGTTATAGCTGAAAAGTTATACTCAGGTCATCTCATACCAAACCTCTCTAACTGATAAACACCCTTTACAGGCGTGAAATTCAGGGGAATTAATCAAGCATTGTGTTGATGATTATAATCCCAAGTTTGGTGGAGAACAAGGTTATAGTTCTCTAGTTTAGTTTGGAAACAAAGCAAGTGTGCTTTGGTTTCTGAGAATCATTAGTGATAGGATTTGTAATGAACCTGATATCTTATCTTAGTGGATTCAGTCCTAGAAAGGACAAAGTGGATTAGTTGAGAGATTACGCCACTCTCAGATACCACTATAAAAGTGTTTGTGTGATTTACTTTACTGCACTTAGTTTTCAGCAAGTCACGTTTATCATACTTTGTTACTCTGCTCACTTGCTGAAACTAGCTCTCTGATAAAAGTACTTATTGTAAAAGACTTCCGCACTCTGTTTTTAAGTATCAGCAAACTCATTACTGAAAAGTAATAAGCACTTGCTGAGAAAGTTAAGTACTAGCAAAGTCATTACTGAAAAGTAATAAGCATTTGCTGAGAAAGTTTTAAACGACGAAAAGTTTGAAAAGACTATTCACCCCCTCCCCCTAGTCTTTTCTTGTTGTTTTGGGGACCAACAAATACCGATTTGTGCTGCAATGAAGTTCAAGGTAGCGCCAGTATCGACTAGGATGGTTACCGGTGTCGTTGCTATTGTGCCGATGAATTTTAAGGCTCGGTTTCCTTCCTCCTCGCTCAAGGTTGTGATCTGCGCTGCTGCATCCGGGTCCTCGGTGGGTTCTGGATCTACGAAGTTATCTTCTTCCTTGGTCGTTGCTCCCCCTTCTGGGTTTGCTATCTCTAGCGACATTACCTTCGGACTTGCACACACATGATTGAAGGTATATTTCTCATTGCAAGTAAAGCACAAACCTAGTGATCGTCGCCTCTTGATTTCCTCGTCTGAGAGTCGCTCCTTGGTTGGCTCTATGGCTTTCGTTGCCTGTTGGGTTGAGTTCCCTCTGGTGATATTGCTAGTAGCCCTAGTTGATGCTCCTTTTGCGGTGTAGCTGCTTCTTGATGCTCTTTGTTGCTCATCTTTCCGTGCTGCTAGCTGAATCGCCTCTTCCAAGCTCTTAGGGTCGAACATCCAAATCTCGGAAGCTAGTTCGGGTTTTATACCTGCCATGAAATTGTTGAGTAGTGCTGATGACAGCCAGTTGGGTACTCTGCTGGAGTATTTTTCCCATTCTTTGAGGTAATCCCGGAAGTTCTCGGTTTGTTTGAGCTTGCTTAAGGCTTCGTTTACATCTTCGAGTTTTGACGTTGCAAATCGTTCCATGATTCCTTTTTCAAACTTGGTCCACGATTGTTTAGCATCCTGATGGATTTGGGTAAACCATCTCCACCAAGCCCTAGCTTCTCCTTCAAGATAGTATGATGCGATTTCAACCCTATCCTTTCGAGCTGTGTTGTTGAATTCAAAGTTCTAGTTCTCGTGATCCAGCCAATCGGTGGGATCTTCGCCTCTGAATTTAGGGAATTCAAAGCTTTCGCTGACCTTCTTGCGATGTCTTCGGTGTCAATCTTCAGGTTCAGGTGAGGACTCTTTTCCACTGGAGTCATCATTGTTTACATCCGATTCGCCAGAAAATTCATCCCCAAAAGGGTTAACGAATTCCACTTGATCGATGGGTCGTTTCTCCTCCCTTTGTGTGGCTCGGTGCGATGTCTCAGCCCGGGTGGTGCTGCGTCTTCGCATGCTCCGGAGGCTAGAGGCGCGGCTTCGTCGTGCTAGGGATTCTTCAACCTCGTTCATCCTTGTTTCCATTCAATTGAATGACGTCGTTAGGTTTCTAAGGCCTTGGAGTACCTCGTCCATCAAACGCCGATTGGATCGGTGGTTCCATGGTGGCGGCGGCGGAAGCGTGGGGTGGTTAGGGTTTCGGAACCAACTCTGATACCTAGTTGATGGATCCGTAACAAGACAGAGAGTAAATTTGAACGTAAAAGAGATTAAAGAAGAGATCTTTACCGGATTTGCTGAAAGAACCAATCTCCTAACGTGATCACGGTCAGGCGAAGAAAGTTACTAAGGAGTAATCTTTCTTCCTGCTACTATCTCCCCGGTAACAACGGTGTTGTTGAACAATTCTCCCCCTCTCGTAAGGTTTACTAAAGACACAAGGCCGCAATCTAGAGATGGACTCACTGAGTTTATTGACCGAATGAAAAATAATGAAGTCTTACATGGGATATTTAAAGGAATGGAAAAGTAACCTAACTTACTGAACAAGAAATAATAACGGGCTAAGCCCAACTAACAAAATGTTCTGGAAAATACTTTATTATTTATATATATTTTTATTTTATTTTTTCTTTTTTTCTTTTTTTTTAAGTGTTGTTCATTATTTAATGCAGTTTTTTGCTTTTGTTTCTTTCCAAACCTTCATAGACTTGAGACCCAAAGATTGCCAGAAAACCAGAGACAAGTTTTACCTTCCTTGCCTTTGCGGCACTTGTTTAGCTACATAGGAAATTCAAGGCCCCTATGTGCTCTTTCTTCTGTGAAAAGGCATATAATATGCAAAGGAAATTCAAGGTTCCTAATGAAAGACTGACTGTCATTCATATTATTTTGAGCTGCTCAAGCTCCAGGAGAGGGCTTCCAATAAATGAGCAAAACAAGGTGTCAATAGTACTTTTTAGGGAAATCTCTCTCACTTATGCATTCCAGAAAGCCAAACTTCTAGCTTACTTGCAACATAGTACATAGACTGGCCACAAAGATTCATGCTTTTTCACATACACACAGACACATAGAAAAAACACACGCACACCACATGCATTCTACAGGAGTTAACTGTGGTGTTAAGCTAACCCCTGGTCGACTCCTATTTTTAGTGAAAGCAAAGACCAAGAGACCTCCTAAGACTTAGAAATCTCTCAGTATCTAAGGGCTTTGTGAACAGATCAGCAAGTTGGTTGGTTGTTTCTATATGATCTATATCTAGAATGTTGGCCTCAACAAGTTCTCTCAAAAAATGATGTCTTATGTCTATATGCTTAGACCTAGAATGATGTACTGGGTTATGAGACAAATGTATTGCACTTAAGTTATCACATAATAACAAAACTGACTCACATTTAAGACCATAATCAGATAACATAGACCTAAGCCAAAGAAGCTGCGTGGCACCACTACCAGCGGCAACATACTCAGACTCAGCAGTAGACAATGAGACACAATTTTGCTTTTTGCTAAACCAAGAAACCAAGTTATTTCCTAGATAAAAACATCCTCCACTAGTAGACTTCCTATCATCAAGATATCCAACCCAATCAGAATCAGAAAAACCAACAAGTTGTAAAGAAGTATCTCTAGTATACCATATACCAAGTTCAATGGTGCCAGAAATATACCTGAGGATTCTCTTGACAGCATTTAGGTGGGTGGTTTGGGATCAGACTGATACCTAGCACACACACATACGGCATACATGATATCGGGTCTAGAGGCTGAAAGATATAGCAAGCTACCAATCATGGATCTTTATAGTGTGGGATCAACACTTTCACCTTCTCCTTCTTTACTGATCTTCATGCTAGAGCTCATAGGAGTTTTCAACACCTTTGCATTGTCCAGGCCAAACCGTTTCACAAGGTTCTTTGCATATTTGGACTGATTTAAGAACAATCCATCTTTTTGCTGTTTGATTTGCAACCCCAAAAAGTAGTTCAACTCACCTATCATACTCATCTCAAACGTAGAAGACATGGTTTTGACAAACTTGTCAAGAAGATTTTTATTAGTAGAACAAAACACAATATCATCCACATAGATTTGAGCGATACAGATATGAGAGTCAATTCTGAGAATAAAGAGAGTCCTGTCACCTGCACCTCGAATAAAGCCAAACTCAAGCAAAAACTCAGTTAGCTTCTCATACCAATCTCTAGGAGCTTGTTTGAGACCATAAACAGTTTTATCAAGTTTGTACACATAATCAGGGTGAAAAGGATCCTCAAAGCCTTTAGGTTGTTCCATATAAGCATCAACATCAATATTGCCATGCAAGAAAGCACCTTTAACATCCATTTGATACAAAGTAATCTTTAAGTAGCATGCAATAGCAAGAAGCAGTCTAATAGATTCAATTCTAGCAACAGGAGCAAAGGTTTCATCATAGTCAATTCCTTCTACATGTGTATAGCCTTGGGCTACTAACCTAGCTTTGTTTCTAACGACTGTACCAGTTTCATCAGTTTTATTTTTGAAAATCCATTTAGCACCAATAACATTTGTATTGTCAGGTCTAGGTACTAAGGTCCAAACTTTATTCTTAACAAACTGGTTCAATTCTTCTTGCATAGCCACTATCCAAAGTGAATCAGTTAAGGCTTCTTTGACATTCTTAGGCTCAATAGGAGATACATAACAAGTATGACGTACCTTAGCATGTGCTGCATCAGAACAACAAGCACATGTCATTACCATATTAGCCTTAAGACCTGCAAGCTTTCTGTAATCAACCTTGTCTTTTCTTCTCAACCACGTGGAAGGAGTACCAGCAGTAGCATCCCCTCCATCCGCTTCTTCTTCTTGATCCTCATTGGTTTCAGTGGATTGGTCACGTGCAGCAGCAGTTACAGTATCAGCAATGGCTTCTTCTTCAGATATTTGCTCATCCGCATTATTGTCAGTCTCTTCCCCTACATCAGATTCAATAGAGCTGTGTAGACAAATTAAATCACAAGAAACATCAGTTACCTGGATAGGAGTTAAGTTTGGTGTTGTGTAACCCTCTGGATCAACTTCTTCCTTTGAATCACAAATTACAACATGTAGAGAAACTACATCAGTATCTGCATCTGAGTCAGGCTTCTCATCATCACTTCCTTCATCCTCTGAGTCCTCAGTCTTCACCCAGTTGACTTTCAACCCTTTGAGTCTGCGAAGATTGGGGCATTCATTGCGGTAGTGTCCCCATCCTTTGCATTCCCTGCACTGAATCTTATTGAGATCCCTAGGATTTGAACTAGAGGTAGGGAATGTATCTTTTCTGTAGGAAGAGCTTTTAAAATTTCCTTTGGAAGGATTTTTGGATGTGGACGTTTCAGAACTATACTTAGACTTGGATGTTGGATGATACTTTTTGAAAAGCTTTGTGGCTTGGGCAATAAAGGCTTTGGAATGCTCAAGATCAAAATCATTAATATCAATGTCATCATCACTATCAGTTTGAGTAGTTTTAAAAACTTTGGAACCTTTACCATAATTTTCCTCTTGATCCATAAGATGAAGCTCATAGTTTTTCAAAATATTCATAAGAGTGGTTAAGTCCAAGGTTGCTAAACTATGACTTTCTTCAATAGCAGAGACTTTGACATTAAATCTAGGAGGTAAGGATCTAATAGCTTTACGTACCGGAACTTTGTTTGCCATGGGTTCGCCAAGTTGGTGGGACTCATTAGCAATATCAAGGATCTTGGTAAAGTAAGTGTTGATGTCTTCATCTTCCTCCATCCTGAGTAATTCAAACTTGCTATGTAGCAGTCTGATTCTGGTATCTTTCACCTTTGAATCACCTTCACAATGCTTTCGGAGAATATCCCAAGCACTCTTAGTTGTACCACAGTTTTGGATTACTTTGAACATATGCATATCAACCCAAGAAAAAATAACATTAAGAGCTTTTTCATTGTCAGAAGCTCCTGTTTTTTCTTCTGGGGTATAGTCCTTGAGTTCTTTTGGCAATATATCACCATGTTGATCAACCTTTTTCTTGGGATAAATAAATTCCTCCTCAACAGATTGCCAAACACCTGCATCCAAAGATTTCAAATATATACGCATACGCAATAACTAGTAAGCATAGTTTGCTCCATCAACAATCGGCAGCCTTCCAAGGTTCGGATTGGCGGTATCCATCTTTTGTACCTAAAAACAATTACCTGTAAAAGATAAGAAGCTCTGATACCAATTGAAAGAATTAAGGATCGATAATAACTTGTTAATAGGAACAATACGCTCCAGTAAGCAGGAGTTATCGAAGATGTTGAACAACTCGTACGATAACACCTCAGTAATCTACAACTACTACCTGCAGATTAGTTAAACAAACACAAGTAATATATATCATAATATTAAGCACAGCGGAAAGTAAATAAGAACCTGTGTTTGTAAATTTTCAAGCAGCTTTTGATAGCTTGCTTGATGCCCAGTCAAGGCAGAAAAACCACTAAGAAGAATATGTTCGTAGAACGCTGTATACTCCCTATTCTATCTTAGCTGAAACAATACTAGTCACCTCACGATGATATAGAATCCCCTTCTATCTATTCTATCCTCAATACGTCGTTAGAGAGATCTAGAATATAAACTAGTATAAAGACTCGAAAACAAACAACTAAACAATAAAGACTCTAACGAATTCTTTGGTTGTAAACTCTTGCTCTCGAGATGTACTTTCTTCAATGTCGATGTTGGCATATATATAGTGTTGAAGTATGAAATTGATTCCAATCAGGAAACGTGTAAACCGACTTCAACTCTAATAAGGACATCAATTTTGAACGACTTCAAACTCTGAATCTAGACTTGATTTCGTCCTCCTTCTTCAATTAGAAATTGTATTCCTATTTGAATTCTTTCTCCTTCTTGAGTTCTTCTTATACCAGCTCATCAGTCAGTCGATCTCTTAGTTGAATTCGACTTCCTTCTATTGACACGTTCTGGAAGCTAGTTTCCTGCACACAATAAATATCTACATCTGTGTAATAATAATTTGTGTAAGGTTGAAAATTTTCCATTCATTCATCTATTTTTTTAAATTATTTCTCTCATCATTATCGCACAGTCCCTCTATTTTATCTTCCACTTAGATTTTGTTCACCGTAATTTCAATTAAAATAAGTTCGGTTCAGTTCGAAATAATTAAGTTCAGTTCAGTTCAGGTTTGCTTAGTTAAAATTTATACTTCAAATAAGTAAATTAATTAAGTTCAGTTCACATTTATTAAGTTTAGTTGAGTTCAGTTCAAATTTATTAAGTTCAGCTTAGAAGTTTTTTCATACGAATCAAACACCGCGTTACAATTTGGCAATATAATATATCATGGACAAATTATTATTTTAATGGACTATTGCAATTTAGTATCACTTCTAACCATTACAATTCAGTCTTGGGAAGAGAATATGCTTATTGTTATTGTTATGGATGGTTTTTTGGTTAAGTTGCATGTTATTTAACGAATGAGTGTCTATCGTTATGCAACTTTTCTCTGCATAACTCGAGCTTGTTGGAATTTCTTTTCTTGAACTTGAAGAGGACCTTAAATTGGATGCTAGTTTAAACCGCAAGAGGAAGAACTAGTACTTGATTACGAGAATTAAGGATAGAGTGCCACACCACACCACTCTACAGTGCAGATTTGTTGCGTTTTTCAATTTATACATTTTCATACATCCTTAATTGCTCTATAAATTTTTCAATAAAGATCACTTATTTTAACTTCATAGATCACTTGAATAGGTTCAAACATCATTTGTTTGATATACGCGAGCATATATTGACATATATTAACCAAATTAAAAGTACGAACATCACTTACTAAACTTCCCACATCATTTGTATAGGTTCAATCATCATTTGTTGATATATATACGAACATTTGTTGGGAAAGATAATGCAAATTTCGACTTTATTATGAAGTGCCTTTCTGTCCTGTTTATATTTTTCTGTATTGGTACTTATAACTTAGAATAACTGGACAGGTGCATGATCTTGCTTGTACGAGTAACATGGCGGTCTTCAAATGTTATTTATTTGATCTATATAGTGTTTCTAATGTTACCGTTCGTACGAATCTGCTTGAACGGAATATTAGTTTGTTCTTAGGATATGGCCTTAGTAATTGAATTGAGTTATTTGAGGAGATAATAAAATGTGGCTCTCTAAATGAAAGAGATTCACCACGCTACAAACATTATAGATGCTGTCAGTAGAGTAAACTAACATAGATCATGATTGATATTGAATTTTTGAGTAGCCTTTTTACTTGTGAATTTCTGTACTAACTAATTTTTTAAAGCTCAAAGCTCTCTTTACATGCTTATTCCCGGCATTATTGTTGTTCTAGATTCAGGTTCTAAAGATATGCTTATAACCTTGTTAGCAGCATTACAGCTGTTAACATGATTGTAGTTCAAGTTGGTCATGATTTGCTGAAACTGACAGTAGATGGATATGTCTTATGTGTTAGGAGGCTAGGCTATGTTACCACTCTTTTAAATATGGTGTTATCTTCTACTGTTGTATGGTACAAAAATATGGCACTGCAAGAGCACCTTCTTTGGGTTATCATTGTTACATCTCACCTTATTATTGTACTTGATTAGATTCTTACACCTTTCTGTGTGCAGTGTAATAGCGCGAAAAGCTGATGAGCATAGAATAAATGCAACGAATTTTGGCAAGCTGTCATGGGTCTCTTTTATCTACCATTCTGCCCGGTCTCTGTTTCCATCCGTCTTCCTCAGAGAGTATACATAAACAAAACAATGGCACGAGTGTCACCTCTTCAATTTGGGGTGTCAATTTTACGCTGTCCGCATAGTTATCACCATTCTCTCGTTGTCTTTAACCAGGTCTTGGTAAGACTTTTTTTGTGTTCTTTGCTCAGTTTGTATCAACGCAATTAATCCCAATACTGCAGGTGGGAAAAAAGCAGTTTTGGTCCCTTATGTCGACGTCCGCGGCGTTATTAGTCCCGCTCTAGACGAACTGAGCGCTCTTGGTCCTCTATTGGCGTATAAACCGGCATTTTCATGTGAATTAAGAAATACGAGGAGAACTAAGCTATACAAGCTTACCACCTACTATGTATGCTACCAAATCAGATCCAGTCACCTCCTAATAGGCTCCAAATGGAACAAAAACACACTCAAAACACAAAATCAACACATGCAAGTTTAATCTCTGAAATAAACATTAATCAAGCTCTGAATACAGCTTAATCAAGCTCTAAACAGAGCGTGATTAAGCTCTGAAAAACAGAGCATACTTAAGTTCTGCCAGAGTTTATCAAGCTCCGTTTTAGAGCTAGCTCTGAAAAACAGAGCTTAATAGAGCTCTATTTCAGAGCTTGATTAGCTCTGTTCAGAGCTTGATAAAGCTCTGTTTCAGAACATAATCAAGCTCTGAAAACAGAGCTTCATCAAGCTCTATTTCAGAGCTTGATTATGCTCTGTTTTCGGAGTATTTCACATTTGTAGCCCATCGCCCTCATCACTCGTGCCGGAAGAATACGATCTTGGCATCCAAGAGTTTCATGACGAAGAGTTCATCTTTCTTGGTCGGAATTTCTGTGTAATTGGGAGGGATGATTTTAGTGTATTTGATTTGGGAATTATATGAAAGGGGAAGAACAATCAACTGCCAACTCAGCCAACCAAATGATTATTTGAAAAGAGGAACGTATTTGCAATGTATAGAAAAAAAAGGACTATATACGCGGCGGACGGAGACATAAGGGACTAAAAGTGCAGGTATCAGTCTCGTCCCCATTTCTATGAAGCTCGAATGAAGATGATCACCTGAGCTTACCGAACTCTTCAGTACTGACCGCCCAATCCGGTGCCCAGCTTGAATGAAGTTGATCTCCCCAATTGCTTTTTCCACACTTTGACCAACCCTCTTCCAAAGAGGCAACAGCAGCAGTAACATTTGAGCCGAGTTCACGAGAGCTGAGACTTTGAAACTTTTGCTGGTGATTGTCCCTTTGAGCGAGCATCGACAATCGGGCACTCATTTGTGAGATAGGCTCCACACCACAAGGCGACATTGATCTCCCAGGTGAAGCAACATCATAAGAAGTCTGTAACTGGGATTGATCAATGCCTCTTGGAGAAAAGTTCGTTTTGATTGGACATAGCATATTTTGTTGTTGACGGAACTGATTGTGTAGCGCCAGTATCATACATGGACTCAGGATACATAGAGTACGTGGAGGAGGCTATTAGGGTGGTGAAGGAGGCGTTTATGCGATTGAAAGCTTTGGAGCTGTTTGTAGAAGAGAACTGAGATGAAGCTTCAGGATTTGCCTATAGTTCCTTGACCGGTTTGAGGACAAAGATGAAGCTTGGGATGAAGGAATAGAAGCAGGAATGTAGTACAAGCTCTCTTTCATCCTTCTGATTTGCAAGTCGGAGCAAGCCAAGAGCGAAGGAAGTGTGTGAGAGTTAATTGCATTTTTGGTCCCTTAACTCAAGGTCCCTCGCGAATTTGGTCCCAACTTTTTTATTTTTTGCAGATACGGTCCCAAATAAGCAAAATTCGCAATTTATACAGATTCTGAGCGGAGCAAATTCGTGAGAACCTTCGACTTTCTTGTATAAAATTTGTATTCGCAATTTATACAGATTTTGAGCGGAGCAAACCGTATTTGAAAAAGGCCTTCACCATTTCTGACTTTCTTGTCATGCTTGATTTCTTCAATTAATTGCTCCTGTTCCTGCAGACGGCGGAGCCACTGAGAAATATGACCACAAGTCATATAAATATTTGCAATAGTGTTTATGTGTTGGCAAAACCTGAAAAGATGCAAACAAACATTACGAAAATAAAAAGTGCAAGTCGTGCGAAGCACTGTCCTAAAGGATTATTCGCCTAACGGTCGAATATCCTCCCAGGATTAAATGCACTCTTCGGTTAAAATCGGTATCAATGACTAGTAGAAATAAAAAGTGTTTAGCCCAAGTGCTTCGAAGAAAATAAAAGATTGTAGGGTTTAGAAAGGTTTTGTTGGCTTGGAACATTGAAAAAGTTCTGCACCCACATGCGGAAGTAACCAACCAAATATATATATAGTACTCGTCTCCCATGTTCAGAACTAAACAACAAATCCAACCAAATTAGCTTAATTTTAGGAAGCAAAGCTAGACCACTATGTACTAAAATTAGGACTTGAATGAGTAAACCAATCAGCCGCAAAACCAAGTCCATAATTACAAAGTGTGCTAAATTTAGTTTATAGAAATGTTTAATAAAAATATTTGAAATATTTACAAAATTCCAACAATCTCCCCTCGTTCAAAAATATTTTTGAAGAATTTCACTTGGGCTAAACGTGGATGCAATGCATCGAATCTGGTGTCTTGTAGACTATGAACCAGACCTAGAATGATAAAACATAATGCACAGAGTATGCAGTGAAGCGTATAGCTTCTATGAACTACAACTCTTTATTGTACATTAAATTTTACCAATCACACTACACCACAATTTCTACTGTCTTCGCGGTTTTGCGCGTTAAGGCCGTGCGCGTGCTTGATAGTTCGTGAATGCTCCAGAGATATGCCACTATCTCATAGGAGCGGTCCCACCCCACATTCATATTGGTGATTTCATCAAGTGTATAGTGTAGCTTATACACCACTCATAAGAGATATGAAAACTATTTATCACCACACCATCTTGCACCTAGCACTTCTCGCACACCATAGAATAGAACAAAAATATTGTGCTAGAAATATTAACAACGACTTAGTTATTACCCATATGAACCTTATTCATGGGATCTCCAATTACAAAGGTCGGGTTTACATCATTATTAATTTCCAGTTGGCTCAAGTCCCATTCCCTCGATGTATAACAAATTGTATCACAACATTTAGTTAGAGGATTGGTCAAATCTTGACTTTAAATAATCATATGATATAGCAGCTGCTTCATCACTTTATTACTCATCAAATAAATATAAACACTTTCATCATTGCAAGTCTTACTCTTTGCAATGGCTATGCCGTTTGGCAATCTCAAATTACATAAACTAATAATAGGCAGTAAACCCAATACAATATTAACTCAAAAGCTAATTATCATTATAGCTTCATCACCATGTGAAAATTGATGGTGGATATTCCATTTAACTTCATCCTGTGAAGGGCATATACACCAATACTTGTGAATCTCATATCTCATGACATATTATATTTTCCTTGTCATAGATAATGAAATTTTGTCACCACATATTATGTGACCAATTCATGTGTTGGTCTTGTACCAACCATACATGTGTTAAGAAACACTGAACCACATCGCCAATCAACTCTTAAACATGAATACATGATTTAGAAATCATAATTTAGCTTGATGGAGGATTCTCTAAATAACTTGTATCCCAATAAAGGATATCACAGAACTTGAAGATTCTGTCTCAGAAAAAACATTATCATTTGTAGACTTCTTATACAACTGAAATATGCTATAATATCATAGCTCGTGAATCGTGATACTGCTAATAGAACTTCACAATTAGCACGACGGTTTCAATTCAAAACAATTATCATGCTTCATGCATCAAGCTTTATTCCAAGGAATTACACTCTCACAAAGTTCGTTTACATTTAAGGTACACCACTACCATGCTTGTCACATTCAAACACCATTCAAACATACTCAGCAAATGGCAAACAAATAATTTAACCTTAAACCATAATTTTGGAAATAAATATTAATTGATAAACACACTGTTTATTCATTTACAGTACCAAGCACCCACTTAATTTCAAGCACCAAGGGTTGATCATAAAACATGCCGCAACTTAATTTTTCCAGGACATTTGACCAAAGTTGAGTAACATATTCATAAGCAAGAGTAATTAACATACTAACATACTGTAAGAAAACATTATTTCATGATGAAGTATCGACCATGCTCCAGTAAAACATTCAAATCAACTTTTCTAACCAAAACCAGTGCATGTTAATCATGAAATCAAGAAAATTGTAGGACAAATAACTCTCAGTACTCAGCCACCAAAAATACTCATACATGGATCAATTCATGGAGATAATTAAGGGTACCAAGAATCATATGTACTTTTCCATCTACTAGAATTGTAAATTCAAATATACTATATACATATATGGTTTCTGTATAGCAAGAATATAATATGTAACTCAACATCTCAAGTCTCAACACTACATGCTACTACTGCATATATATATAGACATATCACCGTGGGCAATTAGTAACTCCAAATTACATCTGTCTTGCAATCAAGTAGCTACTCATAATCTATATTATAGTTACAATTAGATCACATGCCTCATGCAGAATTAACACCAGATCAAGAGCAGGCCGAGATATCATCATTCACTTTTCAGCAGGCTCATTATCATAGAGGCAATACTAATACATGCATTGAAAAAATCTGAAAACCGATTTAGGGGTAGCACTTTATAACAAGGCCCGGAAATGAAATTGACCACATGCATCGGTAATATCCAACAAACAGATCAATCACATATTATCAAGAATATATAGAAGATGATAATGTTCATAAAACAAGTATCTTAATTATCAATTGGTAAAAAGTTAAAGACAACATACCTCTCGATAATTAAAGCCCAAAAAATTCATCATCACTAGAAGATGATAAATTAAGTTACATGCGCGCCAAGCTGAACATATACATTTGGACAGATAGTACTCATGGTACTAAAGAAATAATAGCCGAGCACACCAATTGGATTTGGTTTCAGCTAGGGAACAAATTTGACCGGTTGCGAAAATCAACTTGCTTCACTTGAAAAACAGTTGAAAAAAATGGTAATTTTTTTTCTATAGTTTTCACATCTCTAGGAAATCATTTTAGTAAAGAATATTGTTTGTGTTAATGTTGAAATATGTCTGATTCGCTGTACGAACCAAGAGACGACTTAATGTGACACAAGTCCGACGGATAGGGCACAGATGTCCGACACATGAGCCCTCATCCGACTAATAGGATCGCCCTCAGACAAATTGTACTCGGAACCATGGTCCGACATATTGCGCGAGTAGTATGTTTCCAAGGACCACGGTCAAAATCTAAGTGTCCGACACACTTATTTATATCGGATGTACCGGGCGAGACAGTTAAGTCAGGATACCTCAAGAAAGATGTCCGACACACTTCTTGGTATCGGACTAGTCACGCGAGACGCCTATGAATCGGACTTTAAGAAGAACTTATACAAGTCATCCGTAGTTCGTATTACCATTGGGTCTCGGATATTCTAGTCGGACCGTATATCGGACGCTATGTCGGAGACAAAGACAGGACGAAATCCTAGAATGTTCTATAAAACGTGAAGTTACCAACTTAGCCTTGTGGAAATCCTAATTTGGTACGTGGGCCAGGCCCATTAAGCCAACCAATGGGCTTTTAGCCTTTGATATTCAATCATGACCTTACACTTGGCGCAATCTCAGGAGCTTTATCACCATTTGGAAAACACTATAAATATGGGACAATATTCACTCCTAAAGATAATCAATATCTTACCTATTTTCATACTACATGCACTAGAGTGGCTTTCAACCCTCTAACCGTAAAGTCGATTATCCGGTTTGATCACTAGACAAATCGGAAAACCGTTACTAACCTCCCCCTCAAATTTATTTCAAGACTTTACTTGAAATGGAAGGAGGCTAAAGTCAAGAGGACCACGGACTAGAACGCATTAGAAGGACTTAGTAATTTACCCATCAACAGTTTGCATCAAAGAAAAGGCTAGAAATAATCCTTTAGATTGTTGGCAAAACCTGAAAAGATGCAAACAAACGTTACGAACATAAAAAGTGCAAGTCGTTCGAAGCACTGTCCTAAAGGATTATTCGCCTAACGGTTGAATATTCTCCCAGGATTAAATGCACTCTTCGGTTAAAACCGGTATCAATGACTAGTAGAAATAAAAAGTGTTTAGCCCAAGTGCTTCGAACAAAATAAAAGATTGTAGGGTTTAGAAAGGTTTTGTTGGCTTGGAACATTGAAAAAGTTCTGCACCCACATGCGGAAGTAACCAACCAAATATATATAGCACTTGTCTCCCATGTTCAGAACTAAACAACAAATCCAACCAAATTAGCTTAATTTTAGGAAGCAAAGCTAGACCACTATGTACTAAAAATAGGACTTGAATGAGTAAAACCAATCATCCGCAAACCAAGTCCATAATTACAAAGTGTGCTAAATTTAGTTTATAGAAATGTTTAATAAAAATATTTTGAAATATTTACAAAATTCCAACATTATGTACAAATATGCTTTTTGTTCTTGGTGAATTGTCAAAACTATGAGTTTGATGCAGAGAATGAAAGATGAAATGAAGCATAAGAAATTGGTTGGAAGTATAAAGAGGTGTTGAGTAAATGACAAATAATGGCAGTAGTCATCTGAGTTGTGGAAGGCAGTGTTCAGATTTCTGGTTTTAGTTTTCTCATTTTCGCATAATGTTTCTATAGATTTTGCGGCCTTGTGCTCTTGGTTCTGTGTTCTGTTCTTATTACCAGTTAGTTTTTACATTTCGAAAGCAGCTTTGGACATGGATAGTACAATTTGCATTCTTTGTTTAAGGTAAAGTTTTTTGGTTTTGCTTGTTGGTGGTTACCCTTAGACCTTGTTGCTCACCTATTAAGAGTGCCATTGGTGGCCTGCTAAGGGATGATAAAGGTCAATGGATATGGGGTTTTAGGGAGCGACTGTTTGCTCCATCTGTAGATTAAACTGAATTACAGGCCTTGCGGTGCGGCTTGCGTTGACGACTTCAGAAAATTGCAGTAGAGATCAACTCAAAGAATGCCTTTAACTTGATACAAATCACAACGGAAATCCCAGATCAGCTTAGGAGTATAGTAGAGGAGTGCCAACAACTCTTGAGGAATCCCTGGGAAGTTAGCTTCATACAAATTCAAAGAACCAGAATGTGACATGCAAGACGACCCAGGATGGAGGAAGCTTCATGGACTGACCTCCTAATGATTTGATGCCTATTTTGGTGTTAGAATTAGTTTAATTATTATTTATTATTCTGTATATATAATTTTTTTTTGGATATTTATAAAATTGTCTTACTTTTATTTATTTATTTTTGTATGTAAAAAAATGTTTTTTTAACAAGTAACGTGGTAAAATTTTATGTGACACAGTCACGATAAATTTATCACGTCTAAAACGACAAGTTCGTACAAAATGAATAACCGAAAAACAAATACTCCAATAAATAAACAAACACAACAAAAAAATCGCTTGACACGCGTAGTGATATATATACATACATACATACATACATACATACATATATATACATACATACATACTAGAATTAGTGTGTCACGCTACGCGTGAACAATAATAATAGGGCTTTCTATTCTCAGGTCGGCTTCGTACCGACCTAAATGTAGATCTTTATTATATATTTCATTCTAATTTATTAAATTTTAATAAAAATATATAAATGTGCAGTTATACCCCTACTTTCAAAAAATTCATTTAAATAATTTAAATAAGTTCTTACTATTTTATAAGTATTAAATTAAAAATAAAAATTTACTTTAACTAAAATTAAAATTAACCAATATATATCAAATTAATTTCAACAACAATTCAATGGAATATTCGTTTTCCATAATCTAATTGCACTAGCTATCAACATTTGTAGAGGACAATAACAGAGTCTTATTTTTTTTAGCTACGAAGTATATTATTTAGAAGTGTTCGATAGTTTATGTATCATTAAAATGGATAAATTAATTGTGATCAATTAATTACTTTGATTTGTGATTAAGAATAATTAATAAGGTTTACGTATATCTAATCATATAAATTGAAATTAAGGGCATTATAGTTAATTTGTATTTTTGTGGTGATTCTTAATGTTGAATAAAATTAATTATAATCCATCGTACCAAAAATGACTTTGAACCGAAATGAATGGATGATAATCACATTGCTAATCTTTTAGCCTCCGAAGCTCTGAAAAGAAGGATCACTGGTATAGCCAAGTATCCCAAGTAATTATACCTACAGGCTACTGGGTATATCATACTTCTCATATCTCGAACAGAAAACTAGAAACATGGAAAGACTTCAAACAAATGAAGAAGTGAAGATGATACATTAAATGGCATACATCAATATTGGCCTGGAGCTCAGCATTAGCATTTAGCAGCAGGAGCAGGCATTGCTCGTATTGCCCTGTCACGAGGCCGTCTCTTCACTTCAGCTTCCCGTCTCTTCACTTCAGCTTCAGCTTTACCAGTAACTCTTAACCCACAACCAAGTAAATTAATCATGTAAGATTTTTCATGAAATTGACAACAAATGAACCAACCACCACAATAATTAACATAATCAGCTAGCCAAATAGAAGAGGTGGACCTGTTTATCACGCTTCAAGTATTTAACTCTTAATATACCTACGACCATGAGCTTCGTCATCTCATCACGATGTTTAGCATCAATCTCTTTACTAGATGGATACTTGGGAAGACTTGAAGGATCACATGCATAAGGCATAGTTGTAAAAAACTGCAAATAGAAACATATTTTTTTTGTCCATCTTACTATGCTTTTCCAGTATCAACAGTAACTAGAGCATGTTCTAATGTGTTCGATAAAGATACGTTAGTAGCGTGCATTAATGTGGAAAGAAAGAAAGCCAGCTCACTTGACTCTCGAGTGCAGCTGTAGCAGTTTGACGTTCCCTTGGATCAATTGCAACTAACATATCGATTAAAGGCAGCAATGAGGGCGGCGAATCTTTTAATGCCTCCCCTAGACATCTTTTATATGGTTGTCCTGCAGGTTTGATCATTTTTGGAGGAGGAACTTTGGCCTTGGACTGTCTCCACCAATATTCTTTTGATGGAGAACCACAGAACCTGAAAATCATGTCCAGCTGTTCCATCTGACCGTTGTTATCTAGACCTAATTATAACTTAGCCAATTGTGTGCATCGAGTTATAAGTTGCACTTTGAGACAAAGTGAAGAGTAAGATTAATTACCTCATTCTGTCGGCCGCTCATTATCGGCTTCCCAGCAAACATCTCTGCTAGTAGGCACCCAGCACTCCACAGGTCCACACCTACACCATATTCTGTAGCACCTAGAAGCAACTCTGGTGCCCTATACCGGAGGAGATCGTAACAACATGACTAGTCATTGGATGCTTGTAATTACGACTGAATAAGGTAGCCAATCCAAGATCAGTAATTTTGAGTAGTCCATCATTTATAAGGAGATCAGATGCTTTAATGTCACGATGCAACACATTAAGGTAGTGGCAGTGTTCAAGGCCAGAAAATAAGAAGTTGACGCATGAAGCATTTCACCTATCATAGTCATAGCATACTAAGCAAACATTACGAAAAAGAAAGAAATAGTGCATGGAAACAAGCAAAGGCTGAGACTGTGATCGAAGCCACCTGTGATTCCGTGAACTTGAAGAAAGGGCAGCCAAATTATGGTCCATGTAATCAAACACCAGGTACAAATTACAAGACATCCTTGAAAGAAATTAAAACCATCTACAAATTACAAATTAATGATTAACGTACTACGGTTCCAAAACCATCTACCTAAGTTTAGTTAGTACCTGCTGTTTAGTTCCTTCTCGATCTATGCACCGTTGGAGTCGTAACAAGAATGTCAGCTGCTGTGCATCCATCTTGATAGGCAGCAAAGCCTCAGGCTGAGGCTCAGAATTCACATCTCCTACAAAATGCTTTGCACAACCCATGACTCTTGTTGCAACATATATATAAAAACGCACACTTGTAATTTAGCGCAATATAATATATATATATATATATAAAGGCATAGTATTAGCGCAAATAAATATTAATCATACAACAGAAAAATCACACAGTATGGAATTATGGATGGTTCATATCATCAAACATGCCCACCTGTACCTCTAAATTGCATCCAAAAACATAATTGTATATCAAATTTAACAACAAAAAGTTGAATAACAACAGCACAATTTTAAGTTGAATAATTTGCGCTCCAGATGCTAAAGCCTAAAAAAAGACCTTGCTGAACATCAGTCTCTACGCTACAGCTAGCGCAACATCATCACAATTCCCAACACGTTTGAGCAACGACAGCAGCCAAGACACAAAGACTCTAGTCTCCAGGACAAGTGCAAGAGGACTAATGGGTTGCTTTCTTAGGATGATATGGTTATAACAGTATCACCAATAGTGATAGTTTTAGTCTCTCTTTGTAGTTCTTCCACCTCTTGATCCTCCATAGCCTCCATATCATCCTCCAGATAATCTTCGTAAGTGTTTCTGTCCCAGTTCTTGTACCCGCTCTCGTAATCTTCTCTATACCTTGTCAGGATTCTGTTGTTGTAGTGCACGTAAAGAAGTGACTCTGCACGATCAGAGTTCAGTTTGTTCCTTTTAGCATTCTCGATGAGACTATAAGAGCTCAACTCCCTCCCTGCAACACTACAGCTGTTGAACCTCTGAGACAACACTTTAATGGCCAGTGCGTAAAGCTCAGGCGCAACTACCCCATGCAGGTTCCACCACTCTAATGGACCCATATTCTCCCTATCATCGATAGCTTCTGGACTTCTAAAAACTCCTCCATTGCTACTGAATTCACTGAGTTGACTTCGGATGACTGATGCATCCTGTGCACTGATAAGTTTGTTGAGGGCACTCAAATAAACACCCTGCACAGATGGATCTGCATTATAGGTTTAATTATTTTCGGTCGTCCATGAACGTTGGACTACAACCATGCATCTGAATAGTATTTAGGATTGAGCACATAAGAGTGCATAATCAGCGCAAAATTTTCTCTATTCCATCTTTTCCTGATCAACTTTTCAACTTCCGAAATCATATCCGGCTGGTCCTGATCCAATCCCTCTTTGATAGAAACTACCATGTCCTCCATTTTCTGATACACATCACCAATCTCTGCTGCATCAAAATAACAATACTCAATCATTTTTCCAATTGGCCTTACGAAAAACAGCGCAAACTCCAGATCCCTCCAGAACTGGTCATCCATTATAATCTCTTTGGCCGTATCATGTGTCAACATGGCCTTTGAGATTCCTTTCAGCGACTCCCACGATTCATCATCTGAAACCATACTAACCAGAGTCTTCTTCAACTTGTACATTCATTCCATTACCACACAGTGATGGCCATAACCTGCTCTTTTCACCTGAAGCACTTTCAGAGAAGAGAATTTGCTCAAAATGTTCACAATCATACTGTGGTTTCTTATGAAATTATCGAGTTTTTCCGCCTTCTCATAACACTTCAACGGTCCCTCTGCTACTTGTGTAATGTCTTCCATCAAAAGGCTTAGTGTGTGGGACAGACATGGGGACCAAAAAACATGGGGCAACGTCTCTGTTATGATTTTTCCAGCAACTTGACAACAAGGTGTGTTATCTGTCAATATTTGCACGACGTTGTACTTTCCCACGGTGTCAACCTGTTTTAGTAATGCTTCAGCAATGCACATAATGCTATTCTCCTCACCGCAAGTATCTGTGGCAGATAGGAAAGCAGGCTTGCCAGCGCAAATTGCGAAGATGTTGACTAGTGGTTGCATCTTGCTCCAGCCACTAGAGACAACGGAAACCCCATATTTAGGCCAGTCTCGCTTTGTGATCAACAGTTGATAATCCACAGCAGTTCTCTCTTTGTCCAGCAATGTGGTCTTAAGTTTTTCAGAACTTGGGGCCTCATACCCTCTAGGAGCTTCAATTATAGCCCTAACTGCATCCTTCCAGGATGGAGACCTTGCCACATCAATTGGAATTCCACAGCTTTAGAAAAACCGTGCAATCTTTGCGTCCACATCATCTCTTGTGGATACCTTGAACAGGCCCGGCCCTGAGGGTGCGCGGGCTGCCCGACCGCTCAGGGCCTCCGAAAAATTAGGGCCCCAAATTTATAAATTGTTTCTTTGTATATATATTTGCAATGCATAAAATTAAGATAAAGATCTTGTAGCATATTTGATTGGGTTGACTCTATAAGTGATTTGGCTTTTTGAGGTCGTGCGTTCGATTCCTGTTGTGTCCTTTTTTTACATATATTTTTATTTTTTCTAAATAGTTGGGCCGTTTATAATTTTCACACAGGGCCCCTAAATCTTAGCACCGGCCCTGACCTTGAAAGATCTGCGCTTTCCATCAGCGCTCTGGGAAGCAGAAGTTTCGGTCTGTTTCCTCTTACGCAAAGGCCCTCCAAACTTGTTAGAGTAACGTTTTTACGTTAATCTCCTTATGGACATTATCCTAATTGTATTGGGATTGTTTTACCTTAACTTAACAAAGATCGAATTCAAGAAGGATTTACAGATCAAGAACGAGAATAGAGTTCTAGTTGGATTCGTCATGTTCAGGCAACTTAAAAGTCGAAGTTGACTAGGAAACTACTTCATCAATGTGAACACGTTTTGGAATTCAAGTTCAATTAGAAGAGATGTTCTAATCTGATTCAATGAAGACTTCCACACGAAATTCAAGGGTGTTTATAACACTATAAATAGAGTGCCAAAGTCGACATTGAAGAACACACACAAGTACGATACACGTACAGTTTTGCAGATTACACTTGAAGTTGCTCAACGACGGTTTCAACGTTAGTTGTTCAAGTCTTTTGTTTGTAGTCTATTTACACAACCTGTTTATATATTCCTCGAGGGAGTATAGGTGAGTTGGTTCTCATATAGATTAGATAATCTAGGTTGTGTTGTGTCGTTTACTAGATAAATAGGTGAGTTCGATATTCATTGTACTCAACATATTGATCTAGTCGTTTTTGCTAATAAAGCATCTAGCTGTGAATAACAGTTAGAATAAAAGTTTATACGTGTGTCTCTTTACCGCTGCTTTCATAATCTCTGTGCACGTATTAGTTTATATTGCTTTATTGATTTACAGGTTATCGAAGTTGTCGTTAACGTTGCGTAAACTTTATAGACAACTTTGCTATCGTTTTTCAGGAATACCAAACGTACTCTGTAGGAGTTTTAGATTCTGGACTAACTCTTATTGTTTTAGAGTTCACGTGTTTTAACAATTGGTATCAGAGCTTGTCTCTGTTTACCTCAGTGATCTTACAGGTACACGATGGATTCCAACTCGTTGCTTAATCCTAATCCCAACGTAGGGCGTATGCCAGTGCTTGATGGCTCCAATTATGCTTACTGGAAATTGAGGATTCGAACCTACCTGAAGTCTGTTGATGCTCAATGCTGGGAAGCCTGTCTCAAGCATTATGTTCTTCCTTTGAAGGAGCCTGATGCCCATGGAGACAAACTTCCTGTCAAATATGCAGATTATACCCCAGCTCAGAAGGCGGAGTACAACAGCAATGAGAAGGCGCTTAATATCCTTTTTACTTGGGTTGATACTCATATGTTTCGTCTTATTTCTAACTGTGTTTCTGCACAGCAAGCTTGGGATATTCTGCAGAGTCATTGTGAAGGTGATTCTAGTGTGAAAGACACTAAGCTACGTATGTTAGCCACAAAGTTCGAGAGACTCAGGATGGAGGAGGATGAGGATATTTCAACCTACTTTGCCAAGATTATGGACATATCCAATGAATCTGCCCAACTAGGAGAGGTTATGCCCAACAAAACCTTGGTACGTAAAGCTATGAGATCCCTTCCCCCTAGGTTCAATATGAAAATTTCTGCTTTAGAAGAAAGCCCACAGTATAGTACTATGGACCTTACTTCTCTTATGAATATTCTTAAAACGAATGAGATGAACATCATAGATCAGGAAGAACACTATCAGAAATCTTCTAGTGCCTTTAGAACTAACGTTGATCTTGATAATGATAGTATTTGTCTTGAGGATTTTGATGAATCTAAGTCAAAAGCTTATCTCGTTAAGAGAGCTCATTCCTTGTTTAAGAAGTTGAATAAGACCAAAGTAAGTAGTGAAGCCCAAGCCAATGTTTTTAAACCCCGTTCTGCTTCTACTTCCTCTAAGCCAAGCAAAGATTATTCAAAAAAATCCTATACTGAGATCCCTAGAGCCGATTCCAAGAACTTTGATAAGATTCAGTGTAGAGCTTGCAAAGGTTGGGGTCATTATGCCAATGAGTGTGCAAATACTCAAAGGAAGGTCAAGGGTACAGCGTATTGGGTTGATTTGGATGATGAAGAGGGTTTTGAATCTGAAACGGATGAAGTTATCTCACTCTTTGCGGCAGTGTCTGACAATGTTGACAGCACAGTTGACGCAACTGCTGTCTCAACATCAGATGAGGTAACTATCTCTTCTTTGTCTTTTAATAATCTTATAGCTAATGTTGCTGATGTAGATATAGAAGTAAAGGAGGAAGACGCAGAAACTGAGGATGAGGATGATCAGACAACACATGAGGAAGCCTTAGTAGAACTTCAAGAGATGGTTGAAGCTTTACTAGCCAATATTGAAGCAAAGGAGGATCTGATCAAACGCCAGAAAAGCAAGATTGAAATCTTGCAGACCACTGTCACCAGTCTTGAAGTTGCCCTAACAAAGAAGGACAAAGCATTCGAATCTGTAAGTGCTAAGTTACTCAAAGTTGAGGGAACTTTAGGTAAATATACTAACTCTTCTGATCTCCTTAAAGAATGTCTGAATATTAGTTCAACAGGTACAGAAGGTGTAGGTTTCAAAGAAAAAGTTGTGAGAAAGAAAGGCCCCCCAAAGTTTCCATTAGGTCCTAATTTTGTTAAATCAAAAGGGGATTCTGAAGTTGACACAACTGAAGGGTCATTCAAAAGGAAAAGGATCTATTTCTTTAGTTTTTGCAAAAAGCATGGCCATCTTAAACCTTATTGCCATGATTTTCACAAAACTTTTTCAAAGAAGAAAACTGCGCTGTCAATGTTGCCCGAGACGTTGCCCAACGACATAGACAACGTTGATGTCGCAGAACCCTCTGAAAAACTCACAACTGTTTCTGATAAACCTAAACCTGAAACATTATCATGTAATATTGTTTTGTCTGCTGTTGATACTAACTTTGCAGGTACATGGTATTTTGATAGTGCCTGTTCCCGTCACATGACTGGAAATTCGGACTATTTGCAGGATATCTCACCAGTGAAGGGTGGTATGGTAACCTATGGTGGTGGTTCCAAGAGTCAAATTCTTGGTAAAGGTGTTTTGAATGTTGCAGGACTTCCAGCTCTTAAAGATGTGTATCTTGTCGATGGCCTAAAAGCCAACCTGTTAAGTATAAGTCAGTTGTGTGATGATAATCACTTTGTTAAGTTTAACAAAGATGCTTGTACTGTATACAATTCTGCAAACAAATGTGTGATGACAGGTTGAGATCTGGAGATAATTGCTACTCAACTGGAAAGGAAATAGTGTGCAATCAAGTCAAAGTTGAAGATGATGTGCTATGGCATCAGAAACTTGGTCATGTTGGCTACCGCAACATGGACAGAATTTGGAAGCTTGAAGCTGTGCGTGGTGTTCCCAAACTACACCAGTCTGGGAAGATGGTTTGTGAAGACTGTCTTAAAGGTAAACAAACAAGAGTTTCTCATGGTGTTGTCTCAACTTCACCAGATAGACCTACAGGTACGACCTCTTGTTTTGAACTTTTACATATGGATCTTATGGGTCCAGTAGAGGTAGCTACGATAAATGGTAAGAAGTATGCTTTTGTGATTGTTGATGATTTCTCTAGATACACTTTTATCTATTTTCTTAAAGAAAAATCTGAAACTATTCATTTCTTCAAAACTTTTTACAACATGATTCAAAATCTTTATAAAACCTCCATTAAAAAGATTAGGACTGATCATGGAAGAGAATTTGAAAATTCTTTGTTTACTGATTTTTGTAATAAAACTGGTATCTTCCATGAATTTTCTGCACCCAAAACCCCTCAACAAAACGGGATTGCAGAACGTAAAAACAGGACTATTCAGGAGATGGGGAGAGTTATGCTTAATTCGATGAATGTTGCTAAGAGGTTTTGGGGAGAGGCTTTTAATACTGCATGCCATGTTATAAATCGTGTTTACTTAAGGCCAGGAACCACTATGACACCGTATGAGATTTTGAAGGGCAATAAACCCAACTTGAGCTATTTTCATGTCTTTGGCTGTACTTGTTATATTCTGAATGACAGGGATTATTTGAAGAAACTAGATTCTAAAAGTGATAAAGGTTTTTTTCTTGGCTACTCGAACAATAGTCATGCCTATCGGGTTTACAATCTGAGGCTTAAAACTATTCAAGAGTCAGTCAATGTTGCTTTTAATGACTCTACTAGTGTTTCAGATAAATCAGAAGAAACAGGTACTTGGGATTATGTCTATCTTCCAGCCAATGAAGAATCCGACGCCGAAGTTGTGTCAACACCAGTCGATGTTATACCAACTTCGGAGACGATTGGGCCAAGTATCTCTACAGAAGGTGGACCATCCACTTCCGACACCACTGATGATGGTGATGCACTCCGATCAGATGGGCAGCAGGATATTCAGACTGTTCAAACACCTGTTACACCAGTACAGGACAGAGTTGATGAAACTTTGGACGATGTTGCCTCAACTCCGTCAGGGGACGAGGACGATACTCAAGATGAACCACCGGAACCATCTTCTGAGTATGGAAAAGGCAAAAGGACTGCTGGTAAGAAAGTAGATTACAAGGAACTTGCTGGTTTGAAGTCAAAGGTTGCAAGGATCAAGGCTATATCTCACTTAGCCCTTACTTGTCAATGTTTACTCGATCAGTCAAACCCGGTTCAGGTACGTGCTTCTTGTTTTGTATCCATTGTTGAGCCTAAGAACTATAAAGAAGCTTTGCTTGATCACCATTGGATAGAGGCTATGCAAGATGAGTTAAATCAGTTTGAAAAGAATAAAGTTTGGACCCTAGTTCCTAGACCTGTTAACATGAATGTTATAGGAACCAAGTGGATATTCAAAAATAAAACTGATGAATCTGGTACAATAGTAAGAAATAAGGCTAGACTAGTTGCTCAAGGCTACACTCAAGTAGAGGGTGTTGATTTTGATGAAACTTTTGCTCCAGTCGCAAGGATAGAATCTATTCGACTTTTACTTGCTCTTTCTTGCTATTTGAATATAACCTTGCAGCAGATGGATGTTAAAGGTGCCTTTTTGTATGGCATCATTGACAAAGAAGCCTACGTTGAACAACCTAAGGGTTTTGAAGATCCCTTTTATCCTCACCATGTTTACAAATTGCAGAAAGCCTTATATGGTTTGAAGCAAGCACCTCGTGCTTGGTATGACAAGTTAACCCAATTTCTTTTGGAGTTTGGTTTTACTCGTGGTGCAGGTGACAGGACTTTGTTCGTGTTGAAATCAGACAGTCATATTCTTATTGCTCAAATATATGTTGATGACATTGTTTTTGGTGGAACTCACAAGCCCTTGGTGAACAAGTTCATTGAGGCCACGAAATCCACTTTTGAAATGAGTATGATTGGCGAACTTACATATTTCCTTGGTTTACAAGTCAAACAGGAGTCAAATGGCCTTTTTCTAAATCAGTCCAAGTATGCAAAGAACCTCGTGAAACGATTTGGACTTGAGACTGCAAAACCACTGTCCACTCCCATGCGCACATCCACTAAACTGACGAAAGGCGGTGTTGGCGATGACGTTGACCCAACTTTGTACAGATCCATGATAGGCAGTCTTCTCTATCTTTCCGCATCCCGACCAGATATCCAGTTTGCAGTTTGCTTGTGTGCTAGGTTTCAATCTGAACCAAAAACCCCACACCTCAATGCTGTGAAGAATATTCTCAGGTATGTCTCTGGTACTGTTGACCTTGGTATATGGTATACTAGAGAAACAAATTTACATCTTGCTGGGTTTTCTGATTCTGATTGGGCTGGGGATACTGATGATAGAAGATCTACCAGTGGAGGATGTTTCTATTTGGGAAATAACTTAATTTCATGGTTTAGTAGAAAGCAAAATTGTGTGTCTTTGTCTACTGCAGAAGCAGAATATGTTGCTGCAGCTAGTTGTGCTACTCAACTCTTATGGTTGAAATCTATGCTAAGTGATTACTGTCTTAGGTCAGAATCCTTGATGCTGTTTTGTGACAATCTGAGTGCTATTCATATTGCCCAAAACCCTGTACAGCACGCCAGAACTAAGCATATAGATATTAGACATCATTTTTTGAGAGAATTGGTAGAAGCACAAACTCTAGGAATAGATCACATTGATACCAATAACCAACTTGCTGATATTTTCACTAAACCTTTAGATCCTGATAGGTTCCTAAGCCTTAGAAGGTCTATAGGTCTTTGCACTCTCTAGAAAAGTCTAAGTTGTTGGAGAAGTTGTCGACACGCCACAGACAACTTCAGTTTCTGCATGTGGCGTAAATTTGTATATCTGTTTTTAGTTTTTATGTCGTGTCGAATCAGATATGTGTATATGTTCAGGATAGAGTGAGCATGATTGCAAACTTTTCCTCAAACTTTCAGAAAAGATCTGGTACAATTAGGTCCTTGTTGACACCTGAAATTTTTTGCTCATTGTTGCATGTAATACTCTCCTGGAGCTTGAGCAGCTCAGTAATAATTGATGGACAAAGAGTCTATTATAGGACTAAGTTTCCTACTATGCATATGTATGCTTTTTAAACAGGAGAAAGAGCACATAGAGGCCTTGAATTCTCTATTGTAGCTAAACAAGTGCTAAGATTATTGTTGCTCAATCTTTATTGTGAATCGTTGTTATCTCTCTTGCTGGTCCGGTATAGGGCATGATGACGTGGTTGTGTCTAGGTCGTGCAGTACACACCATGCTGTGGTATCTTCTTTCAGAATTTATTCTGCGGCACACCACGGATTCACAATCCTTATGGCAACTTTGGTTTTAGCTTTCTGGCAATCTTTGGGTCTCACATGTCTGGATGGTTTGGAAAAACAAAAATGGCAAAGCTCTGTGCTTCATGCCCCTTCGCCACTAGGCACTGCTTGAGATTTAAACAAAGACCAGAAATACTTTGTAGCTTGTTTCAAACGTCTTCAAAAAATTTATATTCAGGTCATTGTCACAGGTTGTATCTTTTTGAAAGATCTCAAGTCTGATGTTGAGTTTAATGTTGTGCCAACTTCGTCTGCAACATCACTGCTAATATCTGATTCAAAGTTTGTGTCTTATGTTATCGAGTCTAGACTACAAATTATGTGTTATATGTGATTTTAGTATCCACTAAGGGGGAGTGTGCATAACCTTTGGTTTGGTGGGATTTTATTTTGGTTTTTACTTGGCAATGATTTTTGGTTATTTTCAATCTAAAGTCAAATCCTTCACTGGTATGTTTTCTAAATTTTTTTATCTCAATTCTGCTCAGATTTAGGAAATTTTGCATTCCTATTTTTGTTTCTTTGTTATTATATATCTTGTGTACTAACATTGTCAACAGAATTGGAGATCATGTTGAGAAAACTTCATCCAGTGTTTAGCCAACAAAACCTTTTTTTGCCCATTAGTTTTTTTAAATCACTGTGTTTTGACCTTTTTACCCCTATCACCTATAACAACTTGAAACGGCAGAAACCCTTCATAAGCCCTTCACTGTGTTTGCCCGTTTTTGTTTCTTCTTGATACTTGAATCTCTCTTAAATTCCCATCACTGCATCCTTTGTCCAAAAACGCGTAGAAACCCTTTATATTCGTCCACAATTTCGCTTCCAAACACTCATTCCTCTTCGTTTTTTGGCCTGCTCTGTTTTTTCCCACACTTGCCCCAGATTAGGAACCCTAGTTTTTGCCCCAAATCTTCCAATTCTTCCCGTTTTTAGGTGCCCAGTTGTTTAAACTTCAAAGTTTTTTTGAAATTTCCCCAACTTGCATCTCAATTTAGAATGGCAAGCCCAACTGATTCCTCAAAGACTCCCACCGTTGTGGTCGATGAAGATGATATTCCGCTTGCTTCACTAAAACGGAAGAGGTCTGCTATGGAGGAGATGGAGGTCACCCAGGGTACTACATCAAAGGTCAATGAGCCTATGTTTGCAAAGGAATTCTATTGCAACTTGTCTGTGCATTTTGCTGACAACTCTCACCCAAAGTATGGCGAGTTTTATCTTCGTGGTACTGTCTACAAGATGAATGCTAGGAGATTGAATGACGAGCTCTTGGCAATGAGGAGGACTTTGCTTCGAGATAATCTACCCAAATAGGGGGAGAAGGATTAGTCAGGATTGAGGGGGAGTTTCTGGGTTGGATGGCTTTGGTTTGTTTTGAAGATAATGGTGGATAAATTATGATGCTGCATTCTTCTGTTTTGCGAGATGGATAAATTGTTTTGGATGCTACAGTTGCAATGGATATTAGTTTAGTTGTTTGGTTAGAAGATTTTTGGTTTTTATAGACTAGTCATATAATTTTGATTAGCCTGTAATTAATCTTCTAAGCAAATTTATGAAGTTGAAGTTTCCTGATGAAGTTCTAGAGTTTAGAGTTCTTTTTTCTGCATTCGAAAAGATTTCTGCAATCAGTCTTTTGATGTTGAGGTTGAAGTTGAGTCAACCTGACTAATCGCAGTATTTGTGAAGATTAAGGTAAAAAGGGGGAGAATGTTAGAGTAACGTTTTTACGTTAATCTCCTTATGGACATTATCCTAATTGTATTGGGATTGTTTTACCTTAACTTAACAAAGATCGAATTCAAGAAGGATTTACATATCAAGAACGAGAATAGAGTTCTAGTTGGATTCGTCATGTTCAGGCAACTTAAAAGTCGAAGTTGACTAGGAAACTACTTCATCAATGTGAACACGTTTTGGAATTCAAGTTCAATTAGAAGAGATGTTCTAATCTGATTCAATGAAGACTTCCACACGAAATTCAAGGGTGTTTATAACACTATAAATAGAGTGCCAAAGTCGACATTGAAGAACACACACAAGTACGATACACGTACAGTTTTGCAGATTACACTTGAAGTTGCTCAACGACGGTTTCAACGTTAGTTGTTCAAGTCTTTTGTTTGTAGTCTATTTACACAACCTGTTTATATATTCCTCGAGGGAGTATAGGTGAGTTGGTTCTCATATAGATTAGATAATCTAGGTTGTGTTGTGTCGTTTACTAGATAAATAGGTGAGTTCGATATTCATTGTACTCAACATATTGATCTAGTCGTTTTTGCTAATAAAGCATCTAGCTGTGAATAACAGTTAGAATAAAAGTTTATACGTGTGTCTCTTTACCGCTGCTTTCATAATCTCTGTGCACGTATTAGTTTATATTGCTTTATTGATTTACAGGTTATCGAAGTTGTCGTTAACGTTGCGTAAACTTTATAGACAACTTTGCTATCGTTTTTCAGGAATACCAAACGTACTCTGTAGGAGTTTTAGATTCTGGACTAACTCTTATTGTTTTAGAGTTCACGTGTTTTAACAAAACTGATTCCTTGCATCTTCTTCTTCTTTAATCAAAACTTGTCTTTGGTCAGGTAACACATTGGAGCAGAGGACAATTCCAGGAGCCTTCTCTCCTGGTTTTACACCAATAAAGTGTGCTCGAATACGGGAATAGGATCCTGTATAAGCATCCAGTCTGCAACCAAAGTTGCATATCCATTTGTTGTCTTTTCTATCCCCAACCATAGTGACATGCCTCCTCAACGGAGTAATGCTCAAATCATCTGTCACTTCTACAGCTGGTTGTCCATCATCATCAGTAGGAGCAGTGCTGAAATTATCATTATTCAGTGCTTCACCTGGTTGTGTCTCATAAGACGGAGCAGTGCTAAAATCATCATTATTCAGTGCTTCACTTGGTTGTGCCTCATCAGTAGGAGCAATGCTGAAATCATCGTTCTCTGCTACGATTGGTTGAGCCTCATCTGTTGGAGCAATGTTGAAATCATTGTTCACTACTATAGAATCATCACCATTGATCATTGCCATGCTTGAAAAATCTAAAACAATGATAACAATTATGAAACACCATGACAACTGTGATTAGGCTTGTAAGCGGGTGAGAACCCGCTAAAAAACCCACTCTTTATCCGCTTCACCCGCACACAAAAATTAAGTACATGTATGGCTGCGGATTAGCACCCGCAATGATTTAATACCCAACCCTCACAAAACTCGGCCGGTACCACACCCGACCCGGATAGCACCCGGAAAAAAAAAAGAAAAAAACAAAACTTACACATTCTTCTCCAAAAAAAATATTTTGGGGTGGGGTGGGGGTGGGCAAAAAAAAATTGAAATTTGAATTGCCGCTATTTACATCTTTTCCGAGGGGCATAAGTTTTTTCGGCCCATGAGTGGGGTGGTTGTAGCCTTGTAGGGTTGGGTGCCCTACAACCACTCCTATCCCGTAGGACGAAAAACTAATGCACTCTCGAAAAAAATAAAAATAACGTCAATGCAAAAAAAAATTTAATTTTTTTTGGGGGGGGTGGGGGGTGGGTGGGGTGGGTACCCTACAACCACCCCACTTAAATATTGGTCACTCTAAATACAAGGCAAATCCCCTTGTTCATATCCTCACGAACACCCTTAGTATCTGTGCTCAAGTGCAGCTTGATTATGGTGAAATACTCCTCATCGATACGGGTAATGGGTATTCCATTGTTGAGCTGCCCCATGAACAACAGAGCCACTTCTTTTGTCCTCCTAATCCTTTGAGCGTCAATGAAGGTTTTGTAGTCGGTTGATGCCTCATCTACAGCCATGTAGATGACTTCAACCCGTTTGCATGTTGGTTCATCACGCGACCTCCAACTAAAAGTAAAGACATTGTTCAAAGTAGAACATGACATTTTGATCTGCAAAAACGTAGGAAGGCACGGTTGAAAAGACTATTCAAACATAAACATGCTTTGGTGGAAACATAAACATAATAATGCATATCTAAAAACTATAAGAAAAAAGATTAACACGAGACCAAACCGAAAAGCATCAAGATAAATGGTTTCTCTTAAGAGTAGGTTCTGAACCCCACACCCAAATGTAGTAAGGCAGCTCATAGCAAAAGTAAATTTTAGTCCAAGCAACCGACCTCAAAACAACAAAGCAATACCTGAACTATACATATCATTTCCACACTAATAAAGCAGAGGTAGCACGACTATAGTCTTAGTCTTAGATTAACATATACACAGATCCTTTGTTGTTAACAGTAGTGCAAAATTGTATAGGCATCTTGTTTTTACTGACATTTTACTTGCATTTTTGCTCTCCCATTAACAAAAAGCAGAGGTAGCACGACTATAGTCTTAGCCAGGCCTTGTTCCATAAGTGAGCCTCAAGTATTGGAACAATCTTACTACAAATCCTACCTTAATAGACAAACACTCATAAAAACATACCCACTGTAACTTGAGCATTGGATCTCTTTATTCTACAGAAAATTACTACAAATCCTACCTTAATAGACAAACACTCATAAAACATACACAATGTAACTTGAGCATTGGATCTCTTTATTCTACAGAAAATTACAACTCATTAAATCATCGGACTCATGTTTGAGATACTTGGTGAAGATCTCCTAATCCACTAGACTCCACAAAATTGATTCAATTCGATCTATTAATGCAATCAAAACTACTTAAAACCATAGCAAGAGGTTGCTTGACAAGATGAGATGATGCAAAAATCCTAAAACCATAGCAAGAGAAAAGGACCAACTAGACACCACACCAGCTACTATTATGCAATTAGAATTAGAACTACTATCAATACTTCACATCACATCTATGTGAGACAACATGAGGATAAAATCAGAGCTTACCTTGGATTGGATAGAGCCAAGGCAGTCAGCCAGGTGATGAATTGAAGATAATCTATGGTGGGGAAGGTTTAGGGTTTATGCAATTGAAGAAATCCCCTTGACATATCTATTAGTGCAATCAAAACTACTTAAAACCATAGCAAGAGGTTGCTTGACAAGATGAGATGATGCAAAAATCCTAAAACCATAGCAAGAGAAAAGGACCAACTAGACACCACACCAGCTACCATTATGCAATTAGAATTAGAACTACTATCAATACTTCACATCACATCTATGTGAGACAGCATGAGGATAAAATCAGAACTTACCTTGGAGTGGATAGAGCCAAGGAAGTCAGCCAGGTGATGAATTGAAGATAATATATGGTGGGGAAGGTTTAGGGTTTATGCAATTGAAGAAATCCCCTTGACATTTTGTTCTAGCAAAGATAATGGAAATGGGTTTTCTTTACTGAAGAAGGGGGGGGGGGTTTTCTTTTGTTTTTCACAGCCCAGTCCTATGTTAAGAAACTAAATGTACAATAGCACAGGCCCAATATATATTAGTAGTATACGAGTGTACTATAGCGTTAAAATTGAAAAGTAAGAAATCAAAATGTATCAACTATCAAGAGTACTAGTCCGATTAAACACAAGCTACCAAGCTGATCAGATATTATTGTCAATCAATACTGAAGTCTAGTCCGTTGATTTTGCTCACAATATTTGTATTATAATACCAGTAACAAACTCAAGTGACTAGGCTCCATTTTTATACTCACTCCTTACACTGGAGTAGATTTCTAGCACTCAGCCATCAAGTTTGCTCGATTTACTAATTAGTTTGAGCATCATCAATCAATAGATTGGAAACTTATTGAAAAACCCGAATAATATTCATCCAAAGTTCCTAACCGTGACAGAGTGCCAATATATATAGATAGAACATAATAATAATAATAATAATAATAATAATAATAATAATAATAATAATAATAATAATAATAATAATAATAATAATAATATTGAACCAATGCTTACCAAGATATCAATCTGTTTCTCATGCTCAGCTGGTTTTAACAGGAAAAGCTCCTTCAAGTCGGAACATACCCCCTTGGGAGGGAGACAAGCTCTCCCGAAGCTGCACATATCAGGGAGAAAATTCAATCAGGTTTGGGAAATATTATACAGAAGTGACATTGACAAGAACATACATTCAACTTGTGCAACCTAAAATGAACGAAGATATAGATAGATAGATACATGGCTTCATATACATGAATAACTCCTCCTCCTAAATAACATGATGATTTATTCATTAAATTTTCATGTGCTAATACTAATACTATTGTTGTTGTTGTTGTTTACAGACAGACATGTATGTTAGGTTGTGATAAACAAAGAGAAAGAGAAAACCACCAATTCTTACATTTTCATCATAACTCTGGCTGGCTTGGTTCATACAGCACCGTTGTCGTCTCGCCAATTAAGCACCACCAAACCAAACCAACCAACCATAGAGTCAATCATCATCGTCATTAGGCTTGTAAGCGGGTGAGAACCCGCTAAAACCCAATCTTTATCCGCTTCACCCGGACACAAAAATTAAGTACATGTATGGGTGCGGATTAGCACCCGCAATGATTCAATACCCAACCCGCACAAAACCCGGCCGATACCACACCCGACCCGGATAGCACCCGGAAAAAAAAAAAAGAAAAGAAAAAACTTACACGTTCTTCTCCAAAAAAAAATTTTTTGGGGTGGGGCGGGGAGTGGGGGTGGGCACAAAAAAAAAAATTACATTTGAATTGCCGTTATTTACATCTTTTCCGAGGGACATAAGTTTTTGGCCCATGGGTGGGGTGGTTGTAGGGTACCCTACAACCCCACCACCACGCCCCACCCCTTTTTTTTTTTTTAGATTGTATTGCATTATGTTCATCTTTTTCGAGGGACATAAGTTTTTTTGGCCCATAAGTGGGGTGGTTGTAGCCTTGTAGGGTTGGGTGCCCTACAACCACTCATATCCCGTAGGACGAAATACTAATGCACTCTCGAAAAAAATAAAAATAACGTCAATGCAAAAAAAAATTTTTTTTTTTTTTTGGGGGGGGGGTGGGTGGGGTGGGTACCCTACAACCACCCCACTTAAATATTGGTCACTCTAAATACAAGGCAAATCCCCTTGTTCATATCCTCACGAACAGCCTTAGTATTTGTGCTCAAGTGGAGCTTGATTATGGTGAAATACTCCTCATCGATACGGGTAATGGATATTCCATAGTTGAGCTGCCCCATGAACAACAGAGCCACTTCTTTTGTCCTCCTAATCCTTTGAGCGTCAATGAAGGTTTTGTAGTCGGTTGATGCCTCATCTACAGCCATGTAGATGACTTCAACCCGTTTGCAAGTTGGTTCAACACGCGACCTCGAACTAAAAGTAAAGACATTGTTCAAAGTAGAACATGACATTTTGATCTGCAAAAACGTAGGAAGGCACGGTTGAAAAGACTATTCAAACATAAACATGCTTTGGTGGACACATAAACATAATAATGCATATCTAAAAACTGTAAGAAAAAAGATTAACAAGAGACCAAACCGAAAAGCATCAAGATAAATGGTTTCTCTTAAGAGTAGGTTCTGAACCCCACATCCAAATGTAGTAAGGCAGCTCATAGCAAAAGTAAATTTTAGTCCAAGCAACCGACCTCAAAACAACAAAGCAATACCTGAACTATACATATCATTTCCACACTAATAAAGCAGAGGTAGCACGACTATAGTCTTAGTCTTAGATTAACATATACACAGATCCGTTGTTGTTAACAGTAGTGCAAAATTGTATAGGCATCTTGTTTTTACTGACATTTTACTTGCATTTTTGCTCTCCCATTAACAAAAAGCAGAGGTAGCACGACTATAGTCTTAGCCAGGCCTTGTTCCATAAGTGAGCCTCAAGTATTGGAACAATCTTACTACAAATCCTACCTTAATAGACAAACACTCATAAAAACATACCCACTGTAACTTGAGCATTGGATCTCTTTATTCTACAGAAAATTACTACAAATCCTACCTTAATAGACAAACACTCATAAAAACATACCCACTGTAACTTGAGCATTGGATCTCTTTATTCTACAGAAAATTACAACTCATTAAATCATCGGACTCATGTTTGAGATAATTGGTGCAGATCTCCTAATCCACTAGACTCCACAAAATTGATTCAATTCGATCTATTAATGCAATCAAAACTACTTAAAACCATAGAAAGAGGTTGCTTGACAAGATGAGATGATGCAAAAATCCTAAAACCATAGCAAGAGAAAAGGACCAACTAGACACCACACCAGCTACCATTATGCAATTAGAATTAGAACTACTATCAATACTTCACATCACATCTATGTGAGACAACATGAGGATAAAATCAGAGCTTACCTTGGAGTGGATAGAGCCAAGGCAGTCAGTCAGGTGATGAATTGAAGATAATCTATGGTGGGGAAGGTTTAGGGTTTATGCAATTGAAGAAATCCCCTTGACATATCTATTACTGCAATCAAAACTACTTAAAACCATAGCAAGAGGTTGCTTGACAAGATGAGATGATGCAAAAATCCTAAAACCATAGCAAGAGAAAATGACCAACTAGACACCACACCAGCTACCATTATACAATTAGAATTAGAACTACTATCAATACTTCACATCACATCTATGTGAGACAACATGAGGATAAACTAAATGTACAATAGCACAGGCCCAATATATATTAGTAGTATACGAGTGTACTATAGCGTCAAAATTGAAAAGTAAGAAATCAAAATGTATCAACTATCAAGAGTACTAGTCCGATTAAACACAAGCTACCAAGCTGATCAGATATTATTGCCAATCAATACTGAAGTCTAGTCCGTTGATTTTGCTCACAATATTTTTATTATAATACCAGTAACAAACTCAAGTGACTAGGCTCCATTTTTATACTCACTCCTTACACTGGAGTAGATTTCTAGCACTCAGCCATCAAGTTTGCTCGATTTACTAATTAGTTTGAGCATCATCAATCAATAGATTGGAAACTTATTGAAAAATCCGAATAATATTCATCCAAAGTTCCTAACCGTGACAGAGTGCCAATATATATAGATAGAACATAATAATAATAATAATAATAATAATAATAATAATAATAATAATAATAATAATAATAATAATAATAATAATAATAATAATAAACCAATGCTTACCAAGATATCAATCAGTTTCTCATGCTCAGCTGGTTTTAACAGGAAAAGCTCCTTCAAGTCGGAACATACCCCCTTGGGAGGGAGACAAGCTCTCCCGAAGCTGCACATATCACGGAGATAATTCAATCAGGTTTGGGAAATATTATATAGAAGTGACATTGACAAGAACATACAGTCAACTTGTGCAACCTAAAATAAGTGAAGATATAGATAGATAGATACATGGCTTCATATACATGAATAACTCCTCCTCCTAAATAACATGATGATTTATTCATTAAATTTTCATGTGCTAATACTAATACTATTGTTGTTGTTTACGGACAGACATGTATGTTAGGTTGTGATAAACAAAGAGAAAGAGAAAACCACCAATTCTTACATTTTCATCATAACTCTGGCTGGCTTGGTTCATACAGCACCGTTGTCGTCTCGCCAATTAAGCACCACCAAACCAAACCAACCAACCATAGAGTCAATCATCATCGTCATTAGGCTTGTAAGCGGGTGAGAACCAGCTAAAACCCACTCTTTATCCGCTTCACCCGCACACAAAAATTAAGTACATGTATGGGTGCGGATTAGCACCCGCAATGATTCAATACCCAACCCGCAAAAAACCCGGCGATACCACACCCGACCCGGATAGCACCCGGAAAAAAAAAGAAAAAAAAAAACTTACACGTTCTTCTCCAAAAAAAATTTTTTGGGGTGGGGCGGGGGGTGGGGGTGGGCACAAAAAAAAATTACATTTGAATTGTCGTTATTTACATCTTTTCCGAGGGACATAAGTTTTTTGGCCCATGGGTGGGGTGGTTGTAGGGTACCCTACAACCCCACCACCACGCCCCACCCTTTTTCTTTTTTTTTAGATTGTATTGCATTATGTTCATCTTTTTCGAGGGACATAAGTTTTTTCGGCCCATGAGTGGGGTGGTTGTAGCCTTGTAGGGTTGGGTGCCCTACAACCACTCCTATCCCGTAGGACGAAAAACTAATGCACTCTCGAAAAAAATAAAAATAACGTCAATGAAAAAAAATTGATTTTTTTTTTGGGGGGGGGGGGTGGGTGGGGTGGGTACCCTACAACCACCCCACTTAAATATTGGTCACTCTAAATACAAGGCAAATCCCCTTGTTCATATCCTCACGAACAGCCTTAGTATCTGTGCTCAAGTGCAGCTTGATTATTGTGAAATACTCCTCATCGATACGGGTAATGGGTATTCCATTGTTGAGCTGCCCCATGAACAACAGAGCCACTTCTTTTGTCCTCCTAATCCTTTGAGCGTCAATGAAGGTTGTGTAGTCGGTTGATGCCTCATCTACAGCCATGTAGATGACTTCAACCCGTTTACAAGTTGGTTCAACACGCGACCTCGAACTAAAAGTAAAGACATTGTTCAAAGTAGAACATGACATTTTGATCTGCAAAAACGTAGGTAGGCACGGTTGAAAAGACTGTTCAAAACATAAACATGCTTTGGTTGAAACATAAACATAATAATGCATATCTAAAAACTGTAAGAAAAAAGATTAACAAGAGACCAAACCGAAAAGCATCAAGATAAATGGTTTCTCTTAAGAGTAGGTTCTGAACCCCACATCCAAATGTAGTAAGGCAGCTCATAGCAAAAGTAAATTTTAGTCCAAGCAACCGACCTCAAAACAACAAAGCAATACCTGAACTATACATATCATTTCCACACTAATAAAGCAGAGGTAGCACGACTATAGTCTTAGTCTTAGATTAACATATACACAGATCCTTTGTTGTTAACAATAGTTCAAAATTGTATAGGCATCTTGTTTTTATTGACATTTTACATGCATTTTTGCTCTCCCATTAACAAAAAGCAGAGGTAGCACGACTATAGTCTTAGCCAGGCCTTGTTCCATAAGTGAGCCTCAAGTATTGGAACAATCTTACTACAAATCCTACCTTAATAGACAAACACTCATAAAAACATACCCACTGTAACTTGAGCATTGGATCTCTTTATTCTACAGAAAATTACTACAAATTCTACCTTAATAGACAAACACTCATAAAACATACCCACTGTAACTTGAGCATTGGATCTCTTTATTCTACAGAAAATTACAACTCATTAAATCATCGGACTCATGTTTGAGATACTTGGTGCAGATCTCCTAATCCACTAGACTCCACAAAATTGATTCAATACAATCTATTAATGCAATCAAAACTACTTAAAACCATAGCAAGAGGTTGCTTGACAAGATGAGATGATGCAAAAATCCTAAAACCATAGCAAGAGAAAAGGACCAACTAGACACCACACCAGCTACCATTATGCAATTAGAATTAGAACTACTATCAATACTTCACATCACATCTATGTGAGACAACATGAGGATAAAATCAGAGCTTACCTTGGAGTGGATAGAGCCAAGGCAGTCATCCAGGTGATGAATTGAAGATAATCTATGGTGGGGAAGGTTTAGGGTTTATGCAATTGAAGAAATCCCCTTGACATATCTATTACTGCAATCAAAACTACTTAAAACCATAGCAAGAGGTTGCTTGACAAGATGAGATGATGCAAAAATCCTAAAACCATAGCAAGAGAAAAGGACCAACTAGACACCACACTAGCTACCATTATGCAATTAGAATTGGAACTACTATCAATACTTCACATCACATCTATGTGAGACAACATGAGGATAAAATCAGAGCTTACCTTGGAGTGGATAGAGCCAAGGCAGTCAGCCAGGTGATGAATTGAAGATAATATATGGTGGGAAAGGTTTAGGATTTATGCAATTGAAGAAATCCCCTTGACATTTTGTTCTAGCAAAGATAATGGAAATGGGTTTTCTTTACTGAAGAAGGGGGGGCTTTTCTTTTGTTTTTCACAGCCCAATCCTATGTTAAGAAACTAAATGTACAATAGCACAGGCCCAATATATATTAGTAGTATACGAGTGTACTATAGCGTTAAAATTGAAAAGTAAGAAATCAAAATGTATCAACTATCAAGAGTACTAGTCCGATTAAACACAAGCTACCAAGCTGATCAGATATTATTGCCAATCAATACTGAAGTCTAGTCCGTTGATTTTGCTCACAATATTTTTATTATAATACCAGTAACAAACTCAAGTGACTAGGCTCCATTTTTATACTCACTCCTTACACTGGAGTAGATTTCTAGCACTCAGCCATCAAGTTTGCTCGATTTACTAATTAGTTTGAGCATCATCAATCAATAGATTGGAAACTTATTGAAAAATCCGAATAATATTCATCCAAAGTTCCTAACCGTGACAGAGTGTCAATGTATATAGATAGAACATAATAATAATAATAATAATGATGATGATGATGATGATGATGATATGATGATGATGATGATGATGATGATGATGATGATGATGATGATAATAATAATAATAATACTGAACCAATGCTTACCATCATATCAATCAGTTTCTCATGCTCAGCTGGTTTTAATAGGAAAAGCTCCTTCAAGTCGGAACATACCCCCTTGGGAGGGAGATAAGCTCTCCCGAAGTTGCACATATCAGGGAGAAAATTCAATCAGGTTTGGGAAATATTTTACAGAAGTGACATTGACAAGAACATACATTCAACTTATGCAACCTAAAATGAATGAAGATATAGATAGATAGATACATGGCTTCATATACATGAATAACTCCTCCTCCTAAATAACATGATGATTTATTCATTAAATTTTCATGTGCTAATACTAATACTATTGTTGTTGTTGTTGTTTACAGACAGACATGTATGTTAGGTTGTGATAAACAAAGAGAAAGAGAAAACCACCAATTCTTACATTTTCATCATAACTCTGGCTGGCTTGGTTCATACAGTACCGTTGTCGTCTCGCCAATTAAGCACCACCAAACCAAACCAACCAACCATAGAGTCAATCATCATCGTCAATTAGGCTTGTAAGCGGCTGAGAACCTGCTAAAACCCACTCTTTATCCGCTTCACCCGCACAAAAAATTAAGTACATGTATGGGTGCGGATTAGCACCCGCAATGATTCAATACCCAACCCGCACAAAACCCGGCCGATACCCACACCCGACCCAGATAGCACCCGGAAAAAAAAAAAAGAAAAAAAAAAAAACTTACACGTTCTTCTCCAAAAAAAAATTTTTTGGGGTGGGGCGGGGGTGGGGGTGGGCACAAAAAAAAATTACATTTGAATTGCCGTTATTTACATCTTTTCCGAGGGACATAAGTTTTTTGGCCCATGGGTGGGGTGGTTGTAGGGTACCCTACAACCCACCACCACGCCCCACCCTTTTTTTTTTTTTTTTTTTTAGATTGTATTGCATTATGTTCATCTTTTTCGAGGGACATAAGTTTTTTCGGCCCATGAGTGGGGTGGTTGTAGCCTTGTAGGGTTGGGTGCCCTACAACCACTCCTATCCCGTAGGACGAAAAACTAATGCACTCTCGAAAAAAATAAAAATAACGTCAATGCAAAATTTTTATTTTTTATTTTTTGGGGGGGGGGGGGGGTTGGGTGGGTACCCTACAACCACCCCACTTAAATATTGGTCACTCTAAATACAAGGCAAATCCCCTTGTTCATATCCTCACGAACAGCCTTAGTATCTGTGCTCAAGTGCAGCTTGATTATGGTGAAATACTCCTCATCGATACAGGTAATGGGTATTCCATTGTTGAGCTGCCCCATGAACAACAGAGCCACTTCTTTTGTCCTCCTAATCCTTTGAGCGTCAATGAAGGTTTGTAGTCGGTTGATGCCTCATCTACAGCCATGTAGATGACTTCAACCCGTTTGCAAGTTGGTTCAACACGCGACCTCGAACTAAAAGTAAAGACATACTTTCAGAAGATGAAGATGAAAATATGTTAATGAAAATAATGTTAATGCAGAAAAAATGTTTTTTTTGGGAGAGGGTGGGTGTAGGGTACCCTACAAGCACCCACCCTCCCCCCGCGGTGGGCAAAAAAATCGAATGTTCCTTGAAAATAAAAGACGGAAATAGTGTCAATAATAAATTTTTAATTTTTTTTTTTTGTTTTTTTACGGGGTTGTTGTAGGGTACCCTACACTCCCGCCCCGAAATATTTACGATAAGAATGTTAAGTTTTTTTTTTTTAAACGGGTGGTGTAAGGGTATAAAGTGCCGGGTGCGGGTTGGGTGCGGGTGCAAAATATAACGGGTGCGGGTCGGGTGCTAGCACCCGCGCCCACTTGCTTATAACGGGTGTCCACCTGTTCGGTGTAAAACCGGGTCGGGTGCGGGTCGGGTAGCACCCGGTTACAAGCCTAACTGTGATAACTAAAAGTACTACCGACAGTTATATTTAAGGCTGTTGCAAATATATATAGGCGCAAAACCCAAATCTTTTGCTCAAAGAAAAACTTAGTTGCGCAAAGAAATTAAAGATGATTATGTACTTTGTGTATGCGTTTTTTGTCCACACATTATCATTTCGCTTTTTTTATTCTAACGTGAACGTACGCTAACCTAAGTCACAAATTGAAGTCAAATTACCCAAATTCACTTACCCTAACCTAATTTTACAAATTTTTCAAATTAAATTATGTTTTAAAAAATAATAACAAAAAGCTTCTCTAAATTTTAATTAAATTACACTAATTTGATATGATATTCTGAAAGTATGACTGACTTATAGTTATTCCTATAACTTTTGCCTAGATGAACTACTTCAGGCCTGAGGGATCTTTATCGTGGGTGTACACGGTTGATGGGTTTATTATATTTTAGTACCGACACATGATGTATCTAGTCCACTATATTTTTTTCATTTTCATTTTGCCCATTCATATCATAACATTGCTATTATATCCTCCTCTAGTTAATCAGAAAATACGGATAAAAAAGTAATGGTTGTCCTTTTCTCCCTAAAAATAAGTTTCACATTTTGAAGGTATTTTTTGCTACCATTCCTAACACAAATGTTAACATATAAAGGATTAAGAGCACTAAGTTTCATGTCAATGATATTTTGGCTAACAAGTATTGATGTAAAAAACAATACTTTGCTCAAAGAAAATACAGAGATAAGAACATACTTAATTCGCTGCACCACTAAGATCTAGCAAACCTATAACACTCTGAAACATGTATAATAATTTCCTCTTCTTTATTCATAATTTCAATATTTGAGTATCAATATTAAAAGCATTTATAGCGAACAAATGAAATTTCTAAATTTTGCAAACAGAATACCTCAAAGTCCCAATTGTCTAAACCCTAATAATTTCAAATAATCAAATCCGCCGAGCCCTAAAACAAACTAAGTTATACAATAAGAAGAAACAATACCAGATGAAGATAAGTGCGACACAGAGAAATAAAATCAAAGAAGAAAACTTACTGTACAAATTCATCGGTCGACAAAGAGACAAAGATATCACGAATTAAGAGTAGGAGTTTTGCTAGTGATAAGAATGGAAGGATAGATACGAAACTAGTCGATCGCTTGTTCAAAGGATTTAAGACAAACAGATGAAATTCTAAAATTTACACACCGCAAAGGCTCGAAATCTCAATTTTCTAAACCCTAGCTAAACGCAAATAATCAAATCCATGGAGACCTAAAGTAAATGAGTTATGCAAAAAAAAATAAAAAAAATAAAATAAAAATAAAAAATATATATATACATATATAGATGTATATATATATTATATATATATATATGCTATTAATATATATATAATCAGATGAAGATAAGTACGACAAAGAGAAAAGATAAACAAAGAATTAATCTTCCGCAGTACAAATTCACCAGTCGACAAAGGAACACAGAGCTCGCGAATTGAAATGGGATGTTTTTCTAGTGAAATGAAATGGAAGAATATATAACTAGGTTAGTCGTTTTCCCCTCTTTATTTCTCCTTTGGGCCTGGATAGTTAATGGGCCTCGCCAGGGTGGTCGGCCTTCTCTAATTCTTTCTTTTGTAATATAACTCTAGATTAATATCAAAATGAACGTCTCACATTTTAAAGAGAAATTTATATAAGTTATGTGGGTTAATTATAAATAATTTATAGTCAATTTTGTAAAATAAAGAATTTCATATCAAAAAGTGTAATAAAGAGAAATTGATGGTGTTTGGATATGTACACAAATTGGAATTTTAATAGAGAATTTGTCCTTCTCAGCTTTTAAATTTTAATTCACAAAAAGTCAAAGTTGTGAAGTTGGATGTAATTATATTGGCTTTATTTATAATAATGGGAGAACCAAATGAAAGTGAAATGTATGTGGGGATAAAACCATAAAAAATATATAAAGGTGCAGATGACATTTAACTAAAAATAAAATTCAATGCGTTTCTAGATCGACCAGCACATAACTAGCAAGCTTTTTATTCATAATAATTCAATATAATCATCTCTATATACATATATATATAATCAGTTGATGATAAACAGACACATTAATTATATTTGAAACCATGAGATATTAGATAACATCTAAAATACTACTATAGTCTACTAATATAATAATGTTCCAACTACAGATTGCCTCACCAACCAAAATATATATACAATGTGGCAATCTCTATACAAATTGGAACACAATGAATGAATCTTTCCAGTTTTCCATCACAAACAATCATTGGCTTGCTTCACTACTCTGGGACTGGTGTCAGACCAACCCAAACGGAAACAAAGGATCATAATGCGCGTCGCCAACGTTCATTGGTACGTAATCGATCGACTGTCCTGAAGCAAGTCCGCGCCAACTTCCTAGTAAAACCGTAGTCTCCAAACAAACACATCAGCAATCCCCTGGCCTTCAGTTCCCGAAAGCCAAGCAGCTACAAATGCATCCATTATGTCCATGTAAGGTTCTATGACAACAGGGCAGCCAGAAATCATGATCACCACGCATTTCATTGCTCCACATACGTTCCTAATCGTGTTGTAGCCAGACGCAGGTGTATGGTGAGATTCTGACTATCACTCGATGATTCCACATAAGGTAACTCTCCCAAGACCACTATGGCATAGGAGAAGTTATTGGCATTCATGAATTCTGGCTCAGAATTCGCGGTAGACAACCTCAGTGTGGATCAACCGTGTTCTTCACAGTTGTCAAAATTGTGGTACCTATGAAATCAGAATGACGAATTTAAGACGACTGTCATCTGTCATAACATTACGTATCATGTGTTTTGAATATTGAACAATTTTCAGCTTCTGAACATGCCAGGTGTGGTGTCACCTGATTGACCTTCCCAGTGGATGGTCCATCCTCCACACTGGTTTCCGATGTCATTGGCATGGCTTCCAGCAACAAGAATCTTCTCTGATCTCTTCGGAAGAGGAAGCAAAGGCTCGTCTCCATCTTTACCATTCATATAGAAACTTAACATGGAATCAATGTTCAGAACCAATAGCAAAACAGTACCAAGCATACATGCCCAAATGCCACAAATGACTTCAAGACGAACGATAGTAAAAACAAGTGTCACATACTCTAGCTAAATCAATACTAGTCACTTTACAAATAGAACAAATCCTTAGCCTAATAAGCATAACAAGTTTTTAGATACTATTAAGGACTATGGGTGCAGCCACAACAAAATCGCACTACAAAACATAAGTATCTTAGCCACATGTGAATCAATATATCTGTAGTTATTTCAAGCAACAAATATAACAAATTCATTGAAATACATGATAATAGAAAAATTAACATCCAATCAAGGGGAAAAACTAGCTAAACAATATAAACAAAAAAAATAAATAGTTTAAGAAAATGAAAATGCTAGTTCTCATGGGACACAAATCAAACACCTTGTAGACACTTCTTGAAACCATTCTTTCATATGCTTTCCGTAAGAAAATGGGCAGGTGGAAATAACTTTGCTACAGATGGATGAGAGAATTTGAGCAACGCTCAATCTGTGTCTTCCGTCTAAGTAAAATCCGCCATGGAAATGAATTGAAAAGAAGAATTAGTTGTCTGTGTTGATTTTGACAAAATTATATAATGTTGAATTTGCTAAGGCTGCTTAATGCATAGTTCACCAAGTTGTTCACCAATGTGTTCACACTATGGTGAACAACTTTTCCTCAACTATGCTAGTTCATAGGCATTTTCACAAAGCTGGAGGAAGCAGTTCATGGAGATTTACGCCACTCGGTGGTGTGAATTCCCCATTAAAGTGGCTAGCCCACCACTTTAATTAAATCAACTAACTTTTTTTTTTTTAATTTTGTTTATAGGGCGCGATGCACGCGCCATCCTTCTTTTAATTATTCCAAACTGGCACGCCCCAGTCAGGCGGTGACACTTGACAAGTGTCACCGCCTAATGTTTTCCCAGACCCATTTCTATTGTTTTTCTTTTTAATGTCTTCACTATTTACCAAAAAATACAATAAAATAAATTCAAAAAAAATTGACTTTTTTTTACAAATATTCATATTTTTTTTTATCTATAAATAGACATCGTATTGCATATGTTTTGCCCATCCCTTTTTTAATTCAGAAAATAAAAAAACTAATATTTAATTAAAAAATAATTTTGATTTAAATTAATTTAATATGAAATTAAAAAAATTATCCCTTAAACAAACAAACATAAAAAGTAAATACAAAATAAAAAAAAAACGAAAAAAGAGTGGTAAACATGCATGAACCAGTTCAACATAACAGGTTAGTGAACTGAAATGT